>BSBM01000613.1:19747500-20347500 GCA_027924585.1 Larix kaempferi | reverse complement strand
CCTAATTTGAACACATTAATTTGACATATATGTAACATTAATTTTACATCTCATTAAAATAACAACAATTCAGTTGTATTTTCCATGTTGGAGCACACTTCATTAAACATAAAAACTACTAAAACTATGAAATAACCATATTGGGGCATCCACGTGATCTTAGGCATAGTGCAGGATGTTGTAACTAGATATAGTCTTAAAATAAAACTAGAACCATGAGAAAATTACTTATTGTTAACTATGTACAAAAGGAGACCACTAAGAAAAACGAGGCTATAATAAACCTACAACCAAAAAATACATATAAAACCAACCAAAAACTTAATTCAAACCAAAGAGAGGGTAGCCATTCAATCCTGAGAGATGTAAGAATGATGGACATTGGGCGCCTAAGAAAAAATAATACATAGCTTAGAAAACATTAAACAAATTCGTCCATACCAATTAAGTTAGCAATGCTAGCATCACAGGGGCTGGGGAATGAAATTTTGTTGTTCAACACTTGTTGCGACAACATACAAGTATGGAATGGAGGGGAAATGGAATCAAGCCTAAGTCAACTGGAGCCTTGCAACTTGCTGCATGTTTGAGTCTCGATAATATGCCTTTTAAATTGAACCAGAACACCAAAGGAAGTTTATTAATGGCTCAATTTGAGAAAATTCTAGATGTGAATAATTAAGAGCTCGAAGCTCTAAAATTTCCTTTGTTTTGTAATAATCCACGATTCGATGAATTCGTAGTCACTGGCATGAAATTTAAGTTATTTTATTAAAAGAATTAATGTATCTACCTCTATGTTGAAGCCGTTTTCAATGTTGATGCGGGCCACTACACTCCTTATTGTCTTACCAAAAGGGACGAGAATGAGGAAGAAGACTTAAAATTATGGACTTGACCTTCAAAGAGTGCCTTATAATCACATTGGTAAGGAGTGATAAGAACATCACAACAATCCAACGTGTCAAATCTTAGTTGATGGTGTCAGTTCAAGACTTATATGGTAAATTTAATATAAGACTTAACTATAGTTGTCTCTTACTCTTTGTGTCTTGACACATTTGATATTTTATGGTTTTTTTTGTGCCTTGACCCAATTGATATTATAAGGTGAGGATGTGTATGCATAATAATCCTTAGTTATGACTATGAGATGAGGATTGAAAGAGAAGAGGATGTAAACATAGGTAATTTTTACACATGTTTTGGTGGCAAGCATCGAAGAAAAATGTGGTGAGAAACCACATATGTTTGGAAGGATGGAGGGAGATTACATCATGATCATGCCACCCATCAAATTGAAGACTATTCCTGAGCCAAATTTTGTTTTTTATAATTATATTAATAACCATTATGGTGCTTTGGTCCAAATGTTTTTTCTGACTCATTGTTTCTCCATATCATGTTCCCAGTGCCGCCTCTTTATATCAATGCATGAATCGACCTCTACATTGTTTGTGGTCCTAGCTGCATGCCATTGTTTGTAGTTGCATGCCATTGAGTGTTGTTTAGAGTTGTCGTGATTCCATGACATTCATACACAAAATTAAGTCTTGTAGAGGAGGACTCATCAAACCGGCCATTTTAATATCATTTTGATGAAAAACTAGTGGACATTGGTAGCCACGTTCACATAGGTAGTAGGCACAAAGTTTCGAGCTCATTTTGGGCCTAGTAGTAGACTAGTAGTGGTTCTCTGTTGTTACAATCGTAGTCGTTGACACGTTGTCGCACATTAGATCTCATCCCGAGGTGACTCGGGAGTCAGACTCAAATTCCAATGGTCAGTGCCTTGTAGTCTTCAATGTTCACTCATCATCTTGCACAATTGAGGAGTGAGTGCATGACGTGAATGAGTGAGTGATTATAATTTATGATATTTCTAATATTTTGAATAATGAGTCGATTTTTATAGCATAAGAATTTCAACATAGAAATTATTTAATGTGAAATTTATATGGATGTGTAATTTCAAATGTTACCCTTCTTTTGAAATGTTGATATAAATTATTTCCTTCTTGATTGGAAGGGAAAAATTCAGATTTTAATTGTTTTTTGAAGGGCAATTTTAACTTTACACTTCTAGGAAGGGCTAGAACCCTTTGGAAGGGCTCAGAAGGGTTCAAATTTGAGCGTTGAGCGGTAGTGTATTTATTATTACTCTCATAGTTGCTCTCAGGGATCAAATTTGAAGGGTGGAGTCCCATTGCACTTTGAAGGGCTATGGGATATTGAACCCTTCAATGCTGCCATGTAAAAATAAGTCATTCTTTTCATTTCAAAATGTACTAGTACATCAAAATTTCAATGTTTACTTACGTAGTAAAGTTGAGAGGCTTTATTTTGCACTGGATATAGCAGCATTGAACGTTATATATGTCATATAACACAACCATACTTCACCTTGATCTAGCGGTTGGGTCTCTAGGCCACTATGCCACCTTTTCCATCTTAGCAATTTCCAAAATTGATCTTGCCTCTTAAACTTTTAACGAGTATAATAATACAGTTAACTTGCTAACCCCATTCCAATCCAACTTTCATCCTTACATCCAAAATTAATACTATTTTACTCTTTCATGATCTGCTTGAACATGAGGAATTTATTAGTGAAACATAACTTAGGAGACACATAGAAAATCTACTTTCCAATGTTCAATGTGAATTGCCATAACTAAATTCATGGATCTTTTTTTCTGCATCAGCTACAGTTAGCTTGCTAGCCCAATTCCAATCCAACTTTTAACCAGTATAATAATATTTAATACCTCTTAAAATGGGTTCCTAGCCTGCTTCAAACACTACAAACTCGATGAAGAATTGGGTTATTCAACTCTTATAAAAGCAACATGATGCTTATTCTTGGAAAATTTCAATCTTTGTGAATTAGTACATTCTTCAAACTAATATAAATTCTAGCCTACATAAAATCTAGCATACTTAACAATGGAAAAAATGATAATGTAAGAAAAAAAAGGAAGAAATTGTTTTATAAGCCAAAAACATTGGACGTTGAGTTTGGTCTCTATCTACTACTAAATTAGTGAACAATAGAGATGTATGCAGAAACACCATAAAAAAGGTGAAGGGAAAGAATCTGAATGGTAACTTTTTTTTACTTTGTTGAATTGAGGACCATAATTCACTTTCATGCACCTCTATCAAACAACTTCATTTCCATTTATAATCCTCCTTCATGCAAGTATATTAGAGAGAACATTTCAACAAAGAAGTTGGATTGGATTGAAAACTAATACAAGTTTCTTTGTCACTCTAATTGTGTACCCTACTACAGAATTGAATGCCAATGACAACAATATATGTTTTAATTTTTCATTTAACACTATGAATGCCACACGTAATTGGGATAGAATACGTTTAAGTTACATGTTATGTTATGGTTTGAGCAAAGTGAACTATCCAACTCTAGGAAACTTTTGTTCTCAATAATTGATTAAGGACCCTGGATGCTTCTTCTTTATAGCCCTCCCCGTAGATCTCATTATACATACTAAATCTATGGTATGATGGAGTAGAGGATGGGTTGTAACTTGTGAAGCATAAGTAAAACGTAGGTAGATCAAGTAGAGAGGAGATGCATAGATGGTTGAAGTTCTTGTTTTATTCCAAACCAGCCGATAAGGGTAGCAAAATCAAAAGGTAAAGTAGAACTGTCGTTCTAAAAATCAAGATACAAAAACATTTTTGTCCCAGTTCGCACAGTCAAACGCGGATTGCAAGTGTAGTAGCATCAGTGGTATTCATATTAATAAATACCAAGAATATTAAACTGTTTACTAGAGGAAGGTGTCGATTCAATGATTGAGCAATTGGGGAAAATAGCTCATGTAATACAGTTTTAGATACAAGGTCTGGATTCTTGATCTAAATCATTAACTAGATGCATGGAGGTTGGCAGAGTGGGAACTTCCCCAAATCCCCAAGCTTTTTGGTAACCCTGGGGGGTGCACTGCGCACACCTGTTTCCCGTAGGGATGCAACAGTGACCAGTGGAAGCTGAACGGGGAAGAACTCGGTTTCAGAGTGAAAACAATGGTCTTCCTTGTCCCCTCCATTTCAGGAAAGTTAAAGGGTAGCTAAATTCTCAAGAGCTTCGATCGAGCGACAATGGAAAATAGGGCAAGGCAAGGAGCATGTGGAATCATATGCGTATACACAGGACATATGAAGAAAGAATCAATTGTTGTTGTTGCTATAGTTGGGAATTGATAAATGTCGTTCTAAACAGCCTTTGATGGATATTTGTGACAAACCCACTCTCGAGTCCAAGCTTTAAATTTGAAGCCTTCAAGGCCCATTTGAAATAACAAAATTTCAGTGAAATAATAATATTGTGTTTGAACTTTGAAGTTACAGAATTTTAAGCAAATAACAAAATTTTTAAATAATTGATGGGATCATGAATGGATCAAATGATGTACATACCTATAAATTCCATAGGATGTCGGCAATCTAGTCAGCCTTAAAGTTGAGCTCCTCAAAGAAAACAAATTTATTTATATATGTTTATGGAAGGCTGGCATTGGAAGCTTCGCTCCGCAAACTCTCCTGGAGGACAGGAGGAGATAGGCTAGGTGGAACTTGGAAGTAGCTCGACCACAATGGAGAGGGTTTAAAGGGGTTTTAAGTGTTTCAAAACAAATTCTAATCCCTTCTTTGATTCCAATTAGTATCCAAATTGATGGTGTCGGAGGACATGTTTTGGGTTGGGGCTTCGAAGACCCTAGTTGATAGAAGGAAGATATAGGAGCTACAATTTAAGGGTGGATCAAGTAAAAAGAAGGGGTGAAGAGCTGTGTTAAATTAAAAAAGGCTTTGATGAAGCTTGTTCTATGCAATGGCATCAAGTTGCATGAGGTGTTTATGATGCCCTCTAAAGTGTTAGTGGGGAACTTCATGGATATAAGGATGGGAGACTTAATTATGAAGTCATGGTTATAAGACCTATGGGTTTTGGTATTGGGTTATGCACCAAACTATTACACTCTAGCAAGTGATTGCATGGGGTTCTTCTTTGACTCTAAATAGGATGTAAAAAGGGTTATGGAATCTTCCTAGAGGTGGTATTCTACAACTTTAGTTTTGAAACAATGGTCACCTTGTTTTGATGCTCGGATAGAAAGAATGGAATCAAACCCTATTTGGGGGAAGCTCTCAGGGATACCCCTCATTTTTTGGTTATAGGAAGTAATCCAAGCCATTTGAAATGATTTATGGGAGTTCTTCAAAACTAATATGAGCTTTGTTTACTTTGGGCAACTTACAATGTCACACATTCTTGGCATTGATTTAAGGGAGGGTTTAACATTTGAAATTGAAATAAAAAGAGGGAATCACACTACTTCTCAATTGCTTGATTATATTGGAGTCCACTTTGTGTGTGTGTGTGTGTGTGTGTGTTGGTACAAAATTAGAGACCACGTTCTTACACATGGGCCAACCAAGCGCATTGTTGTAGTCTAGTCTGATGACATTTTCAAACTCCCGAAGGAGAAGGTTTCACCCAAAGCACAACCAAGACCTATATGTGATTAGGGGTGTTAACTATAAGGATACACTTGTGAAGGTTAATATTCTTCATATCGGAAAGACATTCATTTTGATGCTATCACAATAGAGATCCATCACCCATAACACACGAATAAGAAATATAGACATAACCTATCTATTTGGATAAGAAACATAATCATCCATGCACAAAAAATTAAGGGGGGGGGGACTTCCTTCATTCTATTACTGATTGATTCCATTACATAACAGATTTAGGTCCATATGGACTTACATCGTCCATGGAATTACCCATCACGACATCATAGAGAACAAAGAACCCATAACCCAATTACATCACCCAAAACCCAAATACATCAAATCATACTTTCATGTTTCTATGTTGTGGCTTGATATTTTATCTACATCTTCCTCCTCTTTTGTCTTTCCTTCACTATCTTTTGAATTCAATACTTCTCCTCTCTTCTTTCTCTCCTTTTCCGCTTTCCTCATACTTCTTTATATTCTTGCGGGGGCAAGTCCAAAAATGTTGCAGCCATTAGGGGCTTCTATAACTCTCGCTCATTTCCCCTACACTTCTTTCCATTGTTTAGGGTGCTTTCCAAAAATGAAGGTGTTATGCAAAAATCTCGTCATCATGATTCATGTAATAGCTCCATGCCTTAATCCCCTAAATTTCCTTGTCTAAAACACTGAGAGAAAGGTTGTTGTCCTTCCCTTTCCATCATTTGTGGTCACCCCGATGCACCTTGCCTTTGAGCAAGGAGCGTCGAACCCTTGGTGACGCACTCTCCACCTTAGAAGAGCGCATCGATAACGCATGATGCCTTTGTACAAAGTGTGCTGATCCACTTCTAACACAGGTTTCCTTCCTGCAAGGTGCGTTGGAGTTGGTTAAATTGGATAAAAGGAAGCTTCGAGTGGTTTCTCGAAGCTTGGTGACATGGAGGCTTATCCCTAGATGCTAGGAAACCTAGCACTCGATCCCCTAACCTAGTGGGGCGATCCCTTAAGCCTCTTCTCTAAATCTTCAACCTATTCTATCCCTTTATCCCTATATATACAAACCCCCCTCTCCATTGTTAAAGGAGGAAGGACCATAGTACCCAGGGTATTTTTTAAGGATTCTAATATTACACTTAAGTATAGTATTCTAGGCGATTATTTTGGAATGGAAAAAACATAGATATAGATAGGTAGGAGAATATTAAATACAAAACCTACAATTTACTACTGAAACGTGTAATTTTTGGTGAATATTATGCTAAAAAAAACATATTTTATGTAAATATAGGCGATAATAGAGTCTAAAAATGACCAAATAGCGAATTTATTTTTTGAAAAAATGCTCAAAAAATAGCCAATTGGCGAAATTTCGCCCCCTAAAAATTACCCTGCATAGTACTCTTATGCTCGTGAAATTCTTCTAGGTGATCATCATTCATCCTTTGGGAGGCAAGCATTCTATCTTGGAGGCTAGGATTGTTGGATGGAAGTTGCAATCTTAAGGCTTCAGTTGTGACATTTCTTCCCTATGTACTTATGTTTATTGCATTAGTACAAGTTCTTTCCATAAGTGTTGTTGTATTCATAATACTTAGGTTTTTCCCCCTTAATTGTTAATCTAGATCAATTCATGTTTATATGCTTTTACTACTTGTATGTTTCCACTTGTTTGACATGGTTTTGCAGCTGAAGATCTGAAGACTTTAGAGCTTGGAGCAACAAGTGTTGGAGCATTTTCCAACCACACATCATTTATTTGAGCTTCACAACTTAATTTTCCACTTATCCTAAGTATTTTGACTCTATCATGTGCTTACATCAACAGTAGATCACAGTTTCAGTAAACTGGGCCTCCTCCTACACTCGGGGAATCAACTGGGCCATCATTATCAGTTAAATGGGCCTCCTCCATCATTCAGGGAGTGATTTGCATGACTAAAGTGCACTACTCAGTCCAACTAACACGCATTTACTATTTTATTCAGCCAACTGGAGACTAGAAGGAGCCCTACTACATTGGTTGACTACATCTGGTGTTATTTGCACCCACTATTTAGTTAACTGTAGACAGAAAGGTGCCCCTCCCTATTTTCGGGAATTCAGTTGAGTTATGGATTCAGTTAGACTCGGTTAGACAATTTCAGAGTCTGATAGAGTCAGTTTCATATTATTTAAGTGGTTAACTAATGTGTCGAGTGGTGTTAACTGCCAAGTAAGCCACTTTAATGCATTCAATTCGAATGACCTCTCTGGAATTCGAATTGCTTGGATTATTGTAGCCATTGTTACACATTGTAACTATCTTCTGGGTTCATGACAATGCATGAACTGCTACAAACCTTTTGCATCAGTGTTTTGACATATTATTTTCCGCATGCATCTCTAGTAATTGTTGTCTATGTTTCATAGATCTATTGTGCTTAGATTTTACATGGTATCAGAGCCATGGTAGGACAAGGAAAATTTTCTAGAGTGTTTTTGCACTTCTGCACTAGTGATTCTGCACTTTTGCACTAGTGATTCTGCACTTATGCACTTCTGCACTAGTGATTATGGACTTCTGCACCAGTGCTTTCTGCACCTGGAACACATATGAAGATTGAGCAAGTTTGCTCAAAAATATTCCAACTCTGCACCAGAAGCCGAAATTTTTCCACATAATTCTTGGATATTGTGCATCCGACTCTTCAAGCTTGCTTGATAGTCTATGTCGGGTGTGATGCAACTTGAAAAGTATAGGTTGTCGACCTAAAAAGTTCTTGTTTGTTTGTAATTGCAGGTTTCTCACGGTCTCATATTGCATTTGCTACAACAGAAATGGACTCTTCTTCACAAAATATCCTTACTCCTTTCAACTATCATCAATGGAAGAATGATATAGAGATAGTGATGTGCTCCAAAGGATTCTATAGAGTCACTATGGGCCTAGAACCAGAGCCTAATTCTGCAATAGAGAAGTCCAAATAATTCAATAAGCTTGATGAAGCTTATGGTTTCCTTTGTCTCAATATTTTGAAGGATCTTCTTTTCCATCTCAACGGATTGTCGACTCCAAAAAACGTATGGGAACAACTTGCAAACTCTTTGGCAAGCAGGATGAGTTGAGGGCTTATCAGTTGGAAAATGAACTCATTTCCCTAAATCCTAAGAATTTCGAGACCATCAATGGATTTTTCACCAAGTTCAAGCATTTGGTGCTTCAATTGAAGCAATGTGAAGTTGTGAAGAAATATTAGTACTTGATTGTTTCTATCCTTACGAATCTAGGAAAATATTATTCAGTGTTTGTCTCTACTTTCCATTCGGGAAAAATCACCACTCTGAATTGGAAGATGCCTACCTTAAATGGCTTCATTGAGTCCTTAACAAAAGAGCATGACAAGCTTGTTTAGATGGGGTCCATACAAACCTCAAAAGATCAAACCCTATTTGTTGGAGGACCCAAAGCTACGAATGGTAAAGGAAAGAAAAATAAAGAGAAGACCAAGTTTGATCATCCCAAACAAAAGGAGAAGACCAAGCAGTCAGATGATCTCTCTGGTTCAAGACAGGACAAGCTAAAGGGACAAGATAAGAAACAATGTTCTTACTGTGGTAGGTGTTTTCATCCAGAAATCTCATGCATGAAGAAAACTATTGATCAGATGGCCCTTCTCTTGGAGAAAAACAACATTACTCTTCCAAATGGCGCAAGGAAGAAGGACAATAATGATCATGCAGAAAGAGGTCATGCACTCATGGAAAGTGTTTCGAATTCTATAGCTCTTCTCATAGAAACAGGAGCTTCGAATCACATGGTTGCAAGAAAAGAATCATTCTCATCATTAGACTCTGACAGCTGCATCTCCATCCACATGGGGAATGATTCACAAATTTCTTCAAAAGGAAAAGGTACTATTCATTTAGAACATGGCAGTTTTCAAAATGTTCTCAATGTTCCCTCTCTAGATTCGAACCTACTTTATGTGTATCAGATGACACACACTGGTTTTCCCAAGAAGGTTGTACTCAACCCTAATGATGTTGGAATTTATAATATTTCCACCGAAAAGCTCATTGCAATAGGCAAAGAAAATCATGTTGCAAAAACATATGATTTTTCCCACTTTTTTCCACATTCAAAGTCAAGTGCCCTTCTGACTCATGGAAATGAGTTTATCCGGCTATGGAATGAGAGGTTTGGAAAGCTAAATTATAAATATTTGCAGCTGATACAAAATAATTCCATGGTTGAAGGCCTTCTGAACATCAAATCCTCAAAAGGGATATGCAAGGGTTGCATCATTGGTGAGCACAAATTCGATCGAGGAAAAGCTAGCAGAGATTCTTGTATTTTGGTGCTGATTCACAATGATATTAGTGTTCCTTTATCATATCGCTCCATGAATGGCTCAAGGTATGTTTTGACATTCATTCATGAAATCTCCAGATTCACATGGGTCTACTTTTTCAAGAACAAATTGGAAGTGCTTGAAAAATTCAAGAATTTCAAGGCTTCTGTTGAGACTGCTACTGGGAGCAAGCTCAAATATCTCAGATATGATAATGGTGGAGAATATATCAAATCCAATCTGATGCAACTTTGTGCAGAAAATGGAATCCAAATCCAGCACACAGTCCCCTACACACCTCAGCAGAATGGTGTAGCGGAGAGGAAAAACTGAGCATTGAAAGAGATGGGTACTTGTATGCTTAATTCGAAAGGTTTGGATTCAAATATTTGGGTTTAGGGCATGAATGTTGTTACATACATTTATAAAAAATTTCCACACTCATCCGTCAAAGGTAAAACTCCTTTTGAATCCTACACTAGTCACAAGCCTGATATGTCAGATCTTAGGGTTTTTGGTTCCACTACATGGGATAGAATTTCGATTGAGAAGAGAAAATATTTGGAACCACAAAGTACTTAGTTCATCCTCATTGGATATGTTGAAGAATACAAATGATATAGACACATGGATATCAAATCCAAAAATATTTTCATCAAGCGAAGTGTTCAATTTGAAGAACCGATTCATGATCTACAACTAGTGGAGGAAGAAACTGCCAAACTGCTTCCTCTCCAACAAGAAGATTCAGAAGAAGATGATGAAAGTTTTTGTTGTGATATTTCTAATATTTTATTAGACATTAACGACCATGAAACATCAGGTTTGGATTTATATCCATATGAGCCCCCTCGGTTTCCAAAGTGAGCAGAAAAGACTTTCACATCTGTTGGTTCTAACATTGGAAATCTTGTCGATCCAAGAAGAACTTGAGATGAATTTCAAAGAGCAGGTATGTCTCTTTCATATTATGATCCATTACTGTCTGAAAATTTTTTTTTGATGATTTTTTCAGATCCTAAATCATTCTACCATGCCCACCTAGATCCAAGATGGAAAACTGCCATGGATGAAGAGTACAGTTCTCTTCAAAAAAATGCAACATGGGAGCTAGTTTCTCTTCCAACTGGGAGGAAATTAGTTCAATGCAAATGGGTCTACCGAGCCAAGGTTTCTGCTGATGTTTCAAACTGAAAGTACAAATATAGGTTGGTGGAAAAAGGTTTTTCACAAATTCATGGTGTGTACTACACAAAAACTTTTGCACCGGTTGCAAAAATGGATTCAATCTGCCTAGTTTTGGCAATTTCCGCATCCAGGCACTGGAAGGTGCACCACATGGATGTGAAGAGTGAATTTCTTCATGGATATATTCAGGAATAGATTTACATGAATCATCCTAAAGGTTACATATCATATTCGACACTTGTTTGCAGATTAAGTAAATCCTTGTATGGTTTAAAACATGCCCCAAGAGCTTGGTATGCAAAGATGGATTCCTTTCTTCTTTCGCAAAATTTTATGATATGAAAATCAGATCCGAATGTGTATCTACAGCAGCATGAAGGTAATTTTATGAAAATTTTCCTTTATGTTTATGGCCTATTTATTACAGGAAGTAGTCTTGCTTCGATCAACACTATAAAAACCGCTCTACACCAAGCATTTGATATGAGTGATTTAGGCCTGTTGAGGCAATTTCTTGGTCTTGAGATCACTCAGAATTTTGATGGGATTATGATATCTCAATCAAAATATTCTTTGGACCTTCTAAATAATTTCAATATGGAAAAATGTAAAGCGGCACCATTCCCATTCCTCTCAGTAATCAGTCTTGAGGATGGTGATTCTACATCGTTGGTGGATTCTACACTATAGAGAGAGTTGATTGGTAGTCTTTTGTATATGACACACTCTAGGCCTGATATTTCTTATGCAATGAGTGTTGTTTCAAGGAACATGAATCAACCCCATGAGCTTCACTGGAAGGAATCCAAAAGGATCTTGCACTATGTGCAGGGTACGAGACATTTTGGCATACACTATGCTACGGATTCTGATATTGACTTAGTTGGATTCACTAATTCAGATTGGGTGGGTTATAGCATTGATCAGAATTCCACTTCTAGATATGTTTTCATGATTGATGCGGGGCCTATTTGATGATCAAGCAAAAAGCAGGCTACCATTTCCTTCTTTGCAGCAGAGGCAGAGTATTAAGGAATAGACAATGCTTGCATTCAGTCAGTTTGGTTGCAGGGTATTATAGCAGAGTTTGATATTGGCAGCACCACTTCTACTGTCTTTTTTTGTGACAATCAGAGTGCTATCAAGATCTCAACATATCTATTTCAGAGACAAAGGACCAAGCATATCTAGATACACATGCGCTACATCCAAGAGCTTTGCATAAGAGAACCATTGTACTGCAATATTGCCCTACAGAACAACAAATTGCAGACATCTTCACCAAGAGCTTCACTGAGAAGAAGTTCTATTGCCTCCGTTAACTGTTGGGGGTGAGTTATACTATGTTGAGGACAGATTAGATCCTTCAATGTTCAGTTTGAGGGGGTTTTTCCTTTACCACTAGGTTTTTCCCTCTTTCCTCACTTAGATTTTTTGAGCATTTTTAGGATTATTTATGTATTGGGTGACCTATGGCCTTTGTTGCTAGGGCCCTTTTATTTATTTTTACTCCTCCACATTAGATTATCTTAAGGGGGGGTGTTGGAGCATTTTCCAACCACACATCATTTATTTGAGCTTCACAGCTTAATTTTCCACTTATCCTAAGTATTTTGAATCTATCATGTGCTTACATCATCAGTAAATCACAGTTTCAGTAAGTGATTTGCATGACTAAAGTGCACTACTCATTCCAACTGAAAACATTTACTAGTTTATTCATCCATCTGGAGACTAGAAGGAGCCCTACTACACTAGTTGACTTCATCTGGTGTTATTTTCACCCACTATTCAGTTAACTGTAGACAAAAAGGTGCCCTCCCCTATTTTTGGGCATTCTGTTGAATTCTGGATTTAGTTAGACTCGGTTAGACAGTTTCATTAACTTCCATTTAATCAAATTTTTAACCTCTTAAGTGCCTCCCACCATTGGATTTGATCATCAGAGAGTCTCTGGGTTACCCAGACTCTATTCAGGATCAGTATTGGACCTGCTACCCTTTTATTTTTGGAGAATGTTTTATTGTTGTTGCTTGATCCCTGCCCGATGCACCTGGGAATTTTATAACATGCGTCACTGTATCTCTAGCGCCCTTATCCTGTGATCAAACTGTGTCGCTGATGCATCCTGGCCTTTGGAAACCTGTGTCGTTGACGCACTTACCTAGTGTGCAGAGTGCGTTGTTGGACCTCCCAATGCTCTGGTGCATCATAGTAGGGCGTGCCACCCTCTATTTCTTGGTACCTAGTATCAAATGTTTCTCCGTTTGGTTTTGGTTTTTATTTTTAGAGCTTCGTGCACTGCACCTTGCAGTCACAGAACCCCTAGACCCAACATGTATTGTTCTTTGGATTGATTGTGAAGTTTTTGTGTCGATCTAGGTCCTAGCTAGTCAAGAGAGTGATTCAGTCCCTGTGGGAAATTTCAATCCCCCATAAATATACTCAGTCTTGTGAATCCCAATCGTTTCACTGGATCTGTTCGATTTGACTTTCGAGCCTTCTCATTTTTGTTATTGTGATTGTTTGCTTAGATTGTGTGTGTTTTGAGTGTTATTGAGATTTTGGGTGATCATACTTCTTTGGAAATTCCTCCTTATTTAAAGTTTGCAGTAGTATATTCTTTCATTTTTTGAATCTAGATCTGGAAAGTGACACAATTCTCATATCTTTGAGTGTATTTGAGTAAGAAAAAAAAAATGTTCATTATCTTTGTTTCGAGTCTCTTTCTTGAAATTGTTGTAGAATTTTTTCATACTTTGGAATTTATCATTGAAAAATCTTTATAAATTTTTAAAGCATCACCATAATCTTGAATTTTCTTAGTTGTGAAAACTTGCTTATCATCTCTTTGAAAATTTCAAGCGCATTAGAACTTTTACGAAGCATTTCCAAAGATTGAATGATTCTTGCATTTTTTTTTTCTTCCACTTCTTCATCTTTATTTTGGAAAATTAAATTTATTTCACCCAAAGAGAATTCTCCTTTTCATCTTAGCGTAGATTCGTTTAAATTTGAAAAGAGAAAAATAAAACATTTAAGATTTGGTGTATGTTATTTCATTGTTTATTGGCTTAGTGAAAAGAGTGCTTCATTTGTCTTTTGGTTGATTTTGAAGTATCGGGGTCTTGTTAATTTTTTACTATCTTGCCATAGATAGCTTGCATCGAAAAGAAAAGAAAATATTTTCATTTTCATGTAGCTTAGACTTGCATTCTCCTTAAATTCCTGCCTACACCTCATGCATTCACCTAACCGCAAAAGATAAAATTTACCAGTAGTGTTAGGTTAAAACTGTATAGAAACTTGTGTGTTAAGTTAGAGATGTGTTCCAACGTTTTTAAGTATGGCAACTGTCAGTTTTTTTCCTGCCCTGCATCCTGGGTGCTTGTAGTTATTCCACGTACCAATAGGTATATTGAACGTCCTTTCACGTACCCTTGGGTATATAGAAAGGTACTTCACGTACTCGGTAGTATATCGGAAGGCTCCTGTCGTACGGTTTTGCATTATACAACACCACTACGGATTTGAGCTCCCACGTACCTTGAGTATATCGGGAGACCCTTCTAGGATTCCTCTAACCATCTGAGTTAACCTATTGGCATTCTTGGCATTGAAATACACTGAGAACAACATTCGGGGAGCTACTACGCACATGCTTCAGGTAGTTGGGTTATACAGTCAGGGGTGCGGTCCTAATCCTCCTTGGTTAGTGCTCTGAAATATTGGGCCAAGTATAACTATTGGGCCCTGTGGTATATCGCGAGTTGCATGGGCACCACCTTGATAATCCCATGAGGTTCCATACCATAGAATCCACACCTACCACATAAGTTTGCTTGCAGGTTTAGCTTGTGTAGATTTTGGATTGCATTTTTCTTTTGTATAGAAAACACTTAGGAGAAATTTTGGTTTAGTCATTCTGGATGATCAACCTTTGAGGAGATCCCGAAGGATTTTGAACTTGCCACCAAAATATCCCCTAGAGGATAACTTGGGAGAAAACATGGATCAACCTACTACATCTATGTCACATGAGGAAGATACCTCTACCTTAGAGTCGGGAATGAACTATTCATCTCTCGGAAATCCACCTATCTATGATCCTACAGGACCTTTGATCATGGATAAACCTACTTCATATGAAACGTATTTCCATCATTCGATGGAAGGACATCCTGGAGCTATAGATTGGTTTTTTAGTCGGCCTTAGGATGACCCTGTATCAACAGTATTTGGTCCAACTGCATCTTTTTGGGACACCTTTCTAGGTCGACATGTTGTCGATTTTGGGTCACTTCCCATGGAAGAAACTATACCTCGTCGATGGATCCCTAATGATGATTTTATTGCACCACTCTATGAGCACATCATCCATTTTGAAATGGCTGGAGAACAACTTAGATGTCAAATTCTCTCACATAGAGCAAGTTCAGAAGTACCCATTTTTCGATATTCCCCTATACGTTCTTTATCTTTTTCTTCACCAGAAAAATCCATACCCAACACGACCACTTATGAACCAGGTCAAACCTCGTTTCCTATGAGTACACCTCAAATTCAGGCGACTGGTTCTACATCTCCTTTGACCCCAACATCTGAAGGGCAACCTTCAACCTCTATTAACTATATTATTGGCACATTACCTCCACCTCCCCCACCTCAAAATTCGAGGGGAGTGTATAATCTACATGTTAGTTTATAGTCAAGCAGAAGTAATCCTTTTGTTAGTAGTAAAACATTTGTTACAGGTCAACCTAGTATTAGTGGTAAACATTCGATCACTGGGCGCACTCCAATAAGTGGGAAATTTTCGACCAGGGGGAAACCCATAGCTAGTGGACCTAACCTGACTGGGTGGCATCACCTAGTTAGTAGACATAACGTGAGTGGAAGATATAATTTACATCCAAGATATAGTATGGTTGGAAGTTCTCTTCCAACCATAAGATAACCTACGTGGACACATCATACGGGGGGCCATCTATTTGGACCCAACCCCCATGGGGGAATATTTTTCCAGGACATCATAATCCTAATATCGGACAAAACTATCCAAGAAACCTTTTTCTTGGATTACCCTATCCTGGAAACCCAAACACCCCATGGGGGCACCATAATGTTCCACCGAATTGACCTCCGGACGGCGGACCACCCCCATCACCTCCACGAATTGTCCCACGACCTCCACCACCATCCGGTCCACCACCACCCCCACCATCCAATTCTGTAGGAGGTGGAACCCCGCATTATGGAGGAGGACCACCCCATTCCGAACGAGGAGGAGGACCCCCACCTTCTGGAGGAGGACCACCCCATTACGGAGAAGGAGGACCCCCACCTTTTGGTGGAGGACCACCCCATTCCAGAGGAGGACGAACACCAAATTTTGGTGGAGGAACACCTTAATCTAGAGGAGGTGGATCCCCACCTTCCAGCGGATTACCACCTTATTCTAGTGGAGGCGGACCCCCTTTAGGTCCACCTCCCAACCCAAGCGGCCCACCCCCATATGGCCAATTTCCTACGGGAGGACCTTACGACCAATCGACCCATGGTCCTATTGGTACACCGATGCCTTATCAGTACTACCAATATCCACATCCAAACCAACCATTACCATTTCTCGATACACTTGATCTTCTAGAATTATCACAATTGGCTAATGATCCCATTTATCATGGCACTAATTAACCAGCCATTCTGGTGAAGTTGCCATCTAAAATCCCAAAGTTTGACAGAAAACCCAGTGAGGACCTGAAAATCCATGTAATGAATTATCATTTGTGGTGTTCTTCCAACTCCTTAATGGATGATTCCATTCGTTTGAGGTTATTCTAGAGAACCCCTACCGGTACTACTGCCAAGTGGTACATTGAGTTACCACCACACTCCTTTCCCGATTTTTGATCATTGGCTATGTCATTTTTCACACATTTTCAATTACCAATCCACTACGAGACCGATACAGATATTTTGAATTCTCTCCGGAAAACCACCGCCACTCACATTTCTGACCATATTCATGAGTGGAGGAGGAGATGATGTCTAATTAAAGCTCCCATTCTGGAGCAACTCTTTGCAGATTGGTTTACAAAGTCACTACTACCATCATAGCCAAATATGTCGCTATGGGTGGGGCCTTCACAAAAGAACAATCTATAGCTCATGCCCAGTACTTAGACCTTGTCTATGCCCAATCTGGCACTTTATACGATATTGTTCTTGATGCACCCCTCCCTACCTACGACCTAGCAAAACCACCCATGGGACCTCATGATGATGGAATCATTGGGTCCATTCACAACCAACCTACCACACAATCTAGTGGATCACATAGCCACCACGGCTCAAGGGACACCCTCATCGCAGGCTGGGAAAAACACTAACATATCACCCAACCTTGTTTCCACTGAAGAAGTGAATTCAGTCCAATCTACTTCACCTCAAAAATCTGGTGGTAGAAAGAAGAACAAAGGTAAAAACATAAAGTCTTCTAATCAACAGGAGCCCAAACAGAACAATCCCAACAACACCAAACAAAAGAGGAATGTTAAGTATCCTTGTTTACTATGCGGTGGTGACAACTTCACCAAAGAGTGCCCACATCGGGACGAAGTAAAAAAGTTCCTCAAGGGGAAACCCACACCCACAGTCCTAACCAATCCCTTCCCCACACAACAACCATCTCCTTCTCAAGGAGAAACCTCCTCTACCACTCATGTTGTCATGATGAGGAGCGAAATGGTCAACTTGAATACTTGATCACCTTCAAATGACTCCCCTCCAACTTACGTGCATGAATGCACGACAGAGTGACATTTGGATGGGGTGGTTTTCTTTCAGGGCTTCAAAAATAAATTAAATTTCGTGCACTTTCATGGGCCTAAGTCAATCTTGTTCGTCGATCAGATCTGTGTGATCCCCAATACTGACATGATCACAGCGGGTCTCATTTCCCCTATCACCTATGCACTGGATTTCTGGACCCAACATAACATCATTGCTTGTTAGGCCCAAGAAGAGAGGTTCCTGGACCCACTTTTGCGAGCCTAAATGCACGAGAGAGCACATGTCATCGAGTGGTTTACCGCTTCAAGGTCGTCTTTCTCTGTTATCCTTCATGCATGTTTAAGGCTTTGAGACACTGTGAGCCTTTGATCTTGATATGCACAATATCTGACAACTGGCATGATTGGCGAGTGTCCCATTCCATCTGACATTTATGCATGTCACATCTCCCCACGTCACGTCACTCAGTGTCAAACCAAAAAGTGGTTTCAGACTCCCAGAAGAAGTGGTTTCTCGAGACCACTTTTACGTTCCTAAATGCACCATAGAATGACACGTGGATGGGGCGGTTTTCATTCAGGGCCACGAAAACAAATTAAAATTCGTGCACCTTCGTGGGCCCAAATCATTCTCAGTCGTTGATCTTCCTTGCTGCTCAATGGCTATATCTTCTCTGCCTTCACACTACACCATTAATGTTTCCCTATGCATACAGATCTGATGTGGCTAGTCCACATCGCATATTCTTCCCACGTAGCTCCTCTGTGTTAGACCTCCTTCCCACGTGGCTCCTTCACGTCACTCTGCCACCTGGAACGGGTGGGGCCCAACTAAAACTTCACCAATTTTAAAAATTTTAGTTTTATGCAAGGTTTTCATTGGGCAATAAGGGGAATTTTTTAGATTGATTTCAACTCACTCCACAACCCTTAACTTCCATTTAACTTCCATTTTACATAAACATATTTCTTGGAGAACCAGTTCTAATTTTTGAATGTAAATCGTGATTCCTGACCCATATAGCTCTGGTATTGCAACCAGAAGCTCTGATAGCACTATGTAATATCCCCCTCACCCAATCCAACCATCGAGAGGGGACGCTGGGAAAACCTGGGCTCTCTAATTTCACCCCAGATTCATAATACAAATTTCAACAACAAAATGTGTGCATAAATGAAATAAACATGCACAACGGAATTAAAATCTATCCACACACATCTATCATGCAAATACACAAGAATAAACATTCCAGGCATCAAATAAAACATTTCAGATTCAAATACATGAGAATACTTATCTTTGAGAAATGTAGATCCAAGCAACTGGCTGTGTAAGAGCACTTTTCCACCCAACCATAAGCATTCAGTCCATCATATACTCTTTCTACTGGGAGGCCACCCCCAAGCTGGGCTCTGAGGCCACTAGGGCGAAGGAAACACCTACAGGATTCTATCTCTTAGTCCACAACCCATTCTTCTCTCTGTTCTTAGCCAAATGCTCAAACAGATCTCTACAAGGGTCTCACTCAACCCTCACAGGCTTGGCTTCCACAATACTTGCCCCACACAACACCCTTCTAGATCATGCATTCCCTTCACCGATCCACGGTTCTCTTGGGATATCCATCTTGTTGGGTGCTTCTAGTGTGTTCATAGAAGAATTCCAACCTGGTATTGGTTGCTATAGAACCTCCTGCCGCCTCAATATGTGGCTTCTCAAGAACCTAGGAGCAGCAGAACTCAAGGGTAAGGGTTCCTAGCTTTCCCGGCCCCTCTACTCACCTACATCCAACAAAACCCACTTCCCAATCTACAGCTTGGTCTCCAAATTCGAATTTATGGGTTCAAAACAGCATGGTAAGTTCATGGACAGCAAGGGAGAGCTCGACATCTTCTAAACTTGCATGTAAGAATGAGAAAAATGAGGGTTTACTCCAAGGGATATGGGAAAATGGTGAAAAGACAACTGACATGAATTCTATAAATAGAAGAAAGGAATCCTGGAAGTTGCAGACTAAATTCTGTCATGATAGAACTATCACAACAGTGCAGTCATCCCCATGCTTCAATAACTACATGAGGTGACTTTTCCCATCAACCACACACATGCATTAATGATTGGAAAAATGGTCCAAAAATGAGATAATTGGCTTGTTCTCATCACATGACAGAATTTTGGGCGAGTTCTAAGATTGACACTTGGCAGCAAGGAGTTAGTCACCCATGGACCCCCTTTCCTCTTCCCCTCTGGTGGAATCATCGCCCCTTTTGGTACTCTTTGCACAACCATTGTTGGACCATTTTATTATTTATGCACACAATATTCAGTATAAAATCCAACTAAACAGTCCAAATAAAATATATACATTATACATGCCTAGACATTCACTAGTCGGGCCTTGGCCTTGAGCTCCGCACTAGGAATTCACACTAGCATATTTACATCATTTACATAATTTTGGATAAATATATTCCATGTCAAAACTAGGGGTAATTACACATATTGGTACCAAGTTCAGTATATATATATTACCATTGTGTTTCCTATGACCATTGCATAATCCCACTCATCAGGGTGAATTAGTACCATGACTTAATACTAAATTCATTCAAGGGAAGTTCATTTCTCATGTATCATAGTATGTATGATTCAATCTCACAACATTGCAGACACACACACACACATAGTTCCTCTATATATAATGGTCCTATTGGACAACGCTCATGTCGTGCATTCAATATTGTTTTTATTACATATATAAATTTAAAACCATACATAAATACCCTAATTCTCTTAACTCAACATCATTTTTTGATGAAATGTAACCATATTATCATTTGCACTTTTTAGGATAAAATATTCTTCCAGTAGAAAAATTACCATTAAATCTTACCACATGTGTGTGTATACAAGAAGCTTCATAATCCATCAAGAGTACTGTCAAGAGTCATGAAATTTACTATCAACCTTTTTCAATGAATCATTATAGGCTATAGTCAACAATTCTGCACATGTGCCCCTCACATCTTCTTTAGAGCAAAAAACCCAAAGTTCTCTTTTTAGATCCAAACAAGGAGAGTTGTTCTTAATGATACTCTCAACATACTTTTCTTGCAATTCATGAATTTTATGTACAATTCATTTGTATCTTATTCCTAAAGCCTCTTCCAAATTCCTTTGTAGAACAATTCTATCAAGAGTTAGCTTTATTTAGTGTATACTTCAACTATTTTTCATCCCATAAGGTCAACAGTGATGTAACCTACAGATCTGATACCACTTTGTAATGTACCCATAACACTCAATTGTTTTTTGCAATCTTATAAAATAGAATTCCCCGACAAAAACTAACTAGTCGAGCACTTACTTTTGCTCAATGGAGTACTTAGACCATTTCTCCTAAGCACAACTTTCTCCAAGGGTGAATATGCCAACCCTTGAATAGACAACTATATTCTTATCCCCATTGGTACAATTCTTTAGGTATATGTATATATATACTTATATAATACTAACATTTAATTTATAGTTGTAATCACTGCACTTTTCATCATTAGGTTGAGGGTAACTTTTCTCCTTAGCTAGTAGGGCCTTTCTTTTTCTTTGAGTAACATCCCGAGTTCCATAAACCTCAAAAATACTATTGATTTGGAGTGATTGTCTATATTATAAATCTAACCTTATTTTTCAAGTTCAAGTCCCTTCATGGAACAAGACCTCTAATTAAAGCTTCTCCAACATAGAGTCTTGGGTTTCCAGTCACCATGTTCCCTTATCTTCGATAAACATATATTTTTAATAGTCACCACAAGAACCCTTTTCTCATCATGGTGGTTTACTTGCTTCCCTTTTGAAATATTGCTCTATTGTCCACATATTTATTGAACTAAGTTTCCTTCCAATTTGAATTTAAGCACCATCCCTTTCCGGTCACGAAATCTTATAACCTTTCAATGTTCATTCCTTAGGTTTCTCTTTACCAGGAAATGCTTGTATTTATATTGAATGTATTTTATTTGTAAAACTAAGCTTAATACTCTTTATTTGCATAAATTGCATTCATAATACCTTTTTAAGAATGAGAGCATCCAAGAGTACCAATCCATTATTTCCCAACACAAGTAGAAAAAGTGAGATAAATGACTATGTGACTAAAAACATTAGTCATGACAGTGTTTTTAAGCTATGACTAAATTTGAGCAACAAAACAAAAAATGACTAATTTAGTCACCGGGTAAAAAATATGACTAGATAATATGTGACACAACTAAAAATAACCAAAACAATAACTAATTGAGTCACCTGGTAGATAACAACTACAAAATCAATATGAAAATGGAAAATTGCAATTTTGACAATGAAATTTTAGGGTTTAGTAAAGTTTCTATATGTAAACAAGGCCTATTTTGAGCATAATTTTGGAAAATCCAAGAGGAAGATATATATTTCTTTAAATTCCACTCCCTTCAATATTTGTTGCATACTCTGTAATTCTCTCTTCTATTGAGTTTTGGTTTCCGTGAACATTAATATAATATATTTATATCTTAATTGCATTTCTCTCTCTAGTGTGAGGAAGTTTGGATGAATTTCAGTATGGGATTCAAAGTTTTCAGGTTCCTTTTAGTCCAAATGAGATATTTGGTCTCAACTTTTATAATACATTTAAGGGAAACTTTTGTATCCCCTCTTTTTTATTTAATTTATGACAAATTGACTAAAACCACCAAAGCCTCGGAAATATGATGATTTATATGCTTTTCATACCATCCTTATCTTCTTTAAGGATGAGAATTGATGTGTTTGTTTACAATCCAAATCTTGGTTCACATTTTCATGTGAACCCAAATATGAGATCACTTTGAAACATCCATGATGCATGCATCTCCCTGCCATAGAAGGTTAATTTGGAAATGCAATTTCAAACCATGTTTCAAAGAGTTCAGGTAATTACCCAAGCGGTCCAGTTGCAACTACAGGTATTCATGTGCAAGTAGTTATTACAAATTGATCACCTAATTCCTTACTTTCATAATTGTATAATTATCAAAGAGTATAATCAAAGGCTTCTGAATGTTTAACCTGGTTAAAATAATTTCTGCAACAAGGTAAAGAGTGGAGGATATGGGTTTATTGGTGAGAAAAATGGTTGATTTTATGGTTTTATGATGCCAAGATGAAGGAAATGTACCCACTTTTTCCCTCCCTTTATTGCCTATTTTGATGGGCTAATGATGAACATATCTCATTCGCTAATTTTCCCCTTTTGATATTCTATATTTTCTTGTTATCTTGATTTTGATTTTGTTTTGAACAACACATAATTTCAATGAAATGAGACAAGCTCTTTGTAATCTATGATAAAGTTCACGAGAGTTTTGATGAAATGGACCAACATGAAAATATTCTTAGAGGCATCTACGCCTATGATACATTTAACATTGCAAGGTTTTCATTTATTCCTTAATGTCTTATTTATTTCGTTTTTTGTTAAACGAATGATTTTATCATGGTTTTAGTGTTGAAACCCTCTTTTGATTGGTTTTAGGGTTTGTGAATCCATTTGAGATTCAACAAAGGGGCATAGTGTCTCTTTGCAACGGTCTTGATGACTTAAATGTAGCACAGAGAGGCAAAGAGAGGACATAGCACAAAGGCTCACTCTCATACACACAGGAATGGTGTCAAACCAATTCAATTATCAAGAGAGCAATTATTACAATATATAGTTGTATATTATCACAACAACCCAAATCTTAGATCCAAGAAATATGGATC
The DNA here is from genome assembly GCA_027924585.1 of Larix kaempferi. Classification (NCBI taxonomy): domain Eukaryota; kingdom Viridiplantae; phylum Streptophyta; class Pinopsida; order Pinales; family Pinaceae; genus Larix; species Larix kaempferi. Next base: position 20,323,873 of record BSBM01000613.1, on the reverse strand, counting down.
TCAAACCTCTACATGATAAACATAGAAAATACACCTCAACCCAATCACTAGCAATCTTCCTAGCATTTCTACATTATCTCCAACATACCCCCTTAATGTAGAAATGGATTTTCTACAACACCTAATTTCTGCCTAAGGACCTCAAAGTGAATCTTGCCAATAGGCTTAGTGAATATCTCACCAACATTATCACTTGTGTTACAATAAATAAGTTCAATTTCCTTAAACTCAATCTTTTCTCTAACAAAATGATGTTGCAGCTCAATGTGTTTTGATCTTGCATGATAAATTGGGTTGTGTGCCAATTTAACTGCGCTTTGATTGTCACAATGTACTTTTGTTTGTTATGTTTGCTTTTCACTAACATCTTCAAGAATTCTCCTCAACCAGACAGCTTCACATGTTGTACTGGACATGTCTTTATATTCAGCTTCTGTAGATGATAAAGAAACAGTTGGTTGTTTCTTACTACTCCATGATACAACCCTGGATCCAATGTTGAATACATATCCTGTAGTAGATATTATGTCATCAGGATTTCCTTCCCAATAAGAATAAAAAAAACCTGCCTATTGAACATTAAATTTATCAGTATATAAAAGACCAAAACTCATTGTTCCTTTAAGATATCTGAGGACTTTCTTTGCAACTTTCCAATGACTTTCACTTGGCTTAGCCATAAACTGACTAAGAATGCTGACTTCATATGATATATCTGGACTCGTAGTAGTGAGATAGTTCAGACTTCTCACCAACTGACGATACAAAGTACCATTTGCTTCCTTAGTTCCATCATCACTATATAACTTCAAATTCTGATCTAAAGGAATGAACGTTGCTTTGCATTCACTCATATTAAACTTCTTCAAAATTTCCCTTATATATTTTCTTTGAGTGATCATAGTCTTACCAAACTCCTTCCACACATCCAGTCCCAAACAATAATGTAATTCACCTAGGTCTTCCATTTCAAACTCCTGTGACAACTGACTTTTAACTTCTGCAATCAACTTACATGCATTCCCTGTAATAATTAGATCATCAACATACAAGGATATCAAGCAAACATTTCCTCCTTTATCTTTCTTAATATAAAGGTTAGGGTCACTTTTACTTTTCACAAAACCTTTATAACTAAAGAAAGAATCAATCTTGATATACCATGATCTAGGGGCTTGTTTTAGTCCATAAATAGATTTCTTCAATTTACAAACAAGATGCTCATGTCCTTTGTGTACAAAACCTTCAGGATGAACTAAATATAGTTCCTCTTTTAGTTCACCATTCAAGAAAACAGATTTGACATCTAATTTATGTATTTTCCATTTATATTTTGTAGCCAATGCAACAAGAACTCTGATTGTATTTAATTTAGCTACTGGTGCAAATGTATCTTCAAAATCAATTCCCTCCTTTTGAGAATAACCTTTTGCAACTAGTCTAGCTTTAAATTGCTCAATGCTACCATTTGATTTAAACTTAGATTTAAACAGCCATTTACATCCTATGGGAATCTTATTTTTAGGCAACTCTATTACTTCCCAAGTTTGATTTTTCATTATAGAGTTTTATTCTTCTTTCATAGCATTTACCCATTCTTCTTTATCTTTGGATTGCTCATAATTCATTGGATCAGTGACATTCATTACATTAACCATTAAAACATAGTCTCTATACCTTGGAGGAAGATGAGTTTGTCATGTTGACCTTCTTGGTACTATATTTCCAGTAGGAGTTCCATCCATTATTCTTCTGCTTTCCGTTGTATCTCCATCAAATGGAGTATCACTGCTGCTCATTCTGCTCTCACCATGTTCTTGATCTTGTTCCTGTGACTGCTCCTATACCTATTAATGTGACTGCTCATGTTCTTGTTCCTACTGAACTAACGAATTTATTTTGACATAATCATCATTATCATTAATGATATGCAAAACATCAGAATGATTCAATCTCTCATTTTTATCTATATTCTAATGGAGCACTACATCTCTACTTGCAATCAACTTATGAGAGTTAGGATGAAACAACTTATAAACTTTATGACCAGTGCAGTATCCAAAAAAGACACATTCAAGTGATTGTGTTGGAGAAAACTACTATGGCTTGGGGTATACCACAATAGATAGATGACTGCCAGAAATCAACTCAATTCTCAGAACTATGCTATATAAATGACAATGCTAAGATAATGAAAAAAATAACCAACCTCGATCCAAACGTTTGATGTAGATCCCCGTTGGAGCTTTTCCGATCTGTGCACTTGAATATGCAAATTAGTCTTGGCAGCCAATATACAACAAGTCCATATAATATATAAACGTCATTAACATCATCAATAGCAATGGCCCATGATATAACAAGTAAATGCAACTCAATGTAAGATAAACAACATTTACAACATTAATGGATGAGAATATGATTATTTCTATTAATAAATAAGAAGAAGTACAAAATGATACGACCTCTTGCCGGAAACCAATCTGAACCAAGATCTGGATCAATCCATGCCTTGACCACTTCAATCCTCCATGAATGGCAAACTCAAACTAGATAGGAGTTTGGAAGGTGAACATAAAGGGTTCACAACTACAAAGATCAATGAGTGTAGACTCAAGATAGGGAAAAAATCCACTAGAGTTCTCTTGCTCTTCTTTCTCCTCCTGTCCATAAGCCATATGTGCTCAATATATAGTACTCTCAAAGGTAAGTGAAAGGACACATCGAGATGTTACTTGGGTAGATGGAGAGCCAAAGGTCACCCAATAACCGCTTTTTGGGAGTAAAAAGTAATAAACTAGTGGTTTTTACCATTTAACTTGATACCCGCGGGCTATAGTGATGAAACTCGTGGGTACGCTTGCTATAGTGATGCAATAAGCGGGTCAGAGGAAAAATGAGGAAATAGTCCGTCTGAAAGATATAAAGTGGATCTGCGTTAGTGAAATGGATCCTATAGGCCAAGGAATGTTGATGGTCATAGGGTGGAAGATTACGTTGTAACAGATGCCCCCTAATGTGTGAGGTCAGAGACTAATGCTACGATGGCCGAAATACATTATAAAACTCAGAAGTGGAGTGATGGAGACACAAGTGGAAAGAGCATCTCACTCGTCATAAGACAATAGTATCCCTGAATACATGTCGGTAGTACAACAATCTGATACAATGGCCATGAATAGGCAGTACAAAGTGAATACATGTCATAAGTGATCATAGCCATGATCCCTCTACAGTAAGATATGGTCTCCTGCTGAAAAGGAAACAACTGGTGCAAACTGGAGGTACAAATTGCTGATATCTGAAAGGTGATATCTCAGATGTAAATTCAAAGCCATAAGTAGCATACTCAATGCCACTATCGCCTGGGGTCTTCTGCACAAGTCTTCGACGGTGCAAGTCCCATCAAGTGAATAAAGGAATTGGGGTCGAACTTGATGTGACATCATCTGATTACCGGTCAATGATGTATACCATTAACAGACGTGAGATAACCCACCAATAATGAAAATGGGCATCAAGACATAGAGCACAATCATCGGAATGTGAATAAATGAGTTGAAGTCGAACACTAGGATGAATCCATCGATCAGGGGACATTGATGTATTCCCAAAATAGTCGATGGCGAGAGAACCTACCACTAATGACTGCAAGCCTCAAGGTACTCAACCGAACTATAAGCCTCAAGTCCCAGAATAAATGGGTTGAAGTTGATGGAACGAGACTCGCTGAAAGGAGGGCATTAAGGCGTCCCCCATCAACCAGTATGAGGTACCAGCTACACTGAAAGATTTGGAAGAACTCAGGTGAAACGGACTGACTCAATAAGGATGGCCGACATGCAATAGTCAAGATATCTGAGGAGTGGCCGACACTGGTTCAGGACTTCCTTTGAACAAGAGCATGAGCAGATGGATAGACTCAGGCAGCATAGACTTGACATAAACTGTGCAATGCAGGAGGCATTGCAAAGGGCTCCATAATGACTGGAAGCTTAACCAATCGGTGGAGAAAACTAAAAAAAAGTACAACTCCTAAGGTCCAACTATAGTCCCGACTCATAATGTACGGAGTGGAATGAATGCTCTGTTCAAAGGTGACACAATAGCTGCCAACAAGAAGTAGTAACCATAATCTCGTCCGACTTTTTTGGAATATTTGATTTTTTTTGGTCTTTTTCATATTTGGGAAAAGCTTCAAAAAGAATAAAATTGCTTATAGTACAACAAGTGAGGGAACGAGTGTCAAATAGCGAGCAGACTAGTTTCAAGCAGTGTAACATACCTATGATCAATGCAAGGAAGTGCATGCAGGATGTGGACACTCGGGGGGGTGTTCCCTCAAGGTCAAAAGGCCATCAAATTGTGAAGGGAAAATATAAGCTCTGCAGGGCTCGACAGGGAAAAGTGCTCAGACACCAGGCTAACATTTGAGTAAGCGGGAGCCGACACAAGGCTCAAGTGACAAGCAGGATGATGCAATGCAATCACAACATGATATAACTGAGGGGAGTCCTTAAGGGAGATGGCCAACATAAGACAAAGTAGAGTATGAGTCTTTATTGCAAAGTCATGGCATAACTACAAAGGACTCCCAATCCTAAGGACAAACAATGGCATGGGCACCAAAATGCACAAAGGGGTTCTAACTAGGGTACCCATGTTCGAAAAAGCCCTACCGCCGCATAATGACACTTCTATATCAGTGTGAAGGTTCCGTGTCAGTTACAAAGCGGGGTTGCACCTAGGGTTTATGAAAGTGGTCAACAGGTCAAATGTATAATGCACATGGAAATGGCATCTAACCTATATGCTGGGTGTGAAACGTACCTGCCGTAGGTGTGAAATGGTCCAGAACAGCTTTCGCCGAAGAAATCTGATTAAAAAATACTACTCCAAGACATTATATTAGTCCATAACGGCACAAAACGGTAAAAACTATAGACAAGTGGGTCCTGAAAATTATAAATAGTAATAAAAAATTACAATTTACAATTTATTTTTACTATTCACCCATTTGGAGCTTTGTGGTTAGTTTTCACCTGAAAGTTTAGTTGCCGATTCTGGGAGCTACAAGCGACTGTTCATCGAACCGTCCAGAGCAGGTTGGTAGTCTCATCCATACCTTTCATTTCAATGCTTTCATTTTAATTTTCAGCGGTGGGATTTTTTGTTTGGCCAAGCCCTAAATGGCTTCGACGCTACCCACGAGCTATAGCTATGCGGGTCGCGGGTAGGGAAAGATACTCGCACTCAATGCAAAGACTGACCATGGGTACCCGCACTTGTATACAAGTTAGCCCGTGGGTACGGCCATGTAGTTGGTTTTTTAAAAGAATTTGACTAAAATGCTTGTTTTTCTTCACTCCAAGATGGTTCTAGAGTGGAGGGAGAGGGAGCATGGCCAAGTTGATGAGGCCATGAGCAACGATGTGCAAGCACAGCAGGCATTGCAAGCATGTGGGTTGTACAAATTCTGGAGTATAGGGGGTTTGAGGGCCCAAAACCTATTACTCAGCTGCTTGATCAACTATTGGGATGTTGATGCACAGAACTTCAATCTCAATGGTAAAATCCTCACACTGGAAGTGGACGACATCTACTTCATTACCGGTTTGTCCCGTCGGGGCGAGGAGGCTAGTCTTAGGTCTTGTAGTGTGGGTGGTGGGATCACTGTCCTTGACTACATAGCGCAGTATTTCCCCGCAAACACATGCACGGTGGGAAGTCAAGTGCCCATCAATGCCATAGTAAATCTGAGCATGAAGATCATTGTGGCTACCTTAGTGCGGATCACTAGATCCAAAGCTCTGCACTAGGCATCCAGGCCAGTGATGTTCTATGCATCACAATGCATGCAGCCTATAGTGTTTGACTAGTGTACCACACTGCTGGGGTCTATGAAGACCCAATTGACAGAATGCAAAGAAGGGAAGGCCAAAAACTTTGGGTATGGGAGTATCCTATGCAGCTTCTTCTTTGAGAGGGTTCCAAGGCTTAGTCTGAGGGTGGATGTCCCTCCTTATAGTCTCCAGGATCCAGCCCTGACCCGGTGGGATGAGGTCTTGACATGACAGGGTGGTGGCTGTCTGGCATCACCATATACCGAGGAGTTCTTCCGTTGGTGGGACCGGCAGGTCATTGCCATAGAGGACTACCCCTATGCAGGGATAGACTTCCGCCAGGATAGGGACATGCCACTCCCACCAGACGCAATGTTCGGAGACATTGGTGAGTACTCTTTTTAGGTTTTTTGTGAATTAAATTTTTATGTATTTTTTATTATGTATGTAAATGAAAAAAACTTTTTGGTGGTAGTATCATATGCTAATGGTTGACTGTTTTCTCGCAGACAAAGGTCCAGTGAGACCTGATGGCTTCCTGAGACATGGTCGTCGGGGTAGGGGTGAGGAGGTAGGCGATGCTGCAGCAGGACGCACTCTACAGACCTTGCGGCACAACCTCACATGGATGGTTTCTAGGGTTCCATAGATAGAGGTGGCGAGACTACTTGAGGCCATGCAGCGCCAAGTAGTGGGGGTTCCGGGTGACTGGGTGTGGCTACTGCAGCGGGTAGCCAATGCAGTTCAGTATTTCTACGAGACACATCCTGTCGAGGCGAAAACTAGGCCTCCTCATAGGGAGTAGATATCTCAGGATCTCATTTTTTTTATCGATAAGTATATTTTTGAGGGCTACGGGCTCCAATTTTGTATGACACTACCATTTTTGGACATATTTATATATATAAAACTTTGGTTCTATGGTTCTACTATATGTGTGGATGTACAAATGTATGAATGTCTTCTTATATTTGTGTGCTTCATGATGAATGGATCCTACAGGCCAAGGAATGTTGATGCTCACAGGGTGGAAGATTACGTTGTAACAGTGATTTAGGATCTAGTTTTCTTCCCTCATTTTTTGGTATGTGTGAAAAATTTTTACAACCAAAAATTCGTAAATGCTTAACTTCTAGTTTGTATCCATGAAAGACCTCAAAAGGTGTTTGAAGGTCTAATTTCTTTGTCGGACTGATATTCTTCAAATACACAGCAGTATTAACAGCTTCAGCCCAAAAACCATTCGAAATATTCTTACCTTGGAGCATATTGTGAGCACATTCGACTAATGTTCTATTATTTCGCTCAGCTACCCCATTTTGTTGAGGATTGTGTGGTACTGTAAACTATTGCTGGATTCCATTCTCCTTACAGTACTTCTTGAAAGCTACAAATACATATTCACCTCCATTGTCGGATCTGATAATTTTAATGCATTTTCTTGACAGATTTTCTATCATGGTTCTAAATTCCTTGAAGTATTCAAAGACATCTCCTTTCCTTCTTATAAAATAAACCCAGGTATATCTAGATCTATCATCGAAAAATATCAGAAAGTACCATGCACCACCTAATGATCTAGTTTGCATAGGTCCATATATATCTATATGAATTAACTCAAGCAGATTAGATTGTCTCTTCTCTTGATGTACTCGGAATTCATCTCGATGTTGTTTTCCAAGTGCACATGCACTACATTCTATATGTTCATTCTTTATTACAGGAAGATCTTCAACCATATATTTCTTCTGAAGTAACATAATATCATTATGGTTAATGTGCCCATACCTTTGATGCCATAGTTCTTATGTTGTGATTACAGTGGATACCAATGCTTGATGACTGCCTTTGCTCACATCCAGCTTATACAATCCTCCACACCTTGAACCTATAGCAACAACTCTATAATGATATCGAATATCTTTAATATGACACTGATGCTTACCAAACTCCACTTTCAGGTTATTCTCAGTTATGGCAGAGACAGATATTATTTTATTTTAATACCAGGTACATACATGACATTATAGATCCGTTTCAATTGACCATTAGGTAAATTCACATTTATTATTCCATAACCCTACACTTTGTGTGATCTGTTATCACCTAAATAAATATGAGTGTCATCTGTCTTTTCATGATATTCATAAAACCATTCTTTCTTAGAAGACATATGAGAATATGTGCCTGAATCAATGAACCATGCATTCTCATTATCCGTATTAGCAGACAAAGCAGCTTCAGAAATAAACAATCTGAGATTTTTAAATCCATGAACTTCGGGGGTGTTTTTATTCACAAAATTCCCATTTTGATTTCCATTGTAGTTTTTGTTTCTATGATTTTTATTCTGATAACAATCTCTAGTGAGGTGACCTGGTTTGCCACAATAATGCCATTCTATTTTATTCCTATCAGAATAAGTCTAAGGCATACCTTTCTGTTTTGCATGAAACTTGCCTCTATTTATGTTCCATGGTTTACCTCTGTGTGCATATCTTCTTCTGGCCATCACTGCAAGATCTGAACCTTGAGCATCCAGATCATAATTTGTCATATGTTCTTCTTCTTGTATGAGAATTCCTGTAAGTTCTTCGAATGTCGGGGGATTTTCTCTCACTGCAAGCGCTTAAATAAATACTTTATAATTAGTACTAAACCTTTCGAAGTGATAGTTACTAGATCAATGCTTTCTACAATTTCACCTATATCTCCCAATTTATCACTCGGATCTTTAATACGAGAAATCAATTTGCTTACCCCTTCATTTGCTTCCATTTTGATTGACATTAGTTTGGTCTTCAGAAACAATACCGGATTTGCATCAGTTGTTTCATACAGACTTTTGAGCATGTCCCATGTCTCCTTAAACCTCTCACAGTTTCTTATATGAGGAATTATGTTATCTTTGACAGCCATCCGTAGCGTCACCTTGGCTTTTCTTTCTCTCTTATTCCATTCTGGAACCGACGCAGAAACCGTGGGCTTTGGCTCGTCACCAATCACAATCGACCAGGCATTGAAAGCTTCCAGAACGGTCATGATCAGCTTGAATTTCCAATTGACATAGTTCTCACCATTCAATTTGGAAGTTTCATTGATATATGTATCATCAAGAGGTGTATTTTCCATCTTACCTTCCTTCACCGGATCTGAAGGCAACCAAATTCAACTTATGGACCCAAAAAAAAATTGCTTTCCGCACTTTGCTTCTGGAAAACAAGTTCAAGAAACGGCCTTCACTGGCGATCCTCACATCCAGGCTGACTTCACTCGGTTCCTTCTGCGATTGAGCAATTGGCAGCTTTACTCAACACAGGCTCGAAGGCTTTTTCAGCTTCAGCAGTACCGTCTCACGTCCAGACAGCAGCCTCCTTCAGTATGCAAGGTGGTTCCCTCACGCAACTCCAGCAGCCAGATCCTTGGCTCTGGCTCCAACCTTCGAGCTAGATGGCAGTCGGCCTCAGTTTTCAAATCGTAGCTCCTTTACGGGTCTGAGTAGAGGGTGCAGCTTCTAAGCACAACTCAATAATCTAATCTTATCATTCACGGGCAGCCTCCTTAAAGGATCCTCCAATGCCAGATGGGCGACTTACCACCATCATGCAGGCTCTTCTAGGTGGGCAGTTGCAACTCTAAAAACGACGGGCTTCCGCGGGTCTTTACACAAGCGTTGACCCTTCTCCAAATGGGGTCATTTCCTCCTCCAGGATAACAACTCGATCCTCTCTTTCACGCTTTACTCAGATAAAAGCACCCACACTGCAACTTCACACGATCTCCTCATACAACGGAACAAAAAAATGATCGGCTCTCATGCAACCAGAGAAGCGAGACTTCTTCAATATTACAGCGATCTGAACGGAACACACTAGAATATCAATTTTGGGCTCTACAAAGCGATAGCCTCAAAGGCTTTATCAATAAGCTCTTATACCAACTTAAATGTAGCACAGAGAGGCAAAGGGAGGACAAAGCACAAAGGCTCACTCTCATACATATAGGAATGATGTCAAACCAATTTCAATTATCAAGAGAGAAATGATTACAATATATAGTGAATAAGCTCTTATACCAACTTAAATGTAGCACAGAGAGGCAAAGGGAGGACAAAGCACAAAGGCTCACTCTCATACATATAGGAATGATGTCAAACCAATTTCAATTATCAAGAGAGAAATGATTACAATATATAGTGGTAGATTATCACAACAACCCAAATCTTAGATCCAAGAAATATGGATCTCAAAACTCTACATGATAAACATTGAAAATACACCTTAACCCAATCACTAGCAATATGCCTAGCATTTCTACATAATTTCCAACATGATGAGATACAATAGGCCTAGTATGGAATAGGCAAGACAGTGAATTTTTGTTCCAGAATTCTACAACAACTCGACTATGGCTTGCTAGAATTCCAAGCTTTGGTTCTCGCCCCCACCCAAGAGCTTGCACAGAAAATTGAGAAGGTTATGCGGGCTCTCCTGGATTAGATAAATATCCTCAAGTGGTCAGGTATCATAGATATTTAGATTGAATGGACACTCGAAAGCTTGCTTAGGCGAGGGCCTTGCTCACTCTGGTTGGCCACGATGAAACCCAATCTCCTTAGATAAAATTTATCAAGCTTATTTGTGGATAGGTCTAGGACACCATCACTCAATCCAGAATAAATGAATGAGGGATAGATCCAGAAAAGCACCAAATAGATGTATTTTATAACTACTGGCAACACGTAAGCATGATGCGGTCTTTGTAACTTCTAATCACTACTAGAAGATGGAAATCCTAACACCTTGCAAGAAGATTGGTTCAACAATGAAATTTTTCTTCGAACATGTCTGGATCAATTTGAGGTTTCCCACATATAATGCATCCAAAAAATGACACATCCATTGAGCCTAAACTCATCTCCAACTTCTTGATATCACTCTAGATCATGTTAGACACAAGGCTTACTTGCAAGTTAAAGTTACTTGGGGTTTACTTGAAGTTGTGGCTATTGTAACATGGCAATTTTTGTTTACAGCCATTCCAAGTTTATTCATCATTGAAATATTGATTAAGCAACTTTTATATGTAGCAAGTTTTCATGGAAGTGAAAACGGCTACTGGTTTAGTGCAAATGAAGGTATTGTTGTTATAGATTATCGAACTGGAGAAGCACAAGTAGTTAGTGAAGAACCATACAAGGTATTGCTGCATATGTTATATTTTCTTGTTTAGATCATTTATTTTCATGTTTATGGTTTTTTTGAATATTTAGAGATACTAATGTCAATATGTTTTTTCATTCTGGTTTGTGGCAGTTATGTATAAAAGTGTGAGATTAAATACATACACAACTGTTATTGTAGTTAGAGTGGCTTCTATCATATTTTATTCTCCCTAAGGTTCCTTGACCAATGTTCGAATGCCAGATAAGGGATATAACTTCTCTGTAAAACTTAGGTATAAATATTGCTTCCTGCAAGTATAATAGAGCATAAAAAATAATTTAATGGTAATCAAGATTTTTCATGAGCTTTAAATGTTTTTCTTCGAATTGATGAGGTCTATAGCAATCTATACATCTATCATGATTATTAATGTACAAGGTTGGGTAGAGTTACCCACATCGTCCAAAAATAACTAACTTTTTTCTGAATGGAAATCACATTGGAATTTGGCGTGACACACTCTTTAGAGGCTAGGTGCAATTCTTTTGACTTTGACAAATAGTTTAAGACTGCAGGTTGAACAGTTTACTTGAAGACATGTTTTTATGAACAAAACAATATATCTACAAAACCATACAATTGGAGTACAAATTTGTTCACCTTGGAATAACTGTAAGATTATATATTCGAGAAGCATTGGGACCATAGGAAGATAAAAAAAAGGATAGATTATAATTCTAGAAATTAGATGCAGACATTATTAAAGATAAATTGATTGTGCTAGAATCATGCAATGGGTGCATTAATATTGTCAAAGGGTTCACTATTATGTAGTTAATTTAGTTTGGGAAAAATTTACTAGCTTTAGAAGGAAAAATCGCCATGTCTACAGTTTTCCTTAGCATGTGCAATCCATTGCAAATGAATCTCAAGTAGTGGATTGCATTTGCTGTGTCAAAATACAGATCCACTGATTTTTGTCGATCTTTATTTCATCAATGTTGTATTTGGGAAAATAGTATTTGCTTGATACCTACCCTTAATAGGATTTCCATAATGTATGTAAAAGAATTGGTTTTTTATAGAATAATTTGTTGTTTGATTGAAGGCTATAGGAAATAATGCCTTATGCAATGTATTGAAAGTTGGAATTGGACTTGGAATTGACCAAGGGTTAACCTGGACTTGGATCATAATTGGCTGACGACATGGTTTATGAACCAATTTAGTAACGATTCTGCATAAATGCATTATCTACAAGTCATTCTTTATGAATCCTACTTGGTTCTGTCTATGTTATTGAATTTAATTTTGAAAATATTATTTTCCTATCATCTTTTTTTTAAAACAATTTTCAATTTCTTTCACCAAGAAATGGCATTTGTTCTCCCATTGTAATTGACAAATATTGGTACCAATTCTAGTTCCTCCTCCAACAAGGTTGTAAATTTTCCCATATGGGATGAAGGTTATGTTTTTAACACATATACTTCCCTTTGACTCTCTTAGTAAACTATTTTAGTTTGTTTTCTGTACTGTAACATCATTATCAGGTTTGTCCATCAACAAAAGAAACTAAAGATCTTTCCCAAAGTAGTTTTATTCTTTCTTTGTGATTGGTATTTGTAGCTTTGTACTGCTTTCTTAAGTAGGGACTCGCGGGCTTCGGAAATGTATACCTTTTTACAGTCATTCATTTAATAAGTTCACTTTAATTATCAACCAAGGGACGCACAAACTTTAGAGGTGCTAAGCACTATATGTGCACTATGTTGAGAGGATCTTCATCGTTGGGTGTTTTGTTGTGTCTTAAGAATTGTTGGAGAGTTGTTATAATGAGGATGGAGTAGTCTAGAGTTTTTTCACAATCAATTGAGAAATAAAAATATGAAACTTAATCTAAGAAAACATGAATCATGAAACTATATCTAAGAAAGCAGGAAAATTTTAATCTATGAAAACAGAAAAAACTAAATATTGGAAAGCAGGAAACTATATCTAAGAAAGAGGGAAACTTTTAATCTATGAAAGTAGAAAAACTAAATCTAGGAAAGCAGGAAACTATATATCTAAGAAAGAGGGAAATGTTAAGCTATTAAATCCAAAGTACATCTTTCCATAGAGCATGTTAATCAAGCATAATTGAACTAGATATGTTTCAAGTTAGAACGAGAAATCATCATTCAAAAGAACGGATCTAATATGGTCGAATATAAAATAATAGCAATATAAATATGGGAATTGTAGTTTACGGATGGGGGTTACAGGACTACAGATGCAGTGTATTGGAACTACAGATGCAATATTAACGAACTACAGAAGAAATACATTTTGTGCGCAACATTGAATCTGACTATCGAAAAAAACATTAAACTTAACCTACACATACATATATTTGGAATGAACGACATAATGCATGAAACATATGAAAAAAAAGAGAAAGAACTCCTGAGCTATGCATTGAGGGGAAAACTGTCAGAATTGATAATGGGAAGGGCTACTCAGGTAATCCTACTATCACAGTATACATTGGGTGTACTTCGATACCCAACGTCTTGGTAGATTTAGGTGCAGCCATAAACGTCATGACCATAGAGACTATAAAGAAGCTGGGAATCACTAATCTCAGGACTACCCCTACCATACTAGAATTGGCTGACAGTTCTATGATCAAAACTGAAGGAATCTTAAATGACCTGGTGGTCACCGTCGATTCATGGGAATACCCTACAGAATTTTTGGTTTTGCAACCTCAGTTGTAGCTAGGGGGACACCCGTTAATCGTATAACGACCATGGTTAGCTACAACAAACGCATGTATCAGTTGTATATCAGGCTCCATGATGATTTCGGATGGGACTGAAATAAAAAACCTGACCCTATATCCTCCATCCAGACCAAGTTCTGATGCTGAAACTGCATTATGGAAGGCCCTGACTTTCAAAACCGAAACGGAAGATGATTACATCAGTAGTTTCATTAGTGAGACAACATCTGTCACTAGACACGCATACCAAATTCTGAACAGCACCTTGAGTGAAAAGGAACAAGAAGATTTGACCGAAGAGACCCTAGTTAGTGATGTCGAAATAATCCCAGTAATTAAGAACTTGAAAATTACCCCAGTAGAAATCGAGCCTGGAAAGACTTTGAACATTAATCCTAATCTTGCACCCGATGAACTGGAACGTCTGATCATTTTGCTAAAAAACAATAAGGGAGCCTTTGCATGGGAATATACAGATATGAGGGGTACCCCCTCAGATTTGTGTACTCACCACATTTATATCAAAAGTGACTCCATGCCAATGTGCCAGCCTCCCGAATCTAAGGGATGTTGTGAAGGAGGAAATTCAAAAACTCTTGGAGGCAGGATTTATCTACCCAATTTCAGACAGCGAGTGGGTTTCCCCACTTGTGATCGTCCCTAAGAAGAATGGGAAGTGGAGAGTCTGTGTAGACTACAGAGAACTAAACAAAGCAACACAGAAAGACCATTTTCCCTTACCTTTTATTGATTAGGTTTTAGACACCTTTTCTGGAAATAAATTCTTTTCCTTTCTGGATGGATTTAGTGGTTATAATAAGATCTAGATCGCCCCAGAAGACTAAGATAAAACCACCTTCACTTGTCCTTGGGGAACCTTTGCATATATGGTGCTTCCTTTTGGGTTATGTAATGCACCGACCACATTTCAGTGAGCTGTGATTGGGATGTTTTCTGAGATGGTTAACGATTGCATGGAGACCTTTATGAATGATTTCACTCCGTATGGTAGTAGTTTTCATGAGGCATTGATAAATTTGGAAATATTTTTAGAACATTGTAAACAAACCCATCTATCTCTGAGCACTGAAAAGTGTCATATGATGATGGATGAGGGTATAGTTCTGGGGAGGGTATAGTTCTGGGGCACTTTATCTCTGCTGCAGGTATCCAGGTAGATCCGGCTAAAATTAAGGCAATTGTAAACATTCCTACTCCTAGAACACATAAATAGGTATGCAGCATCCTCGGGAATGTTGGCTATTATAGAAGATTTATAGAAAAAAGTTCCAAGCTAGCTTCTCCTTTATTTACTTTGTTAATGAAGGATGTATAGTTTGATTGGACATATGCATGTCAAACAACGCTTGCATAGCTCAAGTGAAGGTTTTCCACAGCACCTATTCTACGAGGGCCTAACTGGGATTTTCCTTTTCATATTTCCTATGATGCTTCAGATACTGCTATTGGAGCAGTGCTGGGATAGCAGGATGGTCATAGTGCATATGCAATTTATTATATCAGTAAGAATCTGGCCCGTGTTGAACTAAACTACATAGTTACAGAAAAATAATTCCTTTCCATTGTTTATGCCATCAATAAGTTTATAAATTACATCATTGGGTATTCTACTTTCATGCACAATGATCACTTAGCCATTAAGTATTTAATGAATAAACCTATCACTAATTCTAGAGTAAGTAGATGGTTGTTGTTTTTACAAGAGTTTGATATTACCATCCTAGACAGACCAGGAAAAGAAAATTTTGTTGTTGATTTTCTTTCACGACTTACTAACAATGATGATGATTCACCAGTCGAAGATTCTTTTCCTGATGAGCATTTCTTCGCAGTATCATCTCATTCCCCATGGTATGCAGATGTTGCTAACTATTTGGCTACATGCAAGCTTCCAACGTACTTATCGAAAAGAGAGAAAAGAAAAATCATACAACATAGTGCTAGATATTGCTGGATAAATGGACATCTCTTTTATATAGGTCCATATTTGGAAATCATAAGGTGTGTAAGGGAGGATGATATTTATAGTATCTTGAAAGCTTGCCACAATGAGCCTTGTGGGGGGCATTTTGCTTATAAACAATCTGGTCATAAGAAATTAAGAATGGGGTATTTTTGGCCAACCTTGTTTTAGGATGTGAAGAAATATGTTCAAGCTTGTGACAGCTGCCAAAGGATGGGCCAGCCAAATAGACTAGATGAGATGTTGCTTTAGCCACAGTTGCTGGTTGAACCTTTTTATAGATGGGCCCTGGATTTTGTGGGGCCTATCAACCCTCTTTCAAAACAAAAATCTTATATCTTGGTTTGCACAGATTATATGACCAAGTGGGTGGAGACCGTGGCTCTAATAAGAGCCAATGATCATGCTGTAATAGATTTCTTATATGAGGAGATCTTCACTCTCTTTGGAGTACCAAAATAAATCTTAATAGATGGAGGACCGCAGTTTGTGTGCCATAAGTTCGAAGCCCTATTGCAGAAATATCACATTCAGCATCAGATAACCTAGCCATATCATCCATAGGCTAATGGCCAGGTGGAGAGCACTAATAAGGTAATCAAGGATATCCTTACAAAAACAATCAAGAGTCATTGCAGAGACTGGGATGAAAGACTTCCAGAAGCATTATGGGTATACTGGACTACATGGGGAAATACTACAGGTTTCTCTCCATATGAACTGGTATATGGTAAGAATAATGTCTTTCCCATTGAATTCGAGATCAAAACTATGAAGACACCCATATAATCAAACCTAGAATTAGCAGAGGCTCAGAGGAATCGATTGAATCAGTTAAATGAATTGGATAAGAAGCGCACAACTGGCGTGCATCAAGCATCATTAATTCAACAACAACGCTCCAAATGGCATGATAGATTCATAAAGAAGAAAGTATTCTACGAAGGAGACTGAAATTTATTGTATGACTCATGGTTCACGAGGGATTTTAAAGAAAAATTGCATACAAGATGGTTGGGATGCTACATAATAGATAAGGTATTTCATAATGGAATAGTCCGCTTGACTACTATTGATGAAAACCAGACACCATTATTTGCCAATGGTCATCAGTTGCGACTATATCATAAACCAGTTTCAAAGAATGTATTCATTTCGCATGTTGCAGTTGATCCAGATTATCAACTGATGCAGGAGCAGGGATTTTTCCCTGTCCCTAATAATTCTTAGAAAGAACTACTGCAATTCTGCACAAAAAATTGTACATAAATAAGTCATTGTTTTATTTTTCATTGTTTTTTTTTAATATTTGATTGGTTCATTTTTTTTTAGAATTGTGTACAGGTATATGCGTGAAGGTTCACTTGAACAGAGGAAGTCACGATTTGGGCCAAGCGATTGCGAGAATTCTGGTTGATCTTCCTATCTTTGGACAACTCCTTGAAAGAAAAGTGAACGACGTTGCAGCACCAATTACTCAGCTGAAGCTTTGCCAACTTTTTCATTTCCCAGCTGCAATTCCGCTAAATCCTTATTTTCCCTATTTTTGCAGCTGCAACGCTGCTGAATCCTGCCGACTTTTCCTATTTTTTCAATTGTAACTCTGTTGAATCCTACCGACTTTTCCTATTTTCGCAGCTGCAACTCTGCTAAATCCTGCCGACTTTTCCTATTTTTGCAGTTGCAACTCTGCTAAATCCTTCTGACTTTTCCTATTTTTGCAGTTGCAACTCTACGAAATCCTGCCGACTTTTCCTATTTTCGCAGCTGCAACTCCGCTAAATCCTGTCAAATTTCCCTATTTTCGCAACTGCAACCCCGCTAAATCCTGCCGAATTTCCCTGTCTTCGCAACTGCAACTCTCCTAAATCCCTCCAAATTTTCCTAGTTCGCAGCCGCGACTCCACCAGATCTTTCCAATTTGTGGTTGCAACTTCGCTAATTATTCAGTTAAAAGATCATTATATCTCTACCAGTTTCTACCATCCTGCTCCAGTCTCCATGAGGAACATTAAAGATATCCTATTCGCCATGTACTCTTGTGATTTATGCTAGCATGGATGTACTTTATCCGCCTAGTCGACGACGGCCAACTCATGGAAGCATGTGCGCAATTATGTCTTCACCAGTGACGCGACCATGAAATGGTGCCACCGTGGAAAAATGATGGTTGAGCATTATATTGAAAGGTATGAGTTTTTAATCATAAGCATAATTAGGCATGAATTGATAAACGCTATAATGATTATACCTTATCGTGAGTCCTCGTCAGTAGACCTTATTTAGTTCATCGCAAGGGAAACATGTCAAAAATTACTACCCATACTCATGACATGACCATCATTTTATCCAACTCGTGTGATATCCTGCCAACTGATTTTATTCCAAAAATAACCGTGACAATTCCCCAAAATAATCGTGCCATCTTTCCAAAAATACCCGATTGAACTTTGGCTATGCATCGCCTGTTAGTGCATGTTGAAACTCCAATGTCGGAATCTGGTAATTCTTGCATTCGCTCACAAAACCTGTAGAAGGCAAGAAATATGGGTATCCCAGTGAGACACAAACCTAAAAACATAGCATCTCTACACGAAAGCAGGTGGAGCGAAGTTTGAATAATTTGGATGAGGTTGCAGATCATTTGGAGAATCCATCTCCTGATTTGGGGGTTGGAGAATATGATGAGCTACTATGCCCATAATGTGGGGATCTATTTAAGCTTGTAGGGTATAACGTTACAATGATGGAATTAACAACATGGAAATTAGCACAACCAAGGCAGGGAAGAGAAGAAATACCTATAGCAGAGTTAATGGAAGAGAATGAGCTAGAAGTGGACATAATCCCTTATCAGGAGCTACAAGAGGACGAAGAAATACAATCCCATCCATCGGGGGACACTGAACTACTTCTAGGTCAGTCTCAGCCTTCAAGAGACATTGAAATGATTCAAGAGTAGTCTTAGCAGTATGAAGGCATCGAAATTTTAAAACAGGAGTTTGTTACACAAGAACCGGCACTCTAGGAATCTGTCAGCGAAGCAGCAGCTCAAACAGTATGTACTTTGAATAAATCACAGAAATTGGATGTTGTTACACAAGAACCAGCATCCTCAAAACTGTTTGTTGAAGCTGTGACTCAAATAGAGGAAGCTGAGATTGGAATACAAAAGAAGAATGTTGTTACACAAGAACCAACATCCTTAAAATTGTTTGTTGCAGTTGCGATTCAAACTGAAGTTGCTGGGGTTGAAACACAGAAAAGGGATGCTACTACACAAGAACCAACATTCCCAAAACTATTTTTTGCGTCAACAACACAGACTAAAGTCGCTGGGGATGGAATACAGAAGAGGGATGCTGCTACACAAGAACTGGCATTCCCAAGGTTGGTTTCTAAAGTAGCCACACAAACAAATACTGTTGTGACACTACTAGAGGAATAAGATGCTAAGTTGTCAATGCAGGATGATAAGTCTAAGACACCTGATGATGAGGTAAAAATGCAAATATTTCAAGATATTATTGAATTAGATTATGATGAGGAGGAGGATG
Organism: Larix kaempferi; assembly: GCA_027924585.1. Lineage (NCBI taxonomy): Eukaryota > Viridiplantae > Streptophyta > Pinopsida > Pinales > Pinaceae > Larix > Larix kaempferi. Next base: position 20,304,557 of record BSBM01000613.1, on the reverse strand, counting down.
CAAATGATAGAAGAATTCAAGGCTTGGTGAAGGAGCTTTCATTGTTGAAGCTCGAAGTTAAGAAATGGAAGGATCATGTTGATCGGTGTAAGGAAGGGATGGTTCCCCTTTATGAGCACATAAATGTTACAAAAACAGGATCGCAGAGCAATAACAATAAACAAAAATGAAAATATAATCACACATACACATTACAAGAGAGACACAGATATATCGTGGTTCACCCAAATGGGCTACGTCCACACTGAAGTTGCCAGTCCTTATTATTATTCTGTCCAGCAAAGTGAAGGGATACAACCTACAGCACAACCACTGCACTTCCTTTTCATTGTCTCACAGTCTCTCTTCTGATCTTAGATATCTTTACAATGCATAAAACCTAATACATCAACCCTAACCGTATTACAATGTCTTTGTTTTATAAGGGAAATACACTGGGAAAACACCACGGATCGTGCCGGGATCATAACCAAACCACAGATCGTGCCAGGATCATAACCAAACCAAGAATCGTGTCAGGATCATAACCAAACCTGTGGTACGGACACAGCTGAATAATAATATCTCTGAATCTGGAGATCAGGCTCCACAACCAATAATAAATACTTCCATAGGATTGAGGGAAAAATGGGAAGAATGATTGATCTTTTAGAAAATCCAATGGGAAAGTGTGCAAAAAGAAATAGAGGAGCTGAGAAAATTTAAGTCCATGCAGAAGGAAAAAGATCAAATGTACACTTTCTCTTAGGAATTGTTGAGCTTTAGATCCCCATCTCCTTCCTATTCGGTGTTCCTTTATGGACAGATGACCCTATTTAAATTGAAAGCCTTGAAGGAAGGGAGACCCTACCAGTTGATAACCTCCCCTCAGTTTCTGGAGACCTTTTTGCAGAGCAATTGCATTGAGCAGAATTTATTGTGTGAGTTGTATTTACATGAGATGGCATGCCTTATGGATTCTCGCTCTAACCCTGTTCCTTATTTGGGTGATGTTCAGTTGAGGGATTTCACCTCCTTTGTTACTAATCACATGCAGTGGTGGAATTCCTTTCAGACCGTTACTAAGAATGAGGATAACTCTAATCTTTGGATCAAAAGTGAACCTCAATTCCCTTGGGTCCTTATTGCAAAACATGAGAGGAGCCTTTCATCCCCCATGAAGACTTGGCAGCTGATATGTTTGCAGAAGAATCTCACCTCCACTTGTTTCTAATTGATTTCCAAGCAGAAGCTTCATGAAGGAACAAAGTTCCTCAATAATAGAATAGCCAGTACAAGTAATATAAGAAAGCCATAAATGGCTAAGTAGTAATGTAAAAATGTAATGTATGATAGATGATTAATAGTTACATAGGTTTGGGCTTTATATAATCCCGCCATGCACATTTTCGTAATAGGGCATGACTATTGACTTTAGATAGTCTTTAATTAATAATAAATTAATATTAATATTAATTTATTATTTTATTGTTACATTGCCCTCCCCTTAAGGGAAGCTTTGTCCTCAAAGCTTCATTGACATCAATGTATGATTTTGCTTGAACTGTTATCTCTGGATCCTTTGCGACACTTGATGAAATAAGATGATAGGAGTTCCGGATTCCTCAGGAGAATTGTCACATCGTATCTACTGTGGTCCATCTTAGATCTATTTTGATCGGACCTCTGAGATCGTTTTGGGAAATGGGTCGTCTCAATTGTTGCTTAGTATGTCGAATTGTTTTCCTGTCAACATAACTCTTTTGTGAATGCTCATTTTGACCCTGTCGTTGGTCAAAATGACGATTATAATTGGGATGTCTGTAAGGCGTATGTGTTGTTTGTTTTTATTTCTTTTGAACTACAGTGAGGACTTCCTTCACTTCCCTGATTTGATTTTTGGATGCATCTTCCTGGATTTGCGCTTCTTGGTTCTCCAGTAAATTGTTATGATTCTGAATCTTTTCGATTCTTTCATCTTGCGACTTTTTTTCAATTTCTTGATTTGATTCTCTAGTTCCTGATTAAGATTATTTAGACACTGCTTTTCTTCTTGCTTTTCCAATATTCTTCCTTTGAGGTCTTCACTGGATTGTTCCCTCTTGCTACTGTTTTTCAATTTTTTGATCTTTGTAATCAGTGTTTTGTTATGATTTCGTAGTCGAAAAATTTCTTCGATATTGCTTGATAACACCTTGTTGACTTTTGTCAGTTCCAACTTATGTGTCTTCTTACTTTCATCAAACTGCTGCTGGACTTTTTCTTTTTGTTGTTGATGATGACGTAACTTTGTTTCTTGATTTTTTGACTTTTCATGTACTTGCACCAATTCGTCTTTTGTCCATGATGATTTTGTTAAGACGACTAATTTCCTCTTCTAAGTCGAAAATATTTCCATACGGATCTTCTTCGACTTTGTTTGGTTTTTTTCTCTAGTCTTCACTTTGTTGAATGATACCTTCCAGATGTGATATTTTCTCGTCCTTATCTGATAAATTTTTTGTGAGGTTTTCTCTACTGTCTTCCAATGATTGAATTCGTAATTCAAATGTAATAATTTGTTCTTTTTGAAAACCATTACTTCGTTTCTGATTATCGAACTGGAGTTGGAGAACACTATTAGCTAGTTCACACGTTTTTAGCATGGCTGAAACTGTTTGTAACTATGATTGCAATTGTGAGTGACCTGGATCGTCCCTCATAATAAAACGTTTGTCACATATTGGACAGGATCAATTGCAATTTTTAAAGGATGTCGGATATTGGAATTCCATTTCGCAATAAGGACACTTAGTCCAAAATTTAAATTTATATATGTCTTCCATAATTTCTTCAAATAGATCCTTAATATCTTCTTTGACTTCTTTGATCTTTGGATTGCCTTTGTCTTTGACTTTTCTTTTCCTTGATTTTTTTTCCAATAATAATAATAATTATTAAAAATAATTAATAATAAATATATATTATATAGTTGAAAATAATTTTTAATAAAAACAATAATAATATAACAAATATTAATGTTATTATATGTTATTTATTTTTATTAAAAATGTATTTATAATTCATATAAAGTTGAATGGAGGCGGGGAGATGAAAATTAGGGTTTAATGGGGACGTTGGAGGTATGCGGAGGGAGGGGTCAAGCTGGTGGAGGAGGGCGCAGTTGTGAAGGTTGTGGGATGTGGCGGAGGAGGGAGGTCAAGAGTGGGGGTAGCGGTGGCTTGGGCGATGGCAGGAGCAGGGTGGGCACAGATGGGAGATGCGCAGAGGAGGGTTGCGCGGGGGTGGAAGCTAAGGACGAAGCACGGAGTAGGAGGTAGATGGGAATGGAAGACGTGGGGAGATGGGGAGTGGCGAGGAGGAGAGGTTTGGGAAGGAGTAGGAGAGAGCGCGGTGGAGTTAGCAGCATGTTGGGAAATGAGGTGGATGAAAGGCGGGCGAAGGGAGGAGTGGAGGAGCTAGTGTGGTGTGGAGAGTGGCGGGAGCGTGGAGCTACAGAAGTGGATGACGAGCGAGAGTATGCAGGGATGATGGGGAGAGGTGTGGTAGTGGGGATGTTTGTGTATGGGAGGGAGGATGAGGAAGTGTGGTGGTGGTGGGCGATGGAGAAGGGTGGAGAGGATGGCGGATGGGGTGCAGAAGGGTGGCAAGGATGAGATGGGGAGAAGGGACGTAGGGATTCGTGGCATGATAAGAGCTGCAAGGGAAAGCGCAGAGTTGGGGAGGAGTAGATGTGAACATGGAGAGTGGGTGGAGGCATGAGTGAGATGTAGCGTGGAAGGGTCGAGTGGCATGGAGAGTAGATGAACAGGTTTGGGGATGGTGTGGAGAGTAATGGGAATACGTGGGATATGTATGTTCAAGCCTGTGACAGCAGCCAAAGGATGGGCCAGCCAAATAGACTAGATGAGATATTGCTTTAGCCACAGTTGGTGGTTGAACCTTTTTATAGATGGGCCATGGATTTTGTGGGGCCTATCAACCCTCTTTCAAAACAAAAATCTTATATCTTGGTTTGCACAGATTATATGACCAAGGGGGTGGAGACCGTGGCTCTAATAAGAGCCAATGATCATGCTGTAATAGATTTCTTATATGAGGAGATCTTCACCCTCTTTGGAGTACCAAAATAAATCTTAATAGATGGAGGACCGCAGTTTGTGTGCCATAAGTTCGAAGCCCTATTGCAGAAATATCACATTCAGCATCAGATAACCTAGCCATATCATCCATAGGCTAATGGCCAGGTGGAGAGCACTAATAAGGTAATCAAGGATATCCTTACAAAAACAATTAAGAGTCATCGCAGAGACTGGGCTGAAAGACTTCCAGAAGCATTATGGGTATACTGGACTACATGGGGAAATACTACAGGTTTCTCTCCATACGAACTGCTATATGGTAAGAATGATGTCTTTCCCATTGAATTCGAGATCAAAACTATGAAGACACCCATAGAATCAAACCTAGAATTAGCAGAGGCTCAGAGGAATCGATTGAATCAGTTAAATGAACTGGATAAGAAGCGCACAACTGGCGTGCATCAAGCATCATTAATTGAACAACAGCGCTCCAAATGGCATGATAGATTCATAAAGAAGAAAGTATTCTACGAAGGAGACTGAAATTTATTGTATGATTCATGGTTCACGAGGGATTTTAAAGGAAAATTGCATACAAGATGGTTGGGACGCTACATAATAGATAAGGTATTTCATAATGGAATAGTCCGCTTGACTACTATTGATGAAAACCAGACACCATTATTTGCCAATGGTCATCGGTTGCAACTATATCATAAACCAGTTTCAAAGAATGTATTCATTTCGCATGTTGCAGTTGATCCAGATTATCAACTGATGCAGGAGCAGGGATTTTTCCCTGTCCCTAATAATTCTTAGAAAGAACTACTGCAATTCTGCACAAAAAATTGTACATAAATAAGTCATTGTTTTATTTTTCATTGTTTTTTTTTAATATTTGATTGGTTCATTTTTTTTAGAATTGTGTACAGGTATATGCGTGAAGGTTCACTTGAATAGAGGAAGTCACGATTTGGGCCAAGCGATTGCGAGAATTCTGGTTGATCTTCCTATCTTTGGACAACTCCTTGAAAGAAAAGTGAACGACGTTGCAGCACCAATTACTCAGCTGAAGCTTTGCCAACTTTTTCATTTCCCAGCTGCAACTCTGCTAAATCCTTATTTTCCCTATTTTTGCAGCTGTAACGCTGCTGAATCCTGCCGACTTTTCCTATTTTTTCAATTGTAACTCTGTTGAATCCTACCGACTTTTCCTATTTTCGCAGCTGCAACTCTGCTAAATCCTGCCGACTTTTCCTATTTTTGCAGTTGCAACTCTGCTAAATCCTTCTGACTTTTCCTATTTTTGCAGTTGCAACTCTACGAAATCCTGTCGACTTTTCCTATTTTCGTAGCTGCAACTCCGCTAAATCCTGTCTAATTTCCCTATTTTCGCAACTGCAACCCCGCTAAATCCTGCCGAATTTCCCTGTCTTCGCAACTGCAACTCTCCTAAATCCCTCCAAATTTTCCTAGTTCGCAGCCACGACTCCACCAGATCTTTCCAATTTGTGGTTGCAACTCCGCTAATTATTTAGTTAAAAGATCATTATGTCTCTACCAGTTTCTACCATCCTACTCCAGTCTCCATGAGGAACATTAAAGATATCCTATTCACCATGTACTCTTGTGATTTATGCTAGCATGGATGTACTTTATCCGCCTAGTCGACGACGGCCAACTCATGGAAGCATGTGCGCAATTATGTCTTCACCAGTGACGCGACCATGAAATGGTGCCACCGTGGAAAAATGATGGTTGAGCATTATATTGAAAGGTATGAGTTTTTAATCATAAGCATAATTAGGCATGAATTGATAAACGCTATAATGATTATACCTTATCGTGAGTCCTCGTCAGTAGACCTTATTTAGTTCATCGCAAGGGAAACATGTCAAAAATTACTACCCATACTCATGACATGACCATCATTTTATCCAACTCGTGTGATATCCTGCCAACTGATTTTATTCCAAAAATAACCGTGACAATTCCCCAAAATAATCATGTCATCTTTCAAAAAATACCCGATTGAACTTCGGCTATGCATCGCCTGTTAGTGCATGTTGAAACTCCAATGTCGGAATCTGGTAATTCTTGCATTCGCTCACAAAACCTGTAGAAGGAAAGAAATATGGGTATCCTAGTGAGACACAAACCTAAAAACATAGCATCTCTACACGAAAGCAGGTGGAGCGAAGTTTGAATAATTTGGATGAGGTTGCAGATCATTTGGAGAATCCATCTCCTGATTTGGGGGTTGGAGAATATGATGAGCTACTATGCCCATAATGTGGGGATCTATTTAAGCTTGTAGGGTATAACGTTACAATGATGGAATTAACAACATGGAAATTAGCACAACCAAGGCAGGGAAGAGAAGAAATACCTATAGCAGAGTTAATGGAAGAGAATGAGCTAGAAGTGGACATAATCCCTTATCAGGAGCTACAAGAGGACGAAGAAATACAATCCCATCCATCGGGGGACACTGAACTACTTCTAGGTCAGTCTCAGCATTCAAGAGACATTGAAATATTCAAGAGTAGTCTCAGCAGTATGAAGGCATCGAAATTTTAAAACAGGAGTTTGTTACACAAGAACCAGCACTCTAGGAATATGTCATCGAAGCAGCAGCTCAAACAGTATGTACTTTGAATAAATCAAAGAAATTGGATGTTGTTACACAAGAACCAGCATCCTCAAAACTGTTTGTTGAAGCTATGACTCAAATAGAGGAAGCTGAGATTGGAATACAAGAGAAGAATGTTGTTACACAAGAACCAACATCCTTAAAATTGTTTGTTGCAGTTGCGATTCAAACTGAAGTTGCTGGGGTTGAAACACAGAAAAGGGATGCTACTACACAAGAACCAACATTCCCAAAACTATTTTTTGAGTCAACAACACAGACTGAAGTCGCTGGGGATGGAATACAGAAGAGGGATGCTGCTACACAAGAACTGGCATTCCCAAGGTTGGTTTCTAAAGTAGCCACACAAACAAATACTGTTGTGACACTACTAGAGGAATAAGATGCTAAGTTGTCAATGCAGGATGAGAAGTCTAAGACACCTGATGATGAGGTAAAAATGAAAATATTTCAGGATATTATTGAATTAGATTATGATGAGGAGGAGGATGCAAATGATAGAAGAATTCAAGGCTTGGTGAAGGAGCTTTCATTGTTGAAGCTCGAAGTTAAGAAATGGAAGGATCATGTTGATCGGTGTAAGGAAGGGATGGTTCCCCTTTATGAGCACATAAATTTTACAAAAACAGGATCGCAGAGCAATAACAATAAACAAAAATGAAAATATAATCACACATACACATTACAAGAGAGACACAGATATATCGTGGTTCACCCAAATGGGCTACGTCCACACTGAAGTTTCCAGTCCTTATTATTATTCTGTCTAGCAAAGTGAAGGGATACAACCTATAGCACAACCACTGCACTTCCTTTTCATTGTCTCACAGTCTCTCTTCTGATCTTAGATATCTTTACAATGCATAAAACCTAATACATCAACCCTAACCATATTACAATGTCTTTGTTTTATAAGGGAAATACACTGGGAAAACACCACGGATCGTGCCGGGATCATAACCAAACCACAGATCGTGCCAGGATCATAACCAAACCACGAATCGTGTCAGGATCATAACCAAACCTGTGGTACGAACACAGCTGAATAATAATCTCTGAATCTGGAGATCAGGCTCCACAACCAATAATAAATACTTCCATAGGATTGAGGGAAAAATGGGAAGAATGATTGATCCTTTAGAAAATCCAATGGGAAAGTGTGCAAAAAGAAATAGAGGAGCTGAGAAAATTTAAGTCCATGCAGAAGGAAAAAGATCAAATGTACACTTTCTCTCAGGAATTGTTGAGCTTTAGATCCCCATCTCCTTCCTATTCGGTGTTCCTTTATGGACAGATGACCCTATTTAAATTGAAAGCCTTGATGGAAGGGAGACCCTACCAGTTGATAACCTCCCCTCAGTTTCTGGAGACCTTTTTGCAGAGCAATTGCATTGAGCAGAATTTATTGTGTGAGTAGTATTTACATGAGATGGCATGCCTTATGGATTCTCGCTCTAACCCTGTTCCTTATTTGGGTGATGTTCAGTTGAGGGATTTCACCTCCTTTGTTACTAATCAGATGCAGTGGTGGAATTCCTTTCAGACCGTTACTAAGAATGAGGATAACTCTAATATTTGGATCAAAAGTGAACCTCAATTCCCTTGGGTCCTTATTGCAAAACATGAGAGGAGCCTTTCATCCCCCATGAAGACTTGGCAGCTGATATGTTTGCAGAAGAATCTCACCTCCACTTGTTTCTAATTGATTTCCAAGCAGAAGCTTCATGAAGGAACAAAGTTCCTCAATAATAGAATAGCCAGTACAAGTAACATAAGAAAGCCATAAATGGCTAAGTAGTAATGTAAAAATGTAATGTATGATAGATGATTAATAGTTACATAGGTTTGGGCTTTATATAATCCCGCCATGCACATTTTCGTAATAGGGCATGACTATTGACTTTAGATAGTCTTTAATTAATAATAAATTAATATTAATATTAATTTATTATTTTATTGTTACATTGCCCTCCCCTTAAGGGAAGCTTTGTCCTCAAAGCTTCATTGACATCAATGTCTGATTTTGCTTGAACTGTTATCTCTGGATCCTTTGCGACACTTGATGAAATAAGATGATAGGAGTTTTGGATTCCTCAGGAGAATTGTCACATCGTATCTACTGTGGTCCATCTTAGATCTATTTTGATCATACCTCTGAGATCGTTTTGGGAAATGGGTCGTCTCAATTGTTGCTTAGTATGTCGAATTGTTTTCCTGTCAACATAACTCTTTTGTGAATGCTCATTTTGACCCTGTCATTGGTCAAAATGACGATTATAATTGGGATGTCTGTAAGGCGTATGTGTTGTTTGTTTTTATTTCTTTTGAACTATAGTGAGGACTTCCTTCACTTCCCTGATTTGATTTTTGGATGCATCTTCCTGGATTTGCGCTTCTTGGTTCTCCAGTAAATTGTTATGATTCTGAATCTTTTCGATTCTTTCATCTTGCGACTTTTTTTCAATTTCTAACTTCTTGATTTGATTCTCTACTTCCTGATTAAGATTATTTAGACACTGGTTTTCTTCTTGCTTTTCCAATATTCTTCCTTTGAGGTCTTCACTGGATTGTTCCCTCTTGCTACTGTTTTTCAATTTTTTTATCTTTGTAATCAGTGTTTTGTTATGATTTCGTAGTCGAAAAATTTCTTCGATATTGCTTGATAACACCTTGTTGACTTTTGTCAGTTCCAACTTATGTGTCTTCTTACTTTCGTCATACTGCTGCTGGACTTTTTCTTTTTGTTGTTGATGATGACGTAACTTTGTTTCTTGATTTTTTGACTTTTCATGTACTTGCACCAATTCGTCTTTTGTCCATGACGATTTTGTTAAGACGACTAATTTCCTCTTCTAAGTCGAGAATATTTCCATACGGATCTTCTTCGACTTTGTTTGGTTTTTTTCTCTAGTCTTCACTTTGTTGAATGATACCTTCCAGATGTGATATTTTCTCATCCTTATCTGATAAATTTTTTGTGAGGTTTTCTCTACTGTCTTCCAATGATTGAATTCGTAATTCAAATGTAATAATTTGTTCTTTTTGAAAACCATTACTTCGTTTCTGATTATCGAACTCGAGTTGGAGAACACTATTAGCTAGTTCGCACGTTTTTAGCATGGCTGAAACTGTTTGTAACTATGATTGCAATTGTGAGTGACCTGGATCGTCCCTCATAATAAAACGTTTATCACATATTGGACAGGATCAATTGCAATTTTTAAAGGATGTCGGATATTGGAATTCCATTTCGCAATAAGGACACTTAGTCCAAAATTTAAATTTATATATGTCTTCCATAATTTCTTCAAATAGATCCTTAATATCTTCTTTGACTTCTTTGATCTTTGGATTGCCTTTGTCTTTGACTTTTCTTTTCCTTGATTTTTTTTCCAATAATAATAATAATTATTAAAAATAATTAATAATAAATATATATTATATAGTTGAAAATAATTTTTAATAAAAACAATAATAATATAACAAAGATTAATGTTATTATATGTTATTTATTTTTATTAAAAATGTATTTATAATTCATATAAAGTTGAATGGAGGCGGGGAGATGAAAATTAGGGTTTAATGGGGACGTTGAAGGTATGCGGAGGGAGGGGTCAAGCTGGTGGAGGAGGGCGCAGATGTGAAGGTTGTGGGATGTGGCGGAGGAGGGAGGTCAAGAGTGGGGGTAGCGGTGGCTTGGGCGATGGCAGGAGCAGGGTGGGCACAGATGGGAGATGCGCAGAGGAGGGTTGCGCGGGGGTGGAAGCTAAGGACGAAGCACGGAGTAGGAGGTAGATGGGAATGGAAGATGTGGGGAGATGGGGAGTGGCGAGGAGGAGAGGTTTGGGAAGGAGTAGGAGAGAGCGCGGTGGAGTTAGCAGCATGTTGGGAAATGAGGTGGATGAAAGGCGGGCGAAGGGAGGAGTGGAGGAGCTAGTGTGGTGTGGAGAGTGGCGGGAGCGTGGAGCTACAGAAGTGGATGACGAGCGAGAGTATGCAGGGATGATGGGGAGAGGTGTGGCAGTGGGGATGTTTGTGTATGGGAGGGAGGATGAGGAAGTGTGGTGGTGGTGGGCGATGGAGAAGGGTGGAGAGGATGGTGGATGGGGTGCAGAAGGGTGGCGAGGATGAGATGGGGAGAAGGGACGTAGGGATTCGTGGCATGATAAGAGCTGCAAGGGCAAGCGCGGAGTTGGGGAGGAGTAGATGTGAACATGGAGAGTGGGTGGACGCATGAGTGAGATGTAACGTGGAAGGGTCGAGTGGCATGGAGAGTAGATGAACAGGTTTGGGGGCGGTGTGGAGAGTAATGGGAATACGTGGGATATGTATGGAAAAGGGGAGTGACAGCGTGAAATGGAGTGAAATGGAATGAAGGAGATGATGGTTGTGGCCAAGGGCCTCTATTCGATTAAAAATCGTGATTCAGAGAAATTATGATGAAGTAGCTAGTAGCTGGAATCAGGGAGGGCTGATAAAGCTCTGATACCATTGAAGGAACAACAGTTCCTCAATAATAGAATAGCCAGTACAAGTAACGTAAGAAATCCAAACAATGGCTAATTAGTAATGTAAAAATGTAATGTATGATAGATGATTAATAGTTACATAGGTTTGGGCTTTATATAAGCCTGCCATGCACCTTTTCGTAATAGGGCATGACTATTGACTTTAGATAGTCTTTAATTAAAAATAAATTAATATTAATATTAATTTATTATTTTATTGTTACACTTCATTCCCTGGAAGGCAGCAAGCAGAGATGGCAAGTCTCTTCTCCATCTTTGAAGGGAAGGGACCCTTACTATTTTAAGAACTTCAAACAGGCTCTTCCTAGGGTGACTGGATATGTCACGTGTATGGAGACATGTGGACCATGTTGGTTGGGGATAAAATTTAAGTTTCCACTCATATGGATGTCAAAGAGGCAATATAGAGGAAATTATACATTGACCAAGACAAAGGAGAAACGGTGTTGGGAAAAGTGGATCGCTAGTAATGGATTTTTGGACTTGGGTGAGAAACCTAAGCTTTGTTTCAATTTCACTAATCTACACAGACAGAGATTAGAATTAGACTCGGACTAGTTGGCTATATTGCATGACGACATGCAAATGGATAGCTGAGGGGAGATGCTGGGCCCCCAAATAGCCCCTTTTTGCTATGCTTATCAACCTTGTTTTCCTCTGTTATGCCTTACTTTTCCATAACCCGAACTGTATCTTTCCAAGTCAAGCGTGGATCTTAACAGGTATAATCTATTATTTAGTTATCTTATTAATGCCTAATATTATTTATGGTTATGAACTTTATATTTTTATTTGTGCTAACATGTATTGATTTGATAAAGATAGTTCATATCCTTGAAATACCATAGGTGTAGTAGCTCGCTGAACCTATGGAGGAAGGGAATACGTGGCATCAGTTGTCCCTTCCTGGATCTGGTTCCACGCATCTCTATGATAGCTCGAGCATCCTTCCACGAGGCCAGTTGCGACTGGGTCACTATAAACATCCAAGCATCTTCTATTCCAATCAGTTGGAATCAGTTCGGTCTATTAACAGCGGAGACTAACAGTGCAGATCTGAACACAACAACTTCATTGAATTATATTCATGGTTGTAATTGTTTATTTTTCGATTTGGAAGCTTGAATATCGTAGATATTCATGGATACTCGATATCAGTGGGATGGGATTATGTCACCTATGTATAAATATGAGAAGGCGTTATGAGCCTGGGGTTGGCTAGTTAGCATTTGATTTTAAGAGTTGTAACAGAGAGTACTGTCACTGTGGTTCTACCATTTTAATACAAGGAGCAACAATTCTTCATATTTCTGTGTTTTAATTAAGTGTTAGTTTCCATAGAATCTCCGTTAGAAGGCCAGGGCCCTCCTTGTCACAGAGATTGTCAAGTTAGGTAGATGTTTTAGTTTTGTTTATGTTATTTTGGTGTGGAATTACAGTAGGAATATTTACAGTGTGTTGCAACATTATTTTTTAATTATTGTGTTTCCTTTGGCTTGTTGCAATAGTGTGGTGTGATAGTTGACTATGTAGAATTAGTTTCCTTTGATGCAAGTGTGTTAATCCACTGTTACATTCAAGCTCAACTCTGATTCCTTTATGTTATTTATCTTTCTTAGAGTTTGCCAATTTAGTCAGATTATGGTTTAAGCTGAGTTCTGGTTCATTACTTTTATTTATCTTCTTAGAATTTGTTGAATTAAACATATTAAGGTTTGATTTACTTGTAGTCTGATATCTTTAGGATTTAACTTCTTGCAAAGAAATTTTAGTTCATTTATTCTTAAATCAATTACTGCTGGATTGATGTTGTAGGAAAGTAGAAGTCCCTTGAATTATTAGATGGATAATTTAGATTATCTTTAGCAATGAGTTGAGTCTGACTGAGCAGTTAGGTAGGATAATTGATATTTAATCATTCAATCAACTACTTGAGTGTTTATGCATATATTTTGCTTATTTTCCTTTGCAATAATAAGACTTCCATGGGTTAACAATTTATATTGAGCATTATGTCTCTTAATTAGAATTGATTAGCATATAGAGTGACCAACACTTAACACCTGTCATAAAAAGGTGCTAGCATAACACTTGTCCACAAGACGTCAAAAAAGGGAAAGGGTGTAGTCTGCCGACTGCCGAAGTATGAAAACGATACAGTAACACACACAAACATTTTCGGTGAATTAAACTGAAGTTACGCGGGAAACAAGCAAACAAATTTACCATGCCACATCTTATTGAGGGTTGGAAAAGTAAGTTTAACAGAGAAATCATTTTGTTAGGTGCACAACATAGATTACAAAAAAACATAAGATTGATGTCCACACAACTCAGATCATGACCAGCTGGACAAGATGGAGATTTTTAAAACAATTACAGAGGTAACCATACCATAATACACAAAGGGAAATCGAGATATAAGGGATAGTGAGATGTTTTTCGTTTAAGCAGAGTTTAACAATAACGGAAAACCGTCATCATTCAACCCATTTAGATGCGCCTATCTATCTATTTTTAAAGAAATTTGATTTCACTCTCATGATTATGTATAAACATATATTTATTCCTGTAATATTCACTAAAATTCACTTTTTTCCATGATTATTGATTGACTTGTAATCCATTTTTTATATTACACGGAGAATAGAAATTTCCCTTTTTTCTGCATTACATTTTTACCAAAAATAAATGCAACAATAAATCTATCTGGTTCTATTTCCACTACATTTGTCCAAGGTTCATAAAAGAAAAAGCCCTTCGAAATTTTTATACACTAATTCTGATCTCATGCACGGAGTCAAATTTATTTATTAATCTACTCAACAGAATGTTATTTCCCATTAAATTTCATGTGGACATCGTCTTAACTCGAAATATAGAGATGGTTCAATGGAAATGTAGATTTGAAACTTCATACAACTCACCAGGAAATTCATAGAAATACAATCGCTTTCAAAAGGGAAATAAGCGAAAAGAAAACAAAATGAATAACCTAGCAGAGTAATTGGCATGCAACGCCATATAACTTCATAAAAACAATAGATTACAACCATAATTTACACTATTAATAACTTGAAATATTTACAGCAGTAGTAAACTTACATGGAAACGATTAAAAATAACTTCTTGCATAATCAACTCCTCCCAACCATAGGAGAGAGAAACTCAACTGTTTTCCCATCTCCACCTCCGATCTAAATCACCATCATAAACTAGAACTCCAAGAAACACTTCCACGTGGCACTCCCTCTCTAAGAGTCCGTAACAAGCAATGATGGACTTATGAAAAGAGAGAAAAGACTCAACACAGTTTCTCCATGCACAACATGATGTCCCATGCTATCTCAGTGCACCAATATATATATATTTTTCCCAGGTCTTGTGCCATCCCAATCAAATATTCAATCAATCCATCAATCCCTATGATTTAGGATCTTGTCTGGCAGTTGAGCTGTTAGATTGGATTTGATTGGTAAAAATCTCTCTTGATTGCTTACACATGTTCTCTGTGCCATGGTGGTGTCCGCTCATTTAGCTAGATTCTCCAAGTGCCTTTTTCTTTTATTAAATAATAAAAATAGTTTGTTGTGCAAAGTGTCACTCAGTTTTTTGATTTTTAAATAACTCTTACAAAATAATTGTCACAAATATTAAATCAGAATAAAAATAAAATAATAATATTTTGGGGTATCACATTTCTCCTCCCCTTATTCTTAACACCATCCTTAGTGTTCTTTATTCTGAGCTCTCTTTCTCATTCTGGAACATGGAGGGATATGCCTCTCACATTTTATCATCCATTTCCCAAGTTTCCTCTTCACGGATTAAGTGCTTCCATTGCACTTTTATTTCAATGATGGCTCGATTCCGTAGCATACGTTCTTTCCTGTCTAGGATGCAGAAAGGTTCAGTTTGGAACTTGCCCTCGGGTTCTACCCGAATCACATTCCATTCAATTACATGAGTAGCATCATGCACATATTTTTTTAACAACCAAACATGAAATACATTGTGTACTTTTATATTAGGGGGAAGTGCAAGCTGATAGACTAACGACTCTATCTTAGCTAACACTTCGAAAGGCCCACAATACCTGGGCGCCAGCTTGGAACACCTTCCCAATATCAAGGTACTCTTTTTTGGTTTTATCTTTAGATATACATGATCACCAACGTTGAAATCTCTTGGATTTCTTTTCAAATCCGCATAACTCTTATGTCGATCCTGTGCAAATTTTAAGTTTTTTTGCACTTCTTTCAGCATCTATTCCATCTCCTTTAACATGTCAGGTCTGTTAGAATATGTAATGATGACTTATGTGATATATTGGTAAAATATCATTTAAAGGCATAAAATAACTCTAATGTTATAAAATAGAGTTATCCCACATGCATCATTGTAATTATATCCTTTGTAACCATTCTCTATATAAAGAGGAGTAAATTCATTTATCCCACATGTATTATGGGAAGTATTGTAATCCAAACCTCTAGGTATATAAGAGAGGTGAAGGAGACCCTTTTGGGCATGTGTTGATTGTAATTCATCACACATCACATGTTGTGTATGTCATTTGTACACACATTGTTTCATGGAGCTTGATGTGATGCATATGTGAGGATGTCATGTAATCTTTGAGATATTTTTCATTAATGGAAGATGCAACCCTTCTCGTGGACGTATCCAAATTGGGTGAACCACGTATATCTAGTGTTCTATTTTTCTTGATCTCTCTATGTCCATGTTGGTATGATATTGTTGCTTAGATAGGTAAGCTAGTTTAGCTAGATCTTAATCTATGACAAGGTCCTAGAACAATCCTATCAATAGGGTTATCCCAAGACATAGGAGTGTGGAATTTTTGACCATACAACACTTCAAATGGAATCATTTTTAATGAATCTTGATATCCATTATTATAAGCAAATTCTACTAAATGAAAATAGTCTTCACATTTACCTGGTTTATCCATTATATACATTCATAACATATCTGCTAACAATTGGTTAGTTCTTCCAGTTTGTCATTTGTCTGAGGATGGTAAGCAGTACTAAAATTCAGCTATGTATCTAGAAATTTAAACAAAGACTTCCCAAAATTACTCGTAAATTTTGCATCTCTATCAGAAATCACAACTTTCAGAATACCATGTAACCAAAAAAATTCTTTCTTAAAAATTTCAGTTATGTTAATTGCTTTAAAGGTAGATTTCACAAGTATGAAGTGTGCAACTTTACTTACATTATCAACACCTACCATTATTGATTCATTTTGTTTATTCATTTTAGGTAATCATGTTATAAATTCCATGCTTATTATCTCCCACTTCCATTCTAGGATAGGTAAGGGTTGAAGTAGCCCAAGAGGATGTTGATATTCTATCACTATTATGTCTTTACTTGTTGACATTCAGTGCATCTAGCTAGGTACTTTGCAACATCATTATTCATGTTAGGCCAATAATAACTTATTATTATCTTTTTTATCATATTTTTCTATACCGTATGTCCGCAATACGGTTTCTTATCTAACTCATTCAAGACTAGTTGCTTAACTTCTTCAGAATTACGTATGTATAATCGATTTTTATAAACTAACAAGTATTATGATATTATGGAGTAAGTTGAGGATTCGTTTCCATTAACGCCATTTTCCAATTGTTCTTCCTCATTTTTAGCTGTCTTTTATCAAATCTTCCAGATTTGTCTTATAACTGCTAAAAGCAGTCAAACAAAGTAGAATAGAATTCCTACTCAGGGCATCTGCCAACTTGTTCTCTTTTCCTTTAATGTGTTTAATTTCAAAATCATACTCGCTCAAGAAGGCTAACCACCTTGCTTGGCGTGCATTTAAACTTTGTTGATCAAATAAGTATTTGAAGATTATATTATTTGACATTAAAGTGTGTAGTTACGTTCACGTTCTTTAATTTTTCTTGAATCGTAGCTTATTACAAAATATTCTTACAGTAGCACACCACCTAATCCCTCTAAGAAGGCATCCATACATACAACGAATTCCTTGTATGGGTCCGCTATTCTTAGAATAGGTGCGTTGGTCAGAAAGTGTTTAAGCTTTTCAAATATTTCTTGACATTTATTAGACCATATGAACTTAGTTCCTTTCTTTTGAAGTGAATTTAGCGAGTAAGAAATTATGGAGAACCCCTCAATGAACCTATGATAGTAACCCGTGATCCCCATAAAGGATCGAATCCTGGTTACATCCTTGGGAACTGGCCAATCAATGATCGCCTTGATTTTATCTGTGTCTACAAAAATGCCTTTGTTAGATATTACATGACCTAGGTATTGAATTTTATCTTGAAAAAAGTCATATTTACTAAACTTTGCATAAATTTTATGTTCTCTTAGAGTTTGTGAGACTAAATTTAAGTTTTCTTTATGTTCTTATTCATTTTTAGAATATATTAAGATGTCATCAATAAATACTATTACAAACTTATCTAATTATTTATGGTGAACATTGTTCAATAAACACATAAATGTGGCAGGAGCATTGGTCAAGACAAATGGTACAACCAAGAAATCATAATTCTCGTACCTTGTTCTAAACATTGTTTTATGAATATCCCAATCCTTAATTCTTACTTGATGGTACCCATAACTTAAGTCAATATTAGAGAATATTGTCGCTCCCCGTACTTGATCAAACATGTCATCGATGTGGGGGAGATGGTATCTATTTTTAATTGTCATTTTATTTAATTGTTTGTAATCAATGCAAAGCCTTAGTGTGCCATCTTTCTTTTTAAAGAAAAAAAATGGTGTTCCCCATGGAGACACACTCGGTCTTATATATTCTTTATCTATTAATTCTTGCAATTGTAATTTTAATTCTACCAAATCATGTGTATTCATTCGATAAGGAGCCTTTGAGGTAGGTACCGTTCCAGGTACCAACTCAATGGTAAATTCAATATCCCTCCTTGGAGGTAGTCCAGGTATCTCTTCTGGAAAAACATCTTTAAAATCATTTAAAAGAGGAAAATCCTCCAAAATAGGTTTTGTTTTATCATCATTGTTTTCGGTGATATGCATAGTAAACATACTACACCCTTTCCTAGCACAATTTTTCAATTGCAAAGCAGATATTTTCCTAGACATAACATTTTTTCAAATCCCTCTAACAATTCTATTTTCACCATTTTCATCAACACAAGTAAAATTTTTCTCAAAGCAATTTAATGCAAATCTATGTTTTTCTAGCCAATCCATGCCAATTAATACATCATATGATCCTAATGGGAAAATGTTCAAATCAAATTTTGTAACCAAATCTTGCATATGAACTTCACAACTAGAAATAAAGCTGGTTACCTTTCTTTTTGTCCCTGTGCCTAATTGTACTAACCATGACTTTTCAAAATCATATTTTTTTATTGTACATAAATCTACTGGCTTAGGAGAAATGTAACTTAAATTATATCCAGAATCAATTAATATAGAAATAGGTTTGCCAAAAATATGTGATAATCTGCAAGAGATCTAGCAACTATAACAACTCACAATCAAACTCTCAAGTATGTTGCAAAGAAGAAGAGAAGAATGCACTCAATAAAAACTCACAAACACATAATAATAGACAATGTCAATATCATACAATGGAATTATGAATGTAAATAATGTGGTACAATGAACTATAAAGGAGCATCATATAGGATTCGAATTAGCTAAGTAGGGCATTCGAATCTGAGCTCAGAGTCTAGCTTGGATAACAATGGAGACATCATCCAGTCAGTAGTATCAGTCATAAATGGTAAGAGCCAGTCAAGTGTGTCCAACTGAGTCTAACAGAACCATCTAGGCATCAATTAGGGAATGGCGACTCCAAGGGGGGCACATGAGGCTATCAAATAGTCAAGTGGAACTCCAAAACTAGCTAACTAGAAGCTACAAGCAGTCAGCATGAGCAATCAATGGAACAACTGCTTAATTAATGCACTAACTGAGTGATAACTCCCGGTAGGTGAGAAAGGTTTCCCTAGCTGAGTGATAACTGGTGGTAGGTGAGTAAATGTGCCTAAAATGGTTGTGGTAGGGGGGAAAGGCGCATTTTCCATGCAGAAAATTCAAGGAGGGCGCATTAGGTAGGTAGGAGGCCAAATGGGGGCTAAAGAGAGGCTCTAGAGAGCTAGAAGCAAGCTCTAGGTGTTGGGGAGACAACCATGATGATGAATGGATGCATGCAACATGTAGTTTTGCATGCAGGCATGCAAAATACAAAAATGATGGTGTGAATATTCCAACACTGCCCGCAAGATATACTATGAGATAATAACTGAAATCTAAAAAATAGGGCCCTGGTGACTAAGAACAAAGGTCACCTCGTACAATCAATCTAGTGAAGAAATGGGGAAAACCCAGTGGGAAGAAATCCCTCCCTCAAAATAGACTGAAAGATGCTAAAGTAGCATGTCATCAGTCACCCCATAAGGTGGTAAGTGTCCTTTTTTTCCGAAGAAGGATCGATCGATTTGAAATGGATTAAGCAATGTGAGAAGTATGAAACCTTCCATCCTGAAAATATGATATGGTTCTTCTATGATCATGTGGATCACCAACCAAATCACCGGTAGATCAGAGTGTAGTCGCTTCCCATTGAGAAAGAGGAGGAATATCAGGTGAGAGATCATCAGGTTCTTGTGTATCTGGATCTCCCATTTGCTCATCTTCATCATTAGTTGTTAGACCTTCAGGTTCTTATGGATATGGATCTAGCATTCCATCATCATCATCTCCATCTTCATATTCTGAATCTGAAGTATCGTGTGAAGATGTATCTACAACTAGCTCATCATCACATCCAAACTATGAATCGGAAATCTCATGTGAAGAAGCAAGTACAACTGGCTCATTATCACATCCAAACTCTAAATCTGAAATCTCATATGAAGAATCATGTGAAGCTAATGTCTCATACTCTGAATCTGAACTATCATGTGATGGAGATTCGCTCTTTTGAAGCTCATCATCACTCTCAAAATTGAATCTGAAAACTCATGTGAAAAAGTAAGTGAAATTGGCTCATCATCACTTCCAAACTCTGAATTTGATGAAGTGGGAACAAAATCAGAAATGTGAACATCATGAAACTACTTCTGAAGGTGCATATAGATCTTTGATGTCTCCCTTGAGCCATCATAGGTGAGATCATTTCCAAAAGAACTAGAATCTGATGATGATGGTTCTTCAACAAGATCACTAGTCGATGTAGTAGTGATGGCCCTTTTGGCCATAGGAGTTGAACCAATAGGTGCTAGATCTTCAGGTTCTTGTGGATCTGGAGCCAGCATTCGCACTTCTTCAAGAGTCCTCTTTTTCTCAATCTTCTTAGATCGATCTTTTCCTTTCAAGCAACCTTTATAGGTTCCATGAGCAATCTTGTCTCTTACAATACCATCAACCACATTTTGAGCTAGCTTGTTGTTGATATGAGATAGTTTACTCTCTTCATGTGCATGAGATTGAAGAGAAAACTCCTTTGAGAGAGGACGTAAGAAGTGTGAAAACTCATAGAGTTTTGTCTCATGATTTGCAACTCCTTTTGCAGTGATTTTCCCTGAAACCATGTGTTGTACTTCAACTTCATTTGGAGAAAAGATCACTCTTTTGGGCTATCCAATATGAGTCATTTGATACACTGAAAGAACATTAGCTGCAAGAGAAGGAACATAAAGCACATCAGAAAAATAACCATGGTCAAGATAGATTCTTCCAATCCCCTGAGAGGATACTTCTGAATCATTTCCCAATCTGATGGAAGGGCCAACTGAGATTTCGAAACTGGAGAAGAGATCTTTGGAGGAAGACATGTGTCTTGATGCTCCTGAATCTATGATGCTCCTGAATCTATGATGAAAGAAGAATCTGTTGATGCTCTTTGCATGAGGGAATGACATCTTTCTTTGTCTTCATATCTACAAGGTTCAATATCGGGATCTTTCTTCCTTGTACATGTAGGTACTGGAATATTGTTCTTCTCAAGTAACTGAACCATCAAATCTATAGTCTTCTTCATGAAGGTACTCTCAAGATGGAAACCTCTATGACAATATGTGCACTTGGATCTTTCCTTCTGAGAATGCTTGGTCTTCCTTGATTTTGAAACCCTATCTGACTTATATGGACTATCTTTAGGCTTTGTATCATTCGATCTCTTATCAAAAACCTTTTGCTTGTCTTTACCATTCGCCCTCTTGGCCTCAACAGTTGTAAAGGTCAAATCCAACTTGGGTTTGATCATTCCCATGGATATTAACTTCTCTTCCTATTGAGTAAGAGATTGGATGAAGTCATCAAGTGAGGGAAACTTCCATTTTGGAATGAACATCTTAGCTGACTAGAAAGTAGAGACAAAAACTAAGAAGTTTGGCCCCAACATTGAGAGAATGGCAAGAATAAGCGGCTTGTCTTCTTTCACTATCTCATGTATTTTCAACTGTGATATCAAGATTTTGATCTTGGTGAGGAAGGCATTGATAGATTCGAAGCTGTCAGGACTCAAACATATGAGTTCATTCTCCAATTTTTGTCCTTTCATATCATCTTTCTGTCCAAAAATGGATTCAAGCTTGTCCCAAACCTCTTTAGGAGAATTAAGATCGATGGCATGGAAGTGAAGATCTTCAGAAATTGAGAGAAGGAGGAGGCCAACTGCTTCATCAAGCCTATCCAAGTACTTGGACTTTTCAACTGCATTGAGAGGTTCTACCATCGTTTTGTTGAGTATTTGGGTGAATCCCTTGGTTCTCATGAAGAGAGCCATCTTGGATTTCCACTCAACATAGTTGGAATATGTGAGATTTAGATCCATCTGAACAGAGAAGGTCAAATAGTTGAAGAAGAATTCGAACGGGTGAATAAACCTGCAAAACAAGAAGATTTTTTGTTGATGGAGAATGCTACACTTCGACTGAACACTACCTTAAGGACACTTGGAACATAGACTAAGTCCTTCACACCTGGCTAGACGTCACTGGATTTCTCCAATGAATTCAAGTAATAGCACCAGGATTTGCTGTGGAAACTCAGAGGCTTCTAGTGCACAAGTGAAAGATAGTTGCTCAAAGAAATGTTGCAACTGCTGCTACTGCAATGGTTGCAATTCGAATAGCTGCTTCCTGCTCTGATACCATGTGATAATCTGAAAGAGATCTAGCAACCGTAACAACTCACAATCAAAATATCAAGTATGTTGCAAAGAAGAAGAGAAGAATGCACTCAATAATCACTCACAAACACAGAATAATAGACAATGTCAATATCATACAATGGAATTATGAATGTAAAGAATATGGTACAATGAACTGTAAAGGGGCATCATATAGGATTCGAATTAGCCAAGTAGGGCATTCGAATCTGAGCTCAGAGTCTAGCTTGAATAACAATGGAGACATCATCCAGTTAGTAGTATCAGTCACAAATGATAAGAGCCAGTCAAGTGTGTCCAATTGAGTCTAACAGAACCATCTAGGAATCAATCAGGGAATGGAGACTCCAAGGGGGGGCACATGAGGTTCTCAAATAGTCAAGTGGAACTCCAGAACTAGCTAACTAGAAGCTACAAGAAGTCAGCATGAGCAATCAAAGGAACAATTGCTTAATTAATGCACTAACTGAGTGATAACTCCCGGTAGGTGAGAAAGGGCGCCCTAACTAAGTGATAACTAGTAGTAGGTGAGAAAAGGCGCCTAAACTGGCTGTGGTAGGTGGGAAAGGCGCATTTTTTATGCAAGAAAAGTCAAGGAGGGCACATTAGGTAGGTAGGAGGCCAAATAGGGGTTGTTAGTAATATTATCAGCCGAAAGGAGGTTCATCGCCAGATCAAAGGGAGATGTCATAGAAAGGAGTTAGAGAAGCAAAAGGCACGCATAAAGCTAAATACTTCATGCCTTAGAAGCCGGAGGATATGTGGTCAAGGATTGGAAAGGTTCGGCATGAGCCAACTTAAAGCAGGCACAGTCAGGACTCTCGACACGCTTTTATGTTTTTAGCCCAGATGGTCCCTGATAGAAAACCATTGTTGTAGCTAGGGTTTTACCCCTAGCTTGTGCAAATGAGCACCTACTAAGGAGAAGGGACTCCTTAGTAGCAGTTCAGTAAATGTAAATAATTAAGCTAAAACAGAAATAGAAACTACTCTAAAACATGTGTATGAAAAAATAAACAACAATTTGTAAACAAGGGTTTTGTATTAATATTACCTTCAATGTGAAGGTTGATGAAGCTCCTTGCAATGTCTAAGAGGGTTGCTCCAAGCTCCAATGTGATCCTTCTCTTTCTCCAATGGTGGAAATGGGCCAAAAGGGGCTCTCAAGGTGAAAGTAGTTCAATGGTGAACTAGGGTTTCGAGAGAGATTTTGGCAGAGTAAGGGTATACTTGATTGTGGATGTGGAATAAGGGATCTCCATCACCTATTTATAGTTTTTTGGTGGTGGAGTGCTGATCCATGGTTTTAGGAAACACATGGTTTAGGGCAGCTGTATAGGGTTTTTTTTTCCTTTTCCTCATTATTTTATATTTTTTATTCCCTTTTTAGGGGATTTTTGCTATTTTTGGAGGAAAAGGGGGTTTTTTAGCCTTTTTTAGGCTATTTGGATGGTTTTGTGGCCTTTTGGAGGCATTTTAGGCCTTTTGGAGGCTTTTTAATGGGATTTTTTGGGAAATATGGTAGGAAAATGGACAAATGAGCCATATAATGTGGTAGATGAGGTAGTGAACGCTTTTTGGGTGTTAACAGATTGCCCCCTGATGTGCGAGGGCAGGAGCTCATCGTATGGCCGATGGACATCATAAGTCATGAATGGTTTTCCTGGGTGTGGAGAGAAGAGAAGAAACAAATCGAAGCCTGGAACGACGATCCCGAACAACTGCAAGAACTAAAAGTACATAACCTCAATAATGGATGAGGAATCATCTGATCATATGGACGAGGCGGGCATTCCCATGCTCGTATCAGGATATAACATAACAATAACAATGGGGTCCAAAAAAATGGGGACCTGAAATATACATGACCTCAAAAACTGAATGAGGAGTAATCTCAATATATGGACGAGGCGGGCATACCCATGCTCGTATCAAGATACATAAAAAGAACTGTGAGGCCCAAAAAATGGGGACCTGTAAGATACATAGATAATCACTGTGTACATCATAGGTGTCCAGAGGAGACACAAATCTGGGACATACTGCTGGGCTGACCATGTGTAAGCTGAAAAACTGGTGCACTGGAATATCAACAGTGCTACTGAATGTGGTACCAAGGGAACTGATGATCGGCTGGATCAGAGTGACAAGGGTCACACTCTCAATGGTACACTGAACTGGAACCGAAACGGGTACTCAAGGAAGCATATAACTGGATGGCTTCCGAATACAAACGCCAACGCAGCCCGGACATACACAGGAACATATGACTGGGTGTTCCGAAGTGACTCACCAATGTGCTAGAGTCGGGGGAAATCCGGGGTCTTCGACACATAATGTAAAGGATGTAACCCTACGCGATTCTCGATGATGCGATCAAGGTGCTGAAGTCGAGCATGTGAGAAACAACCACTCGGAGAGGCAATGATGACTCCTCTCAGAACGGTCCGTAGGCACCTACCACAGATGGTGATAAGTCCAAGGTGTAGGGACCTCTGGGCCTATCCTCTGGAATAGAGGGGTTGTCGTCGACAGAGGGAGACCTGCAACTATCAAGGCAATGGTGTTTCCTTGACAGAAGCGCGAGGTGGAGAACCGAAATGTGATAGTACTGGTGGCAGGATTGACAAACTGTGGGGGGACAACTGGGCAAGTAGAGTGGGTGGACTCAAACTTCCTTTGTTCAGAGTATGATAATGGGCATGATCTGGCAGCATATGAAACTGATTGAGGGGAAAGGGATCATAGCTGTAGTGGATCGGGGAGGGTGACTGGTCTGAGGGAGACTCTAGCTGATATAAAATGGCAGAATACTGCAGAATACTCTGAACAAAGGTGACCTGATTGGGGGTGCTACCAAGATGATCGATCGTAGTGCCAGGAGGCACGGGTGGGGACTTCTTCATGGGTTAAGGAACTAGAAGAAGTTTGTGTAAAATGATACTATCGTGTGGATTTTACGAGCCCAGGACAGTTCATGCTCATGGTTGCTTTCAATTTTAGAGAGTCTGAAAGAAAATAAGAAGACTCCAGGGGGTTGCTTTTTCGTAGATTTAGTCTCCAAGGCCCAAAGAAGCATAAAAGGATGCAATGAAGAACTCTTCTAGCCGGTGTGACTAGAGTATTCCTTTTTCGTAATTAGTCTACCAGGTCCGGAAAAGGGTTAAACTTATACCAGATAGACGCCCTTTCAGGTACTTTAACGAGCATGAAAGGAAGCAAGATTGCTCGGCGATCTTTTCATTCTTTTAGGAGTCAGGAAAGAGCTTAACGGAAACTCCCTAAGTGCCTTTTTCGTAAAGGACTTGTCCGGCCCGAAAAAGGGATAAAATTATACCGAACAAAAGGAATGGCCAGGCAAGGAGGAAGTGTTCAATCAAGGATCAGTAATGATGACCAAGAATGAGGGTAGGGGGGAACACTGGTGGGCCTCCTTGTGGGGTAGATGAAATGGTGGAAAAACAACGCAACATTTGCAGTATGACAGGAGTGAATGGCTCATGTAAAAATGTGGAACAATCCGATAGTGGCCGATGTGGCGCGTAAACCGAGGCAGCAAGGTGTCGGGACACAATGTTGAAATTGTACCAAGTGAGAGTGAGAAATGATCTCAAGCATCATCACGAGCTCGGAAAAATGAATCCGACGATATAAAGGATGTCAAAAAATGGGTAACGGCCGATGTGGCACGCACACCGAGGCGACGAGGGCGTTTTGGAAAAATACCCAAAAAATCGGGGGGTTGGAGCGAGAAATGATCTCAAGCATCATCACCAGCTCGGAAAAATGAATCCGATGATATAAAACATGTGAAAAACGGAGAACGACCGATGTGGCACGCAAATCGAGGCGACTAGTGGCGTCTGAAAAATGGGCAAAAAATGACGGGTAAAAAATAATGCAACGAGGTGACCATCATGACGGTCTCGGCGTGCTGATTCCAATGGTGGAGGATATGTGTAAAACAAAAAGATAGCAAACTGTACAATGTGGACCAACGAGGTCGTGGTGTCATTTATGGGAAAAAACGCTTAAGATACAACCCATTACGGGGGTTGCGTAACGGATGGCCTTCAGAGTCGGCTAGGATGTATGCCCCCTTGCCTAGGCAGGTCTGCACGATGTAAGGGCCTTGCCACATGGATTCAAACTTCCCTTTGCCAGTTTTGTCGTGGGCTTGGTCATAGGCGAGGATGAGGTCTCCTTCATGGAAAGTTCGAGGGTGAACATGTTTGTCGTAACCGGCTTTGGAACGGTTCTTGGTAGCCTCGATGTTCTGAAGAGTGGCACGACGGTCTTCATCAGCTTGTTCGAGTGTCAGCAAACGCGGCTCGAAGGGGGAGGTGAAGATATCACAGAACTCGTGGAAGCGTTGTTTGTAGTCCTCAATCTCCTGCTCGCTGCAGGAGGCTCCTAAAGTAATGAGTTCAGGGGCACATCCTGGGAACTTTG
Organism: Larix kaempferi; assembly: GCA_027924585.1. Lineage (NCBI taxonomy): Eukaryota > Viridiplantae > Streptophyta > Pinopsida > Pinales > Pinaceae > Larix > Larix kaempferi. The sequence continues at coordinate 20,277,687 of BSBM01000613.1, read as the reverse complement.
AGGGAGGAATAGGATGCTGTTTCTGACGAACGGGGGGTACATCAGGCCATGTGTCAATGTGGTGCTCTATAATGGCGGGGTCAGGACCGGGCATTTCGGTATAGGACCAGGCAAAGACATCACGGAATTCTCTGAAAAGGTTTATGTAGTCCTCAATCTCTTGTTTACTGCAGAATGCTCCTAAAGTGATGAGTTCAGGGGCACGTCCTGGGGCAGCTATATCAACTTGGATGACGGGTGAGATGTTGGCCATGTTACCTTCCTCGAAGGCGTCAGGAGCAGGAATAGGGTCCTTGAACCAGTCTACCTTGGTGGGGAGGAAGTCTTTGGATTCAACCGCAAATTGGGTAGCGGTGCTAGAGGAAGATGCTTTTGGAAGGAAATAGGAACGAGGGTGCATGTCATCCCAGGGATACTCCGGGGTAGTGAGGGCCTCAAGAATCTCCTCATCGGTACGGAAAGTTTGCGTCGTCAAATCGGTTGACGATGGGGTAGTGGTTGAAGAGATCATATAGATGATATTAACCTCTCCAGAAGGGGGAGAAACCGGGGGGTAGATCTCCTCAATGGTGGGTGGTGCCGTCTCAAGATCTAGATTGTTCATCTCATAGAGAGCCGCTCTGTAATCCGGGAGATTGGGACAATGATGGGAATAATGCCCGTAAACACCGCATATGGCACAGGGGTGGTTGGTACGCAGGGATTTGTCTTTGGGCTTAGGGGTGGGGTTTAGTTCGACAACCAGTATGTTGGGGTCATCGTCGAGCATCTGCATGTGTTTTTGTAGGGCTGGTAACTGTGGACACTGGTGAGTCGCATGGCCCAACTCGTCACACAGCGAGCATTTGGGAGGAGCACGAAACACAGGAGGGTTTTTGACTGTCTTGGGAGGTGGTACAGCAGTGTAAGGTTGTGGACCTCTGCCCCCAGTGGGTTTCGGAGTAGGAGGTGGAGTCATGGAGGACGAAGGGGTAGAGACACCAGGAGGTGGCTGAGAGGTAGTAGCCATGGGTTGCACCGGTTGGAGGACGACGTCTGGTGTCGGCGGGCGAACGGGAGGCGAAAGATACCATACGGGTAATCCTAAAGTTAACCCAGGGAGGCTAAGGGTAGCCATGACCAGGGCGCTTACTACTCCCGATGGAGGGACTAGGAAGGGGATCGTATGGATGGGTGTAACACCAATGTGGCTAGGTACCAATGGTGGTTTAGGCAACAAGGGTGGTTGATTGTTAGGTGGTTGGTTGTCGTGGGACAAGGTACATAAGTCAGACATTTCGGGCGTAGATGATGGGGGAGGAATGGATTGAAAGGTGGAGGTCATCGGCGCGTCTGAGTAAACTCCGGGCCCCGTAGAAGAAATAAACGAGGTGGTGGCACGCGAAACAGGTTGTTCAACCATGGGGAGAACATATTCAGGTGCCACGGGAGCACTGGGATCATAGTAGGTGAGCTGGTCAACCTTAACCACGCGTCCCTCATGGGGGAACATCATGGTGCGAAAGACAGAAGAGGCAACCGCCCGCATGGCATACATGTAGCTGCGACAAAGTAAAAGGTTATAATCCAATTGGGCATTGATTACCTCAATGTTAATGAGTACGGTTTTGCCACCTAACTGGACGGGGACATTGGCTAGGAGGCCTTGGGGCTGAGCCGAACGACCGTCGTAGGCGCGTAATGCAGTGGTGGACTGCTGGAGAGTGGGGGATCCCAACTTCTGCCACACGAACGTAGACATGACGCATGTGGAGGCACCTTCATCGATGATGCATCAATGGATGACAAGATTCCGAACGGAAACAGAAACTTGGAATGCTAAGGAGGAAGGCAGGCGAGGTTCAGACTGGTCTAAATCAAATGCCATCAAATTCGAATCATTTGGGTCAATCCCCCCAATGGCGGAGAGTAAAGTCTTGCGCTGGGAAGGGCAGTTCTTCAAGACTTCTAACGCAGACATGGCTACGAGAGATTGGGCTAGGTCGTCTACAATGATGTAGTTTGACGCAGCACGCGCATTGGGTTTATTGTTGATACGGCGAAGTGGGAAACGAGGGGCTTTGGGAGCGCCATCTAGTGGAGGTGGAGGAATGCGTAACGCTTGATCGGTGGGATGAGCGTTAGTAGGTTTATCAGTGGGAGGTGCTTCAGTGGTGGAGCCATATTGGTTCCGACGGGTCTGAAGGTTGACATCAGCGGATGACATCATCAACAAGTGGTGAGTTCCCGAGTCAAACATGGGTTGATCGGGAGCAACGTACGTGATTGGCTGTTGGGGTTGCACGTTGGCTTGAGGGGGAGCCAACGGCTGAGTGTTCACGACGCCTTGGGTTTGTAATGGGTTTTGCAGCACCAAAGGTGGCTGCTGATGTTGAGGGGGGTTAGGAGGCACCTGAGGAGCCGCATGCCCTTGGCGGTGGGCATCGTCAACCCAGAGCTGTCGAGCTCGCTCTAAGTGTGGGCAAGCATGCGTGTAGTGTCCATAGACCCCACAAATAGAACAAGGGTGGTTCGTTCGCAAATTGGGGTTTTTAGCCTGCTTGGGTGGGCGATCAGGTTTTTGATTAGCGGGGGCCGCATTGTTGTTGTCTGGGGGATTAGCTGGTTGACCAGCTTGGTCTGTAGGTTGGTTGTTCCCACGATTACTGCCTTTGCCGCGGTTCTGTTGGCCTTGGTTGCGTTGGTTGTTCTGGTTTTGCTGCGGTTTTTGTTGGGCGTAAACTTGCCCTTGGGAAGTCGGTGGGTTCTGAGGTTGCGCAGGTGCGGGAGCAGGCTGCGGGGGATGGTATGGAGGTTGAGGCTGAGCAGGTGCAGCAACTTGAGGGGGTTGCTGATATGGCTGCGGAGCGGGTTGTGGATTTGCCACAGGGGCTGCCTGTGGCGGATAATAAGCGGGTTGGGCTTGTGAAGGTGCAGGAGCTGGGGAAGCCTGCTGAGGTAGTAAGGCTGAGGTGCGACTGGAGGGGCATACGCGGGAGTCGCATGACCGAAGCACTGAGGAGGACATGCGGGTCCATGGTGATGGTGATGTGCAATGGGAGCATATGAGGTGGTTGCTCCAGACTGTGAGGTAGCCCGTGAAAGGTCGGGGCTAGGGGAAGGACGTGTAATAGAAAATGGTTGGGGATGCGAAGAAACACGGCCAATGATACCGTCTGCAGCATGGGATGCCCCCGGCGCATCGTGCTGGGAGGACTCGCCGCGAGGGGTGTCAGGTATAATGGTATAAAGGTAACCCGACTGGGCATAAATGAGGTCGAACTGCTGTGCCTTAAGGATGGCCTCTTCTTCAGACTGGGGTCTTTCGGAAGCTACATCCTTAGCAATAATCGGGAGAACGGATTTGAGGAACCAATCTAGGAAGATACGGTCATCTAGTTTGATCTTGCATAAGCTACGGCGTCGATGCCACTCATGGATGTGGTCCGTGATATGGGTAGCTGTGTTTTGTCTGCAGGAAGAACTGCAGGAAGGTCGAGGCAAGGGAAGCAAAGGTGGCATGGGTCCCATGAGGTTGCTCGATATACCACTTGGCTGTAGAGCCAGTGAAGGTGCGCTGTAAGAGACGGAGGCGAACAGAGTCGTCCACTATGGAGTTAGAGGAACACTATAGGTGGAAAGACATGATATGATTTTGTGAGTCCTCACCGGCCTTACCCTCGAATTTAGGGATGTCAGAGGGGAGCTTGGTAGGCATATGAGGCCACGCAGGGTCGTGTCGAATAGGGTCGTTGGTCAATCTGGCCAAGTCAGGTAGGTTGAGGCTAGCCATGAATGGCAAACTGGAGGAAGGATGTGACACAGTAGTGGGTTGGACCAAGCTGGGGCCAATGCCCCCAAGTGGAGGGACAGGATTTGGGATGGTGCCCCCAAGTGGGGGAACTGAGGTAGTATAGGATGGGCCTGCACCACCATGGGTAGTGTGAGCCACTGATGTAGTGGGGATAGGTATTCCTGCTGCGGGAATAGGTCCCGTGAGGGGAACGGTAGATGGGGGCCCCATGGAGGGCATACCCAAAATAGGTGTAGTAACTGGTGTAGTGGTGGATGTGCCACCAATGGTTCCTATAACAAAAGGAGTGGAAGTCGTGCCAACCATGGGGCCAGTAGGGGCAGTGTAAATAGGGTTCTCAGACTCTTCGTCAGAATCAGAGGTAAAGTAAGGAGCGTCAATATCTGGTGACGAAGTCAAGGCTCTAGATCTGTGATGAGTGGTATCAATGGATGATGATCGGAATCTATGACGGGTGGTGTCAAGAGAACCGTGCTGTGGGGGCTCGCCCCTGAGGCGCTGAGAATGTCTCGGGGACTCAATGGTGATGGATGGTGTCAAATCTCTGTGGGTTGAGGTGAGTAGAAAAACAGCTCAAAAAAGCCTAATGCAACCGAGTGTGCAGAAGGAGAGCTAAAAAACAAGGCACTCAGGCCAACAACCAACTCAAAACACCCACTGCAACAGCTGTGCTACAATAGGTGGAGTATCAACAAAGATGATCAGAATACCAACAAGCAGCAGGTTTCATAAAAAAAAAAATGGTGGACTCACTAGACCAAAGGGAGGTAAAGGAGCATGCAAACACCTAACTAAAAGTATTCTGACTCAACTAAACATATCCTCTGCAAGGTGATGAAATCCAAGTCAGACAATATGAGTAGGAAAGCCAAGTGGCTATGATATCCCCCTACCGGGAGGGATACCGGGTAGTAAATACTAGAAGAATGGCAACTAAGATACCCCGTTCATGACACGTCCAGAAAGGTGAATCTGCCGTTTAGTTCGTTTACCGCAATACCCCTATACAGGGATATCCCGCGAACCGCGAAAGGTAGCCCTTCGGTTACTGAATGGAGTGCGGTATTCCACTCAGGCCTCCGGAACCAGTCTCCCGACTTCAACCCTCCTAAGGGAGAGGCCCTCTGAAAAACTGGTCGTGACCGTGCCAAAAAGTACTAGGGGATTTTGGTTCCCTATTTGGACAACAACTATGTCTCAAGTGAAAGTGACCGAGGGGTGTTATTGGAAGCCTATCCCCTCGACCCTACCTAACTACAAAGATTCTTTTGTGTTCCCCAAGTGGGGTTAGAATGTTGGTTTAGTTAGGTACTTTTTAAGGCTCACTTGAATTATGTGACAGAGTGTGTGCTCGTGAGGTGATGAACCCAAAATAGAAGTGCCACAAGGGGGGCAACTTCCAACTGTCAATAATGCTGGAATTGAAACTTTAACTTGCAAAATTTTCTGATTTTAAAAATACTGAAATTTTAAAAGAATTCTGTAAAGGGAACATAAATTATGTTGCAGAAAGGATGTAAGGAAGTGGGACTGCAGGTAGGACAGGGGGCTGTTCAGATGCAAAAAATATTGCAGCAAAAGGGGCTGGGCTCAAAACAGGAAAAATGCAGAAATCAGACCGCGGGTCTGTTGCGAATAAGAACAGGCAGACCGCGGGTTTGAGGGAAACAGACGTGGTTAGGTCGCGGCTTTTGGGCCAACAGATGCAGTCGGGACGCAGGAAATAGGGAAAAAGACGCAGTCGGGTCGCGACAAAAAGGCTAACAAACGCAGTCGGGACGCGGGAAAGAGGATGAAAGCCGCAGTCGGGACGCGGGAAAATGGCCGACAGGCGCAGTCAGATCATAGCAAACAGGCTGATTAGCCGCAGTCGGATCGCAGGTAACAGACTTGAATCCGTCGGCAGGGCGTCGGAAACCGTCTGAGAGCTGCGGTCGGGTCGCAGGTAAAGGCCTGAAAGACGCGGTCGGGACGCGACTGCAGAGGGAAAAAATGCGATGTACGGCGGCCGAAAGGGACACCCGAAAGGGAAAAAATTTTAAACGAAAACCAGAAATTCAAAATCTAGGGGAGTCACCAAAACTGTAGCTAGGGTTTTACCCCTAGCTTGTGCAAATGAGCACCTACTAAGGAGAAGGGACTCCTTAGTAGCAGTTCATTAAATGTAAATAATTAAGCTAAAACAGAAATAGAAACTACTCTAAAACATGTGTATGAAAAAATAAACAACAATTTGTAAACAAGGGTTTTGTATTAATATTACCTTCAATGTGAAGGTTGATGAAGCTCCTTGCAATGTCCAAGAGGGTTGCTCCAAGCTCCAATGTGCTCCTTCTCTTTCTCCAATGGTGGAAATGGGCCAAAAGGGGCTCTCAAGGTGAAAGTAGTTCAATGGTGAACTAGGGTTTCGAGAGAGATTTTGGCAGAGTAAGGGTATACTTGATTGTGGATGTGGAATAAGGGATCTCCATCACCTATTTATAGTTTTTTGGTGGTGGAGTGTTGACCCATGGTTTTAGGAAACACATGGTTTAGGGCAGCTGTATAGGGTTTTTTTCTCCTTTTCCTCATTATTTTATATTTTTTATTCCCTTTTTAGGGGATTTTTGCTATTTTTGGAGGAAAAGGGGGTTTTTTAGCCTTTTTGAGGCTATTTGGATGGTTTTGTGGCCTTTTGGAGGCATTTTAGGCCTTTTGGAGGCTTTTTAATGGGATTTTTTGGGAAATATGGTAGGAAAATGGACAAATGAGCCATATAATGTGGTAGATGAGGTAGTGAACGCTTTTTGGGTGTTAACAATTGTTGACACATGTCCGCTTTAGAGATATTTAGGGGCCCCAGAGCGGTATCAGTAGACCACCTTTTGAAGGCCTCGAAACCACATAGCCATCATGGAGTTTTATAAAAGCAGCTGGTAGGAAGGCCTTGCGCTAGACGGGACCCACCTTAGAGGACTTGCATCTTCTTGGCCTGGATCTCGAGTTTTCCTAACAGAAAATCAACAGTCAAAAGGTTGTCAGGGGGTTAAAGTTGTGAGAAGTTTACCACGCTTATTTCGCCCCTGATTCAAAACTACCGCCTCCACGTGGAAGTCCCAGGATCATTCAGGGGTCTTGGAGTGGGTTCCCAAAACCACTTTTCGAGAGACCTGAAAACCGCTAATGGGTTTTTTTCTTGTCATCTTCGCCCGTCACTTTGAAGTGACTCTCCCTAGCAATCATTTATGCCATCGACACCGTACGAACTACAGTCCACTCCCAGTGTGTGAATCTCAAAAGGGTGGTCAGGCATTTATTGCGACAGTACAGGTTCGCTCTCCAAGGACAGCTCGGACGGCTCTATAAATACCCCCGAGTTGGCCCATTTTGTATATTGAGACTTCTGCACTTCACCGGTCCAGAACATGAAGCCGAATACGTGCAGACTATTTCAGTTTCATTTAATTCAAATAGCCAGGTGACAAGGTCTTTTCAATGGTTCATTTCATCTTAAGAGGAGGCTCGCCAGGAGCACCAGGAATTCGAACGACCAGCTTCCATGAGAAGCTTGCAGACGCACACCCACAGGAAGTCAGGAAATACAAGCTCAAGGTCTCACCTGAGATGTCTAAAGAAGGTTCGAATATTTCATCAGTTCAAATGAAGATGGGCCTTCCGTATGCAGGAGCACGAAAGAGGGGGATATGCCGGTCGCAATGAAGGATGATCAGATGGTGGAGTAGTAGCACCTGAGTATTTCTAACAAAGCAGTATCTACATCAGGTCCTGTTCCACAACTCGGCATCAGAATTAAGCTTTTGTCCCATCGAAAGCAGGATCCGAGAGAAAAGGGCTTGGACGAGATGGAAGAATGAAGTAGCAGAGGTCTGCAAAGCAATATTTTTCAGTAATATGGTCCCACCTACATCTTCATCAGGCCGTAGGTGGTTCTGTTGGTGTGTAAAAGGTTCTTCGTAGCTCTGAAATACATTATGTCATTGATACATTATATTTTAAGGTTATGCGAACTTTGTCTAACTGGACGTACTACTTTGTTAACAAGGTGGTCCCGTGTCACGGTCATAAGGATAACCAGTAATTTCCCTATGACTAATAATTGTAACAAACTATGTTAAGGAGTATAAACTGAAATTTTTAAGTTGTTGAGCTGTAACTGATTTTAACAAATTCTATTTAGATAGTAGGAAGGCTATATATAGCCAGGTGGGAAGTAGCCAAAGGGTCGGCTCTCTTATGTTAGAAGTATTACTTCTATGTTAAAGGGTTGATAAAATATAAAGATAAACATATTTTTTCCCTATCTTGGAGTTTGATGGATTCAAAGTTTTGATGTGCACAGTTAGTACCTTCCATTGTTTTTCATCTCTTCCATTTATGTATGATCTGCAGAGCTATTATGAGTTTATATGAGTGCTTATGCTTAAATGTATTTCTTCTATGGTGATTAGTACTTGAAGTATTCATGCTGATTTATCTTGAAGTTATATCCTCGTATTATTCAGTAGTGTTTCGTGTTTCATTTTGTTAGGACTGTTGAATTCCTCTCTCAGGATCAACAAATCATTCTATAAATGTAAAATAAAGATTTACTTTTACAGTACCTTTATCTTGCACCATTCCATTACCATTTGCTGCTCAAAAGTTTGATTTCTTGGCACATTGAAATACTCCCCATTAACATTTCAAGATCAGAATTCTACATTGTTTCTGTCTACTATGTTGTGATTCAGTAAAGTTTTCAGAAGTGATTATTGATGCCCATGCACAGTTCTAAAAAATAGCTTTAGAACGCCTCTGGGACTAACATCTTTTTTGGCGTCGTTTCCTGGGATGCAATCAAGAAGATATATCTTCCCTGGGTATAACGACAAGATTATATGCTCTCAATTTCCTAGTGGATGAAATTGTGGTGCAGGCTGTAATCCACTTGGCAACTCCACACTAGCAAACTTGGCATCTGGACGAAGACACACTTGCCAGAACCCCAGCCACGAAGAATTTGTGGCCCTGGAAGACTCAGTTTCCTAGAGACATAGACTTGGAAGATATCGGTCTACTTCACTGAGTTATCAGCGAAGCTTATCCTCCCCTTTGTTCGGCCCCCAATTTCCTCAATCCGAATTTATTGTCTGAATCCCAGCAAGCGAACCTCTTTCCCTAGATCCTTGCAATCCTGGTGATTTTCCTAGTTTCTGAAGGATCCCTGTTGTAACAAACAAGATTCAACTCTCACTAGTCCTCCCAATCCCCTCATTACTGCACAAGCAGTAATCCCAGACACCAGCCAACTCATGTCAGGAGGAGGAGGTGGAGGACCACCTCCACGACCACCCAGAATGCTGAGATGAGTGGCAAGCCGTCATGGACCCCGGCAGTTACCTACACCCCTAAATGACATGCCTACCCATTACCTAAATCTACTGCCAAAGTATGACAGTAAAGGGACATATGTCGAGGACCATGTGGATCGATTTCAAGATTTCACGGATAACATCCTGATCGAGCACGATGATGTATTCATGATAATTTTTGCTCAGTCATTGGAAGGAGAGGCCAGAAAATGGTTTAGATTGTTACCTAATGCCTCCATTAGTACTATGGAAATCATGGAATCTACCTTTTTCAAGAAATGGGGAGTGAAACAAGACAGTCTATATTATCTGACAGAGTTCTCTGTCCTAAAGAAAAGCATCTCTGAAAACTTGGTCGATTTCACAGCAAGATTTAACAAACAGTATTTCAAAATCCTCGAGGACATTCGTCCTACTAAAGCCGTAGCTCGGGTCACTTATGCAGCCGCCTTCCCTTCAGATTTCACCATAACGTTGAGAGAAAGAAGACTAGTATCGCTCAACGATATGCAGGATGATGCCATCGATGTTGAAGAAAATCTAAGGGCTGGAGGAAAGATCAAAATGACTAGTGATACTAAACCTAAAGACAAAGGGAAGGCCAAGGAGGAAGTGGTATCTTCATAAATTAGAGACTCCCAGGATGCAAATATCGATGAGATGACTCGTATCATCAAGAACCTATCAAACAAGGTCACTAGAATGGATTTGGAAGGTAGAAGTCCTAATCGACAGTCTCCTCCCCGTCCTCCAAATCAGTTCAAATGACCCTTCAATCCGAAGATGGCATACAGAGAAAAAAGAAACGATGAGCAGCCACTCAGGCCTCCTATTCATGGAAAGGAGAACAATCTGGTGGAGATCGCTGCAGAGTAAGGTTATGAAGATTTTGAAGAACAACTAAATTGGATGGAAGAAGATTCCCATCTCATGCACCTTACCATAGAGGACTATGAGAGTTCACTATTATATGAGGAAGACGGCCCAGTCTTCTGTATTCCCAAGAAAGTGATAAGTTCCCTGAGGATCATCTTGTTTCTTGTAGCTCTCATCCTGAAAAAATGAAAAAGAAGTACAATCTAAGACCAAGGCTAGAAGCGACACACAAGCAGAGTGGACCTATTCTTAGAAAATCCCCACAGAAGTCATCCCAAACAAAGCCTCCTCAAGTGGTCTCTTTACCCAAAGAAAAAGACCTCCCTAAAGATAAGGAGGTCGAAGCCGTAATCCCAGATATCCTAAATCAGCCAGGCATAAGCCCCCATAAGAGAGTTGAACCAATCCCTAGAGAAGGGCACACCTCCTTCAGTTTGGAATAAGAGCTGAACAAATTAAAGATAGAGGTTCCTTTGACTGACTTAATAAGAAATCCTATGTACTAGGACCATATTAACAAGATGTTGCACCGAGCTGAAAACATTGATCAGCAAGATTCTATAAACCTTAACAACGAGGCTCCTTCTTTTCAGTGTGGTCCACACATTGATAGCAAGGAAGATCCCACTGCCCCATTTTATGTCACCCTGAATGTACATGAGAAGCTTCTACATAACTGCATGTTGGATTCCGAGGCATATCACAATTTAATGCCCAAATTTATCATGGAACAGTTGGGGCTGGAAATCACCAGGCCCTAACATGACCTTTACAGTTTTGACTCCAGGAAGGTAAAGTGAAAAGGGATGATAAAGCACATCGTGGTCACTCTTGCCCAGATACCAACTGAGATCGTAGTGATGGACGTGGTGGTAGAGGATGTCCCAGCTAAATATGGTATGCTCTTTTCAAAAAGATGGCCTAAAAATCTAGGAGGAACCATGCAGATGGACATGAAATATGCTACGATTCTCATTTTTGTTGGAGAAACCAGGCGATTATACAGGGAGACCATGTTCGCCTATGTTATAAGTGATCAGGATAGTCCCATAAATTATCTGATTTACACTACTAATGAGAACATGGGTTGTTATAGACTATCAATAGGAGACCCAATCGGTGAAGAGGTCGCACATGTTCAAGCAACAGAACTAGATGCTGAAAGTAGTCGGAATTAGGTCTGGAAACTCTTTTTCGATGGGGCATCCGCCAAAAATGAATCTGGAGCCAGCGCGGTATTGACATCACCATTGGGGCATGAAATCAGTTTGTCTTACAAGCTATATTTTGACACCACCAACAATGTCGTGGAGTCTGAAGCACTCATCCTGGGTCTCCGAGCGGCAAAAAACTTGAGAATTGCTAATCTTGCAGTTTTCAGAGACTTTGAGCTAGTTGTAAATCAGATTATAAATGTTTATCAGACAAAGCATCCCAGACTCAGAACATACCGAAATTTGGCTTTTGATCTTATTGAGAACGTTTTTGACACCTTTAACATTACTTTCGCCCCTCGGGAAGAAAATCAACAGGCCGATGCTTTAGCCATGATGGCAAGTTCTTACAATCCCCCCAAAACGCCGAAGCTGAATTATGAAGTTGAGATGAGATACCGTCCCTCCATTCCTGACAACATCAAAAGTTGGCAGGTTTTTAGGACCACCAACAAATTAAGCGTTTCTTGCAACTAGTCAGGGAATTCTTAGGTATTGAGGCGAATGTCGATTTTGAGAAAATAGAAGAGAGTAATTCGCAGTCAAAGGATACATAAGGCTCTACATTCACGTAGCAGGTCACGGGGCACAAGGTCCCGCAGTTAAAAAATAATCACATCCCTAAAGGACTTGTCCCATTAGAGAAGTTGTTCGATAAAAATGACGTCTCGGTCAAACGAGTAGTACAGCCAACCATGGAGGCCATACAGGAGGTAAATCTTGGTACCATGGAGAACCCAAAATTCATCAAACTTTCTCAATCCCTCACGAACGAGCAGAGGAAAAGGTATGAGGAACTATTTAAATATTATGTTGATGTATTCACATGGAAGTATGAGGACCTCAGAACCTATGATACTACCATAATACAAAATAGGATCCCCTTGAAGCCTGATGCTAAGCTAGTAAAACAAAAGTTGAGGCAGGTAAAACCTATTATGTTTCCTGTGATTGAATGGGAAGTAAGAAATCTCCTTGATGCAAAAATCATTATCCCCTTAAGATATTCGGAATGGGTGGCTAACCTAGTACCGGTCAGGAAAAAGAATGGCGAGATCCAACTATGCGTCGATTTCATAAATATGAATAGATGCTCATTGAAGGACAACTACCCCTTTCCCAAAATGGATCATATTCTACAAAAGGTGGTAGGGTCAACCCGAGTATCTATGATGGATGGGTTCTCACGCTATAACCAGGTAGCAATGCACCTTGACGATCGAGAAAAGACGACCTTCACTACACCATGGGGAACATTCATGTATGACAAAATGCCTTTTGTCCTTATGAATGTTGGGGAACATTCCAAAGGGCCATGGATATAGCATTTATAGGCGAAAAGGATAGATTCATTGTTATATACTTGGACAATATGACAATTTTTTCTAAATCTGACCAGGAGCATCTTCAGCACCTAAAGCAAAATTTCGAGAAGTGTAGAAAATATGGCATGTCTCTCAATCCAAAGAAGTCCTTTTTCACCATGACGGAAGGAAAGCTACTTGGTCACATTGTTTCCAAAGACGGCGTGAGTATAGACCCAGAGAGAGTGGCCTCTATTAAGCTGATCGATCTTACACTAAATAAAAAGGAGGTACAATCTTTCATTGGTAAAATAAATTGTTTACGAAGATTTATCCCTAACTTTGCTGAAATAATGAAAGAGATTACTGACATGTTAAGAAAGGATGCTGAGATAAAAGGGACCACAGCCACGAGAAATTCTTTTGAGCAGATAAAGAACTCCCTGGGAGAGGCACCGGTGTTGACAAGCCTAGACTACACCAAGGATTTCTTAATTTTTTCTTTTTCCTATGAGGTCACTATTGCAGCAGTCCTTTTGCAAAAAAATCAGGAAGGGCATGAACAACCTATAGCTTTCTTCAGTCGAGCCTTGAGAGATGCATAATTAAAATATAGCACAATGGAGAAGCAGGCCTATGCACTGGTTAAAGAACTCAAATCTTTCAGGACCTACGTTTTTCATTCCAAAATCATTGCTCATGTCCCGGGGAGTACCATTAAAGATATCTTATGCCAGCCTGATAGTGAAGGGAGAAGAGGAAAATGGATTTCCAAGATCCAGGAGTACGATATGGAGATTAAAACCACTAAGTTGGTAAAAGGAAAAGGGTTAGCTAAACTGCTGGCAGAATCGAATTATCAAGCCCTAGAGATAAATTTGATTGATCAACTTCCAGAGGAGGGAAACGAGGAAGGGCAACATAACCTCCCTGATCATGTAGCTAAGAAGTTTATAAATTCAGAATGGTACAAGGACATAGTTTACTATTTGGAACATCTTACTTATCCCCCCGAAATGGAGAAAGCTAAGATAAGATCCCTCAAACTTAAGGTGGTCAAATACTGTGTTTTGGATGGTTATCTTTTCTGGAAAGACCCACTGGGAATCCTGCTCAATTGTATTGTCGAAGAGGAGATTGAGGGAATTAGTAATAAAATTCATAAGGGTATGTGTGGAGGACATCATGCTTGGAGAGAGACCGCTCATAAGATACTGCGAGCAAGTTATTTATGGCCCACTCTATTTTTTGATACCAGCAAGATCATCAGGGCATGCAAGGAGTGTCAAATGTTTACTGGGAAGCTAAAGCTACAGTCATTACCTCTAAAACCAATTAGGGTGGAAGCGCCCTTCCAACAGTGAGGCCTTGATTTTATCGGAGAGATAAATCCCCATTCTAGCGGCTAGCATCGATGGATTCTTACGGCCACCAATTACTTCACGAAGTGGGTAGAAGCTATTCCCACTAGGAACGCAAATGACTCAATTATCATAAGCTTCTTGGAAGAAAACATCTTGGCAAGATTTGGCTGCCCAAGGAAAATACTTACGGATAATGCTCCAGCATTGAAATCACATAAAATGATGTATTTTTGCCAAAATTATAATATTGAATTAATTCATTCAACTGCATACTACCCGCAGGGAAATGGCTTGGTTGAATCCTCCAATAAGAGTTTGGTCACTATTATTAAAAAAATGCTCAACAAAAACAAAAAGCCCTGGGACTCCCATTCAAAATTTGCATTATGGGCAGACAGAATCAATGTTAAAAGGGCTATAGGCACTTCATCGTTTCAGTTGGTTTATGGAAAGGAGGTTGTTCTCCTGATCTAGTTTGGCCTCCCAGTAATGAAGCTGCTACAACTAGAAAACAAGGAACCAGATGATATGGAAAGAAGAATTCAGCAGTTGATAGAAATTCAGCAAGTCAGGGAACAGTTGGACGAATCCACTAAAATCTACCAGGACAAGATGAAAGCAACTTTTGTCCTGAAATGGGATGCCAGAAGGGAGCCAAGGTATAAACACAGGAAGTTCGATAACCTATGGATGGGCCCTTTCAAAATCATCACAGTTCAGGATAACAACACATACGAGCTTGCTCAACTTAATGGTGAAAGTTTTGGGAACCCTGTGAAAGGGAGATTCCTGAAGCGATTCTTTCATTAGTAAGTTCTATGACTTTCCCTATGAGCGGGACCGTTGTATCATGCGTGTAACATATTTTTATTTCTTTTTCGTTCTTTAAAAAGTTATGAGAGGTTTTGTAGCCTATTCTTTGACTATTTTTCTGCAGTTATGTTTCTATTTTGGATAGTCACAACTCCATAACCCAATGGTCTAAAAGGCATTGGTCTATTGTTCTTAGCCTCTCCCAGAAGAAAGAGGTTGTCCCTGCTGAAGCCGATGTTAGTGATATTATCAGCCGGAAGGAGGTTCATCTCCAGATCAAATGGAGATGTTAGAGAAAGGAGTTAGAGCAACAAAACTCACGCATAAAGCTAAATACTTCATGCCTTAGCAGTCGGAGGATATGTGGTCAAGGATTGGAAAGGTTCAGCATGAGCTAGCTTAAAGCAGGCACAATCAGGACTCTCGACGCGCTTTTATGTTTTTATCCTAGATGGTCCCTGATAGAAAACCACTGTTGACATGTGTCTGCTTCATAGATATTCAGGGGCCCCAGAGAGGTATCAGTAGACCACCTTTTGAAGGCCCTGAAACCACCTTGCTATCACGACAGTTTATAAAAGCAGCTAGGAGGAAGGCCTTGTGCCAGACGAGACCCACCTTAAAGGACTTGCGTCTTCTTAGCTCGGATCTCAAGTTTCCCTGACAGCAAATCAACGATCAAAAGGGCATCAAGGGTTAAAGTTGTGAGAAGTTTACCATGCTTATTTCACCCCTGATTCAAAACCATCGCCTCCACATGGCAATCCCAAGATCATTCATGGGTCCTGGAGTGGGTTCCCAAAACCACTTTTTGAGAGACCTGAAAACTGCTAATGGGTTTCTGTCTTATCATCTTTGCCTGTCACTTTGAAGTGACTCTCCCCATCAATAATTTATGCTGTCAGCACCATACGAACTATAGTTTACTCCCAGCATGTGAAGCTCGAAAGGGGGTAAGGCATTTATTGAGGCAGTAAAGGCTCGCTCTCCAAGGACAGCTCGGACGGCTCTATAAATACCCCTGAGTTGGCCCATTTTGTATATTCAGACTTCTGCACTTCACCAGTATGGAACACCAAGCCGAAGACGTGCAGACTGTAAAAGGTTCATTTAGTTCGAATAGCCGGGTGACAAGGTCTTTTCAATGGTTCATTTCATCTCGAGAGGAGGCTTGCAAGGAGCACCATGGATTCGAACGACCAACATCCATGAGCAGCCTGTAGACGCACACTCACAGGCAGTCAGGCAGGACAAACCTGAGGTCTCACCCGAGATGTCTAAGGAAGGTTCAACTATTTCATCAGTTCAAATGAAGATGGGCCTTCTGTATGCCGGAGCACGGAAGAGGGGTATATGTCGATCCCATCGAAGGATGATCAGATGGTGGAGTAGTAGCACATGAGTATTTCTAACAAAGTAGTATCTACATCAGGTCCTATTCCACAACTCGACATTAGAGTTAAGCTTTTGTCCCGTCGAAAGCAGGATCCGAGAGCAAAGGGCTTGTATGGGATGGAAGAATGAAGCAGCATAGGTCTGCAAAGCAGTATTTTTCAGTAATATGGTCGCAGCTACATATTCATCAGGCCGTATGTGGTCCAGCTGGTGTGTAAAAGGTTATTTGTAACTCTGAAAGATGTTATGTCATTGATACCATATATTTTAAGGTGATGCGAACTTCATCTAGCCAGACGTACTACTTTGTTAACAAGGTGGTCCCAGGTCATGGTCATAAGGATAACCAGTAATTCCCCTATGACTGATAATTGTAACAAACTCTATTAAGGAGTATAAACTAAAAAATTTAAGTTGTTGAGCTGTAACTGATTTTAACAAATTCTATTTAGATAGTAGGAAGGCTATATATAGCCAAGTGGGCAGTAGCCAAAGGGTAGGCTCTCTTATGTAAGAAGTATTACTTCTATGTTAAAGGGTTGATCAAATATAAAGAGAAACATATTTTTTTCCCTATCTTGGAGCTTGATGGATTCAAAGTTTTGATGTGCACAGTTAGCACATTCCATTGTGTTTCATCTCTTATGTTTATGTATGATCTAAAGAGCTATTCTGAGTTTATATGAGTGCTTATGCTTAAATTTGTTTCTTCTATGGTGATTAGTACTTGAAGTATTCATGTTGATTTATCTTGAAGTTATATCCTCGTAGTATTTAGTAGTGTTCTGTGTTTCATTTTGTTAGGACTGTTGAATTCCTCTCTCAGGTTCAACACGTCATTCTATAAATGTAAAATAAAGATTTACTTTTACAGTACATTTATCTTGCACCATTCCATTACCATTTGCTGCTCAAAAGTATGATTTCTTGGCACATTGAAATACTGCCCATTAACACTTCAAGATTGAAATTATACATTGTTTCTGTCTGCTATGTTGTGATTCAGTAAAGTTTTCAGAAGTGATTATTGATGCCCAGGCATAATTTTAAAAATAGCTTTAGAACGTCTCTGGGACTAACAGGGGTTAAAGACAGGCTCTGGAGAGCTAGAAGCAAGCTCTAGGTGTTGGGGAGACAACCATGATGATGAATGGATGCATGAAGTGGCATGCAAATGCATGCAACATGCAGTTTTGCATGCAGGCATGCAAAATACAAAAATGATGGTGTGAATATTCCAACGAAATCTTACCATCTACCTCGATCATGGAAGGTTGATAATTCGCTTGATGATTTTCCAAGGTTGTGCTTATCTTCGGTATGTTCCAAGCAACCTCTCCAACTGTGGTTGCTTCACGGACATTGTGAATATTCCAATTATCCCTCTCATGAGGACAATCCCGATAGAAATTACTCTACCCACATCCCCAACACTGTAAAGGTTCTCTTTTTACTTCTTCTTTCTTCGTATTAAAGATATTATTTTTATACACAGCAGTTCTTAGCAGTTGTTTATACTCAGTTCTTATTGTTTATTGTCTATCCTTAAAAGTATTCCTCTAGAAATTCTTGTGTTTATTGAAAGGTTTGAATTCTCTTCTTTTAAAATTACTCCCTTCTCTTTTCTTGAAATTATACAGATTTTCATTCTTACTCTTAGATTGATCATAAGTTAATTTTTCATTCCTCATTGCTGCATATAAATTTTTTGGTTCATCAAACTCTAATTTTTATTTATAAAAGCTAGGTAAGCAACCTAAAAATATATGAATTTTAGGTTTTTCTTCGTTTAGGTAAGGCAGATATCTTAACAAGGATAAAAATTTAGTACATAAGTCATGAATAGACATTGATCCCAGTCTTATCTCATAAAACTCCTTCGCCTTCCCCTCGTAGTAATACCCAGAGAGGTATTCCTTTTTAAATTCCTTTTTAAACCAATTCCAACTTACATTTCTATCATTGATTGTTTTTTCTCTTTTTAAGTCCTTCCACCAAATCTCATCCTTTCTGACTAGATTGAAGATGACCATTTTTCCCTTCATAGAGTTGGAATAATTGTACATATTAAAGTACTTCTTCTTCCCAGAGAGCCAAGCCTCATCTTCTTCTCCATTTTTTACTTCGTCGTCAAAGGTAGGAGGATTTTTTTTTTATAATTCTCCTGTTATCTCATCTTTATACTTTATCTTCTTCCTTCGTATACCCTCAGGGTCACTACAAGAATCTTCTAATTCACTAGATATAGATTTTTTGTAAGAAGTAGTATAGTGAGAGGATGAGTTTTCTCGTTTACGTTTCTTTTTATTTGTATCATTAGTTATCTCATTCAGTTTAGACAGTAAGGCTTCATTTAAGTCTTCCTGGTTTTTCAGTACCATTTCATATTCATTCTTAAATTTCATCAATTCGACTTGTAATTATCTTATTGTTTGTAAAATCTCTTTATTAACATTGTTATTCTCATCATTAAGTTCAACCCAAACAGGTGGAGTAGGGGATCGCCTTCTAGCCATTTCTTCCTATAGTTTAGAAGAAAAACAATTATCCTATGCACAAAAGAAGAACAACATATAAACAAAATTAGTTTTCCCATAACATGAATGGACACCATAAGTCCAAGTGTCGTAATCTAAGCTCTAATACCACAATGTAACAACCACCAAATACTAAAATTTTGAAGAAAAAAAATTGATGAAACCATCTATTTTTAGACTTAACTTAATTTCTTTGGTAGTAAATATGGTGAATAACCTTCCTATGACCTTTTTCATCTATCATGCTACATTTAACATTCTCCTTATCATATAAAGGTGATACAACTTGTATAAGGTGATGCGTAACTTCTTCTATGTGTTCAATACTCTTTACTTCTAGCACAATGTTCTTTAGTTTAAATCCTAAAACCAAAATAACATACAAATATATTGTACCATGATTTACAAAAGAATCTATCCAAGGTATGCTTCCAATGCATCGTATATACAAGTGTCCCATTTTCGACTAGTTTAAATTAAGATCTACAATTGAATTTTTCATTACTTATTTATCTTCACATATATAAATACAATAACTTCACCCTATTGGACAATTTAATGTTTTAACAATCCAATCTCCTTCATAAGCCTTTTTAAACATAAATGGGATTTCTTACATTTTAAATCCAAAATATGAATCTATATATATATATATATATTTTAAATGCAATGTATATATATATATATTTTAAATGCAATGTATAAATCCTATTTCTTGTATTCCATATTATGAATCTATATATATATATATTTTAAAAATAAAAATATTTACAATAACATAATACAACAAGAAGTGGCATGAAACACCGGAGGTATGGTTGTCACGATTCTCACTACGTTTTCAGGCTCGATATTTTAACTTGGAAATAGAATAACAAACAGTG
The DNA here is from genome assembly GCA_027924585.1 of Larix kaempferi. Classification (NCBI taxonomy): domain Eukaryota; kingdom Viridiplantae; phylum Streptophyta; class Pinopsida; order Pinales; family Pinaceae; genus Larix; species Larix kaempferi. Next base: position 20,258,156 of record BSBM01000613.1, on the reverse strand, counting down.
TATTTACAGTGCTAAGTCAAGAATAATAGACCTTAACACCTGTCATAAAAAGGTGCTAACAAAACACCTGTCCACAAGCCGTCAAAACAGGGAAAGGGTGGTAGTCCGCCGACCGCCGAAGTATGAAAACGATACAGTAACACACACAAATATTTTCAGTGAATTAAACTGAAGTTACGTGGGAAACAAGCAAACAAATTTACCATGCCACATCTTATTGAGGGTAGGAAAAGTAATTTTAATAGAGAAATCGATTTGTTAGGTGCAAAGCATAGATTAAAAAAAAACATAGGATCGATGTCCACACAACTTAGATCATGACCATATAGACAAGACAAAGCTTTTTAAAACGATTACAGAGGTAACCAAATCATAATACACAAAGGGAAATCAAGATATAAGGGATACCGAGATATTTTCGTTTAAGAAGAGTTTAACATTAATGGAAAACTATCAACATTCAACCCATTTAGATGCGCCTATCTATCTCTTTTTAAATAAATTTGATTTCACTCTCATGATTATGTATAAACATATATTTATTCTTTTAATACTCACTAAAATTCACTCTTTTCCACGATTATTGATTAACTTGTAATCCATTATTGATTTTACACAGAGAATAGAAATTTCCCTTTTGTTTCTTCATTACATTATTACCAAAAATAAATGTAACAATAAATCTATCCGGTTCTATTTCCACTACATTTGTCAAGGTTCATAAAAGAAAAATCCCTTCGAAATTTTTATAACTAATTCTGATCTCATGCATAGAGTCAAATTTATTTATTAATCTACTAAACGGAATGTTATTTACCATTAAATTTCACATGGACATCGTCTTAAATCGAAATATAGAGATGGTTCAATGGAAATGTATATTTGAAACTTCATACAACTCACCGAGAAATTCACATAAATACAATCGCTTTCAAAAGGGAAATAAGCGAAAAGAAAACAAAATGAATAACTTGGCTGATTAATTGGCATGCAACACCATATAACCTCATAAAAACAATAGATTACAACCATAATTTACACGCTTGAAATATTTACAACACTTACTTGGAATTGATTAAAAATAACTTCTTAGAGAATCAGCTCCTCCCAACCATAGGAGAGAGAAATTCAATTGTTTTCCCAGCTCCACCCCCAAGCTAGATCACCACTATGCACTAGAACTCCAAGCAACACTTCCAAGTGGAACTCCCTCTCTCAGAGTCCGTAACAAGCAATGATGGACTTATGAAAAGAGTGAAAACAATCAACACAGTTTCTCCATGCACAACACGATGTCCCATGCTATCTCGGTGCACCAATATATATAGTTTTTCCCGGGTCTTGTGCCATCCCAATCAAATATTCAATCAGTCCATCAATCCCTATGATTTAGGATCTTGTCTGGTAGTTGAGCTATTAGATTGGATTTGATTGGTAAAAATCTCTCTTGATTGCTTACACATGTTCTATGTGCCATGGTGGTGTCCCCTCATTTAGCTAGATTCTCCAAGTGCCTTTTTCTTTTATTAAATAATAAAAATAGTTTGTTGTGTAAAGTGTCACTCAATTTTTTGAGTTTTAAATAACTCTTACAAAATAATCGTCACAAATATTAAATCAGAATAAAAATAAAATAATAATGTTTTGGGTATCACATTTCTCCCCCCCTTATTCTTAACACCATCCTCAGTGTTCTTTATTCTGAGCTCTCTTTCTCATTCTGGAACATGGAGGGATATGCCTCTCACATTTTATCCTACATTTCCCAAGTTTCCTCTTTAGGGATGAAGTGCTTCCATTGCACGTTTATTTCAACGATGGCTCGATTCCGTAGCATACATTCCTTCCTATCTAAGATGTGGAAAGGTTCATTATGGAACTTTCCCTCGGGTTCTACCCGAATCACATTCCATTCAATTACATGAGTAGCATCATGCACATATTTTTTTAGCAACCAAACATGAAATACATTCTGTACTTTTATATCAGGGGGGAGTGCAAGTTGATAGACTACCGGTCATATCTTAGATAACACTTCGAAAGGCCCACAATACCTAGGCACCAGCTTGGAACACCTTCCCAATATCAAGGTACTCTTATTTGGTTTTACCTTTAGATATACATGATCGCCAACGTTGAACTCTCTTGGAGTTCTTTTCAAATCCGCATAACTCTTTTGTTGATCCTGTGCAAATTTTAATTTTTTTTAAACTTCTTTCACCATTTGTTCCATCTCCTTTAACATGTCATGTCTATTAGAATATGTAATGATGACTTATGTGATATATTGGTAAAATATCATTTAAAGGCATAAAATAACTCTAATGTTATAAAATAGAGTTATCCCACATGCATCATTGTAATTATATCATTTGTAACCATTCTCTATATAAAGAGGAGGAAATTCATTTATCCCACATGTATTATGAGATGTATTGTAATCCAAACCTCTTGGTATATAAGAGAGGTGAAGGAGACCCTTTTGGGCATGTGTTGATTTTAATTCATCACACATCACATGCTGTGTATGTCATTTGTACACACATTGTATGATGGAGCTTGATGTGATGCATATGTGAGGATGCCATGTAATCTTTGAGATCTTTTTCATTAACGGAAGATGCAACCCTTCCCATGGGCGTATCCTAATTGAGTGAACCACGTATATCCAATGTTCTCTTTTTCTTGATCTCTTTATGTCCATGTTGGTATGTTATTGTTGCTTAGATAGGTAAGCTAGTTTAGCTAGATCTTAATCAATGACAAGGTCCTAGAACAATCCTATCAATAGGGTTATCGCAAGACACAGGAGTGTAGCATTTCTGACCATACAACACTTCAAATGGAATCCTTTTTAATGAAGCTTCATATCCATTATTATAAGCAAATTCTACTAAATGCAAATAGTCTTCCCATTTACCTGGTCCATTATATACATTTGTTTAACATATCTGCTAACGGTTAAAGTAACCCAACAGGATGTTGATATTCTATCACTATTATGTCTTTACTTGTTGACATTCAATGCAATTAGTTATGTAATTTGCAACATCATTCTTCATGTTAGGCCAATAATAACTTATTATTAGCTTTTTTATCATATTTTGCTATCTCGGATGTCTGGAATACGGTTTCTTATGTAACTCATTCAAGACTAGTTTCTTAACTTCTTCAAAATTAGGTATGTATAATCGATTTTTATAAACTAACAAGTATTATGAGATTATGGAGTAAGCTGAGGATTAGTTTCCATTAACATCATTTTCCAATTGTTCTTTAATTTTTAAGTATTCTTCATCATTTTTAGCTGTGTCTTTGATCAAATCTTCCAGATTTGTCTTATAACTGCTAAACGCAACCGAACAATGTGGAATAGCATTCCTACTCAGGGCATCTACCAACTTGTTCTCTTTTCAGTTAATGTATTTAATTTCAAAATCATACTCGCTCAATAAGGCTAACCACCTTGATTGGATTGCATTTAAACTTTGTTGATCAAATAAGTATTTTAAGATTATATTATCCGACATTAAAGTGCGTAGTTACATTCATGTTATTTAATTTTTCTTGACTCATAGCTTATTACAAAATCTTCTTACAGTAGCACGCCACTTAGTCCCTCTAAGAAGGCATCCGTACATACAATGAATTCATTGTATGGGTCCGCTATTCTTAGAATAGGTGCAGTGGTCAGCAAGTGCTTAATCTTTTCAAATATTTCTTAACATTTATTATACCATACGAACTTAGTTCCTTTATTTTGAAGTGAATTTATCGTGTAAGCAATTCTGGAGAACCCCTCAATGAACCTATGATAGTAACCTGTGATCCCCATAAAGGATCGAATCCTGGTTACATCCTTAGGAACTGGCCAATCAATGATCTCCTTTATTTTATATGGGTCTATAGAAATGCCTTTGTTAGATATTACATGACCTAGGTATTGAATTTTATCTTGAAAGAAGTCATATTTACTAAACTTTGCATAAATGTTATGTTCTCTTAGAGTTTGTAAGACTAAATTTAAGTTTTCTTTATGTTCTTATTTATTTTTATAATATATTAAGATGTCATCAACAAATACTATTACAAAATTATCTAAGTATTTATGGAGAGCATTGTTCATTAAACACATGAACGTTGCCGGAGCATTGGTAAAGCCAAATGGTACAACCAAGAACTTAAAATTCTCGTACCTTTTTCTAAACATTGTTTTATGAATATCCCAATCCTTAATTCTTACTTGATGGTACCCATAACTTAAGTCAATATTAGAGAATACCGTCGCTCCCCACACTTGATCAAACATGTCATCGATGCGGGGGAGAGGGTATCTATTTTTAATTGTCATTTTATTTAATTGTTTGTAATCAATGCAAATCCTTAGTGTGCCATATTTCTTTTTAACGAACAAAACTGGTGTTCCCCATGGAGACACACTTGATCTTATATATTATATCTATTAATTCTTGCAATTGTAATTTTAATTCTACCAAATCATGTGTATTCATTCGATAAGGAGTCTTTGAGGCAGGTACTGCTCCTGGTACCAAGTCAATGTTAAAGTTAATATCCCTCCTTGGAGGTAGTCCAGGTATCTCTTCTGGAAAAACATATTTAAAATCATTTAAAAGAGAAAAATACTCCAAACTAGGTTTTGTTTTATCATCATTGTTTTCAGTGATATGTGTTAGTACTGTGATCAACCGAGGACAACTCTGGTGTAGTCAGGATGTCAAAGAGCTCAGAATGAGATTCCGGAGCAATAAAGGATGCAGGTGAAGTAAGGTACGGTCACGCCATGGTGGCAGGAAGATGCAGCTGAAGTGTAAGAAGAGTGATTGTTCGCAAACCATCTAAGAATAAGGGCGGTCAGGGCCTTCAAGCGCTCACTGTTTATTTGGTTCAGATCGCCCCTAACAGGAAACCACCATGGACAAGTGGAAACCCCACGGTTTTTCAAGGGCCTCAAAGGGTGTTTCCCCAGACTACCTTTCTAGGACCATGAAACCGCTAAATTCACCACTGAGGTTCTTTGCATAACGAAGATCAGCAGGTAGGTGGGCCATGTGAAATAAGGGACCCATTCCAAAAGTTGCGCCTGCCTGGAACATATCTCGGCAAATGCTTGGCGGAAGATCATTGCCCAAGCATTGGGGTGAGGAAGTTGCGCGAAGCTTAACACTCCCAGTACCTCCCTGAAGCCAAACCGCTACTTCCACGTGGTAGACCCAGGTCTGTTCAGGGGCCTTAAAGCATTTTTCCTAAACCGTCTTTGGAGGACCCTGAAACCGTTGGTGGTTTGTGGAACACGACTCCTTGGCATACTTTCATGGTTTGAAAAGAGATTCCTTTAAATGGTCTTGTCAGTCACGCCGCCGGTTTGAAGCAACATCTCTCATACTCATTATTGTCACCGTCGTCGTATAGAGTGTAGTCTTTTCCCAACACGCGAGAGCCCGAAGAAAAGCTGGGTAATCATTACTCAGTGTTGGCACTTTGATTCAGTTGTCATTGATGGTTGGAAAGCAGCGGCTGAGTTTTTAAATACAAGAAAATAATGTTGTTAGACAAGCTGTGACTCAGACAGCTGCAACTCAGACGGCTACGACTCAGACAAGCTATAACTCAAACAGATGTGACTTAGATAAGCTGTGACTCAGACGGTTGTGACTCAAACGGTTGAGACTCAGATGGCCGTGACTTAGATAAGAAAGCAGTGATTTGCGTCTCGATTTGCGGGCAGCTGGAGACGAATCTCAAAAATCTCGGACATGGGTTTTGTGCACAATGGCCTCATTTACTTGACGCATGAGGAAATCGCCAAACAAAGCTACAGTTTGAGCTATACAAGTGGTTCTCTGAACATGTAATTCTCAGATTTACTGTTGCGGCTGGTTTTACAAATTAGCAATTGGTTGAAACAACTGTGACTCAAACAGTCGTGACTCAAACAAGCTGCGACTCATAAACATTTATTTTTTTAATTAGTCAGTTATAGCGTGTAAACTCTGGAATTCAAAGAGACAGTTAAAATGTGAGTTACAGCATGTAAATTCTGGAAGTTTAAGAGACAGTTTCAATTTTAGAATTGGTATATCTGGAAGTTAAAGAGACCGAGGCATATAACTTCAACATCTATAAAAAACAATTGATGAGAACAAAATTAATGTGAGATTTGAGAGGATGAACATGAGTGGTTGTTGATTAAGCTGTGATTCAAAGAAAAAAATTCAGAATAGAAATGTATGATTGGATTTAATGAAGAACAAAATGCCCAGAAACTCAAGCTGTAGCAGCACAGAACAAAAATGAAAAGGGTATGTACTGATATATTTGAATCAATGTGATATAATTGACTGGAAAATTCTTAACAATTCAGAAGAAAAATTTGTGGCTCGATTTAACGAAAAATAGAATGCCTAGAAACCCAAGCTGTAGCAGCACAGAACAAAAAAAATAAAATGAAAAGAGTATGTATTGATTTATCTGAACCAGTGTGACATAATCGACTGAAAAATTCTTGCTATGGTGGAAGGGACATGCTAGGGAGGATTGTTGTCCTCATATTTCAGTGGGTGCTGAAGAAGAAGAGTTGGTGCTCTTTTACAAGTGGGTGCTTGTAATTCAAAGGTTGTAGCCTCATTTGAGTAGAAGCTCAAAGATAAAAATGATGGACAGAAGTTGAAGCTTTCCTGACATCCTAAGAAGAAGAGGTTTTTTCCCTTTATGGGTTTCCTCATGAAAAATCTGTGTCTATGTGTATATTTGTGTGATTGAATGATTATACTGTGCCTATATATTAAATCTACTGCAACGAACTTTCTGATGTTAAAAGAATAAACGTAAAGGTTCTGACAACACCCTAACTGCTATACGATATCAAAGAAAAGATTTTTAAAAATTGTTTAAGATTATTAATTGACTGATTCACCCCCCCCTCTCAGTTAATTGATACTTTCAACAATTGGTATCAGAGCTAGACCCTTTAGTCTAAGGAAGATCTGATAAGCTTAAACATGGAAAGTCATGATGGTTCAACCAATAAAGCTCTTATGTTTGATGGAACAAATTTTTCCTTTTGGAAGGTTAGAATGAGAACATACCTAATGTCTTTAGGTGCTGATGATTGGGAAGTGGTAGAAATTGGATATACAAAACCTATTGTTCTAGCTTCCAAAGATGATAAGCTAGAATTTAGTTTTAATGCAAAGGAAATGAATGCCATTCTGAGTGGTATTTTTGAATCTGAATTTGTAAAGGTAATGCATCTTGAATCTGCCAAAGAAATGTGGGATAAACTTATTAGTAGCTACGAAGGAAATGAAAAAGTAAAAGATGCCAAACTTCAAACTTACAGACTGAAATTTGAACAGCTAAAGATGAATGAGGATGAGTCTGTTAGTAAATATTTTTTGAGAGTTGAAGAGCTTGTGAATGCCATGAAGGGTCTTGGTGAGAAGATTGAAGAAGCTCCTCTAGTTCAAAATATTTTGAGATCTCTACCTGATAAGTTCAATCCAAAAGTCTCTGCAATAGAAGAAATGAGTGATCTGAAAACTTTATCTATTGCTCAACTTCTAGGAACTTTAATTGCCTATGAAATGAGAATTAGTAAAGATAAAGCTACCGTTAGAGAAGCATCTTTTAAAGCAGACAAACTGATAGAATCTGAAATGGAAGAGATTGAGGCAAAATTTGTAAGAAGACTGAAAACTGGATCAGAAAAATATAAAGGGAAGTTGCCTTTTAAATGTTTCAATTGTGGTAAGGTAGGGCACTTTGCATCTAAATGTCCTTATAAAGAAAAAGGTCAGAATTCTATTGATGAAGAGAAACATATATTTAAAAGATACAATAAAAATAATAACTACAAAAAGAAAAGTTTATGTGCAAATGATGTTTACCTCTGAGAAGTTTCAGACAGTGAGTCATCTTGTGAAGATAAAATGAATGATTTTGTGCTTATGGCCATAGAAGATCTTGAAGTTGATGGAAGCGATATGAACGATGAAGATGTTGTTGTTGATATGGAAAGTGAGTTGATTAGTGCTTTGGAAGAAATTGACAGACTCAGATTAAAGAAGAGGAAACAAAAATAGTTGTTAGTGCAGTATGAAAAGAATGCTAAAGAACCGAGTACAGACTGTAGCTTGTTAAAGATAGAACTAGAAGAAACAAAGAAAATAAATAATGTTCTAAAAGAACAGTTATCATAGAAAAATATGAGATGTGAAGCATTAGAGGAAGAAGTTGTAAAATTCAGAAAAGAATTGGAAAAAATTCAATCTCTCTATCATCAAAACTTGCCAAGTATTAAAGCAGCAGAAGAACTAAATAACATTCTGAATAAACAGAGATCTCCTTTGATCAAGACTGGTTTAGGTTATGAAGAAGGGAGTAGCATTTTTTTAGAAAACAAAGAAACAACTAAGGTAATTAACTTTCAGAACAACAATCAGTCAGAATATACAAAGTCAACAAGTTTCATCAAAACTAAAGATAATAAAGACAAAAGGAAAGTTAATCTAATGAGTGGAAAAGATGATATAGCTACTGGTCTGCAGTCAATAAAACATGAAAAAGAATTAAAGAACAGAATGACATGGCCATCTATTCCAAGAAGACAGTCAAGATTCAGGTATCAAAATTTTTTCAATGGATACTACTATTGTTGTTCTGATTTTGGTCATAAAGCTGCAAATTGTGTTTTTCACTTTAGAAACATACAACGAAGAATTTTTAACAGTAATCAAGTGCTGCAACATAAAGAGAAACAGTCAATGAGAAAACAAGAGTATCATACTACACCTTTTCAAGCAAGAAGAAGAGATTATGCTAGAAATATAAATTCTTTTGAGTCTTTGTACAATCAACCAGAATGTTATATGTGTCATAATTTTGTGTTGATGTATATGTAACTTTGGAATGTATTTCATCTATGTATTCCATATATATTTATTGTACCCTTATAAGAGATGTGTTATTCCTCTATAAGGAAGTTTTGTCATGTGTATTGACAAGTGTCGCAAGTGTGTGAACTTGCCGATGGGTTATTAGACCACCATGTGTGGGGTCGGCCCTGAAATATATATTATATGGTTGATGTACCTAGCTAGACAAGTCGGCCCCATAAGGTCACTGGGCAAACAGACAAGTATAAATAGAGATCGAGAGATCTCTATTTTGATCACTCGGAAACTCACATTTCTCTCACTCAAAAAGTGGCGCACTAATGAGGAGGAGGATCATTTGCTACTAGGAGACTATCTCTGTGTATTTTGGTTGTACTTTGGTTGAGCCATTGCTCTCTCTATCTCCGAGGAAGTTGTGGGGTTTTTCACCTTAGGTTTTTCCACACGGAAACTTTGTGTCTCATGTCTCTCATGCTTTTGATTATTGTGATGCTTGCCATGCTTATTATGATTGTTATGCATTGATATACTGTACATGTTATTCTCTCAGTAAAGATCCTAGACTATTGTGAATTAATGCTCAAAATTTAACATTTTGGACACAATGCCATAGACTGTCGTTTAAAGAATTATGAATCAGATTCAAGAATAGATTTTTCTATTAAAAAGGCTAAAGTATGGAGGAAGAAAGAAAACAACCAGTGTGGATTAGTGCTTTCTGCTCAAAGACAAAAGGACCCCTGGTATATTGATAGTGGTTGTTCCAAGCACATGACTGGAGATAAAGGTAAATTTCTATCTCTGAGTGAACACAAATAAGGAGATGTAACTTTTGGAAATGATGCTCTATGGAAAATCAAAGGCAAAGGATTGGTACACCTAACTAGTAAAGGAAAAGTTGAAGATGTATTATTTGTGGATGGATTGAAGCATAATCTTCTTAGTGTCAGTTAGGTATGTGATAGAGGATGTGAAGTTGTATTCAATTCTAAAGAATGCAAAATAAAATCTGTATCTTCAAGACAATTGGTTGCCAAAGGTATAAGAACATAAAATAATGTCTATGTTTTGAAAGAAGATAAGGAAGAGTGTCATCTAAGCAAGTATGATGAGAGTTGGTTATGGAATAGAAAGCTTGGACATTTGAGTTTTGATCATTTAATCAAACTTAAGAACAATGAAGCTATAAGAGATTTTCCTAAGATTTCAAAACCATATGATGCTGTATGTAAACCTTGTTAAATGGAAAAATTGACTCGAACTCAGTTTAAATCTAAGAGCTTCACATCAACAGATAAACCTCTTCAATTAGTACATATGGATTTATGTGGACCATCAAGAAAGGAAGGAACAGGTAAAGAAAACTATTTTATGCTGGTTATTGATGATTACTCTAGACTAACATGGATTGCTTTCTTGAAAGAAAAATCTGAAGCATTTGAAAAATTCAAAGTATTTAAAGCTTTGAATGAGAATCAAATAGGAAAAAGATTAAAAGCAATAAGATCTGATAGAGGAGGAGAGTTTTGTTCAAGGGACTTCAAAGAATTTTGTGATGAACAAGGAATCAAAAGAGGATATACAATTTCAGGCACTCCACAGCAAAATGGAGTAGTTGAGAGACAGAATAGATTAGTTCAGCAGATGGCAAGGTCAATGATGAATGAAAGAAATATTTCTCAGACATTCTGGGTAGAAGCAATTCACACAGCTGTTCATGTTCTTAATAAAGCTCACTTAAGGCCTAACAGTGATAAAACTCCTTATGAATTGTGGTTTGGGAGACCTGCTTCAATCAAGCATTTTAGAGGTTTTAGAAGTAAATGTTATATCAAAAACAATGATGAACATCTTGAAAAATATGATGATAGGGCTGATGAAGGTATCTTTCTGGGGTATGCTACAAATAGTAAAGGATACAGATGTTACAATAAGAAGTCACGTAAAATGGTTGACAGCATTGACATTAAGATTGATGAAGGTATGCCTGTAAAAGATATTCAGATAAAGAATGTTGATACAGAAGATGCAACTGAAGATGAAGAAGAACAGGTCCAAGAATCATAAAAGGAAGACTCTGAGTCAAAAAATGAAAGTACAGGTACACAGCAACAACCAGTAAATCCTTCAAGAATTATTCAAAAGAATCATCCTGAAAGTCAAATTATTGGCAACAAGAATGAAGGTGTTCAGACAAGAAGTAAGTTACTTAAGAATTCAGAACAGTCTCACATTGCCTTTTTATCTATCATAGAACCCAAGAATTTTAATGAAGCCAGTGAAGATGAAGGTTGGATAAAAGCTATGAATGAAGAGCTTGATTAGATTGAAAAGAATAATACTTGGGAACTTGTTCCTAGGCCAACAGACACGAATGTGATTGGGTCCAAATGGGTGTTTAAGAATAAAATGAATGACCAAGGACAAATTGTCAGGAATAAAGCTAGATTGGTCTGTAAAGGATATGCTCAAGTTGAAGGACAAGATTTTGATGAAACCTTTGCACCTATGGCGAGAATGGAAGATATTAGAATATTTCTTGCTTATGCTTGTCACAATAAGTTCAAAATTTATTAGATGGATGTCAAGTCAGCATTTCTCGATGGATATTTAGAAGAAGAAGTTTATATGGAACAACCTGAGGGATTCTCTCTAACAAACAATCCTGATCATGTCTGCAAATTGAAGAAAGCTCTATATGGATTGAAAGAAGCGCCAAGAGGCTGGTACTATAAATTAGATAAATATTTACAAGAGAAAGGATTCAAGAAAGGCAATGTTGATAGTAATCTGTATATCAAAACAGAAGGTGATGACTTATTAGTTTCATTAAGGCTTTCACAGGTTGCAGTTATCAAGGGAGATTGGATACCTGTGTATAGTTTAAGTTCTCGACGCGTTTCGGATACTTATTAGTTGTTTTGTTTTATGTTGACGATATCATTTTTGGATGTACTAATGCTTCTTCTGCTCAATGGTTTGCTAATGCTATGCAATCTGAGTTTGAAATGTCCATGATTGGAGAACTGTCATACTTTCTTGGTCTTCAAATTACTCAGAGTTCTGAAGGACTATTTATCTCTCAAAAGAAATATCTACAAGAGATGTTGAAGAAATTTCAGATGGGGGATTCTTCACCTATTAGTACCCCTATGATTGTTGGCTGGAAGCTTAGCAAAGATGATATTTCACCAGATGTTGATCAAAGAACATATAGGTCAATGATAGGAAGTCTTCTGTACATTACTGCAACTCGTCCTGATATTATGCATGCTGTTGGAATGGTAGGAAGATTTCAGTCCGCTCCCAACCAAAGTCACTTGGTAGCTGTGAAGAGAATTTTCAAATACTTGAAAGGCACAATGACTTATGGTCTCTGGTATCCTAGGAATCAAAACTTTTAGTTGATTGCATATTTAGATGCTGACTGGGCAAACTGTTTGGATGAAAGAAAGAGCACTAGTGGAGGTGCATTCTTCTGAGACGATTCATTAGTAGCATGGATGAGTAAAAAGAAAGGTTCTATCTCTCTATCTACTACTGAGGCTGAATACATAGATGCGGAAACATGCTGTACACAGGTATTATGGATGATACAAACTCTTGCTGATTTGGAGGTGAAATATTCTGAACCTATTCCTATTTACTGTGATAACACAAGTGCCATTAGTGTGTCAAAGAACCCTGTTCTTCATTCCAGGACCAAACACATTCCAATCAAGTATCATTTTTTAAGGGAGTAGATTACAAACATAGTTGTCCAATTACATTTCATTCCTTCTAAAGAACAGATTGTTGATATCTTTACTAAACCCTTATCCAAAATCCAGTTTGAATATCTACGCCAGAAGTTGGGTGTCATATCTCGTTCCAACTAACTTGTTCACTTTGGTAGGGGGAGTTTGTGCTTATTGCATATTTGATGTAATTCTAAGATGGTTCCAAAATGTTTTATTTGCTGGTTTCTGAGTTAATATTGATAGGGGGAGATGTATTGTCATGATTTCTCTGACATTGATGTCAAAGGGGGAGAAGTTCAGGTAGTTGCAGATAACAAGCAGTCAGTGATTACACTTGCAACATCATAAATTTCAAGTTTCCATCAATGCCAAAGGGGGAGATTGTTGGCACTTTGATTCAGTTGTCATTGATGGTTGCAAAGCAGCGACTGAGTTTTTAAATACAAGAAAAGAATGTTGTTAGAAAAGCTGTGACTCAGACAGCTGCAACTCAGACAACTGTGACTCAGACAAGCTATAACTCAGACAAGCTGTGACGCAGACGGCTGCGACGCAGACGGCTGTGACTCAGACGGTTGAGACTCAGATGGCCGTGAGTCAGATAAGAACATAGTGATTTGCGTTTCTATTTGCGGGAAGCTGGAAATGAATCTTGAAAATCTGGGACATGGGTTTTGTGCGCAACGGCCTCATTTACCTAATTCGCGAGGACATCACCAAACAAAGCTATGGTTTGACCTATACAAGTGGTTCTCTGAACATGTAATTCTCAGATTTATTGTTGCAGCTGGTTTTACAAATTAGCAATTGGTTGAAACAGCTGTGACTCAAACAGCCGTGACTCAAACAAGCTTCTACTCACAAACATTTATTTTTTTAATTAGTCAGTTACAACGTGTAAACTCTGGAATTCAAAGAGACAGTTAAAATGTTAGTTACAGCGTGTAAATTCTGGAAGTTAAAGAGACAGTTTCAGTTTTAGAATTGGTATATCTAGAAGTTAAAGAGACCAAGGCATATAACTTCAGCATCTATAAAAAACAATTGATGAGAACAAAATTAATGTGAGATTTGAGAGGATGAAGAGGAGTGGTTGTTGATGAAGTTGTGATTCGAAGAAAACATTTCAAAACAGAAATTTATGATTCGATTTAATGAAGAACAAAATGCCCAGAAACTCAAGTTGTAGCAGCACAAAAAAAAATGAAAAGGGTATGTACTGATATATTTGAATCAGTGTGATATAATTGACTGGAAAATTCTTAACACTTCAGAAGAAAAATGTGTGGCTCGATTTCATGAAAAATAGAATGCCCAAAAACCCAAGCTGTAGCGGCACAAAACAAAACAAAAAATGAAAAGAGTATGTATTGATTTATCTGAACCAGTGTGATATAATCGACTGAAAAATTCTTACTAGGGTGGAAGGGAGGTGGTAGGGAGGATTTTTGTCCTCATATTTCAATGGGTGTTGAAGAAGAAGAGTTGGTGCTCTTTTACAAGTGGGTGCTTGTAATTCGAAGGTTGTATCCTCATTTGAGTAAAAGCTCAAAGATAAAAATGATGTACAGAAGTTGAAGCTTTCCTGACATCCTAAGCAGAAGAGGTTTTTTTCCTTTATGGGTTTCCTCATGAAAAATCTATGTCTATGTGTATATTTGTGTGATTGAATGATTATACCGTGCCTATATATTAAATCTACTGCAATGAACTTTTTGCTGTTAAAAGAATGAACGTAAAGGTTCTGACAACACCCTGATTGCTATACGATATCAAGGAAAATATTTTTAAAAATTGTTTAAGGTTATTAATTAACTGATTCACCCCCCCCTCTCAGTTAATTGATACTTTCAACAATTGGTATCAGAGCCAGACCCTTTAGTCTAAGGAAGATCTGATAAGCTTAAACGTGGCAAGTCACGATGGTTCAACAAATAAAGCTCCTATGTTTGATGGAACAAATTTTTCCTTTTGGAAGGTTAGAATGAGAACATACCTAATGTCTTTAGGTGTTGATGTTTGGGAAGTGGTAGAAACTGGATATACAAAACCTATTGTTCTAGCTTCCAAAGATGATAAGCTAGAATTTAGTTTTAATGCAAAGGAAATGAATGCCATTCTGAGTGGTATTTTTGAATCTAAATTTATAAAGGTAATGTATCTTGAATCTACCAAAGAAATGTGGGATAAACTCATTAGTAGCTATAAAGGAAATGAAAAAGTAAAAGATGCCAAACTTCAAACTTACAGACTGAAATTTGAACAGCTAAAGATGAATGAGGATGAGTCTGTTAGTAAATATTTTTTGAGAGTTGAAGAGTTTGTGAATGCCATGAAGGGTCTTGGTGAGAAGATTGAAGAAGCTCCTCTAACTCAAAATATTTTGAGATCTCTACCTGATAAGTTCAATCCAAAAGTCTCTGCAATAGAAGAAATGAGTGATCTGAAAACTTTATCTATTGATCAACTTCTAGGAACTTTAACTGCCTATGAAATGAGAATCAATAAAGATAAAGCTACCATTAGAGAAGCATTTTTTAAAGCAGACAAACTGATAGAATCTGAAATGGAAGAGATTGAGGAAAAATTTGTAAGAAGACTTAAAACTGGATCAGGAAAATATAAAGGGAAGTTGCCTTTTAAATGTTTCAATTGTGGTAAGGTAGGGCACTTTGCATCTAAATGTCCTTATAAAGAAAAAGGTCAGAATTCTATTGATGAAGAGAAACATACATTTAAAAGATACAATAAAAATAATAACTACAAAAAGAAAAGTTTATGTGCAAATGATGTTGACCTCTCAGAAGTTTCAGACAGTGAGTCATCTTGTGAAGATAAAATGAATGATTTTGTGCTTATGGCCATAGAAGATCTTGAAGATGATGGAAGTGATATGAATGATGAAGAGGTTGTTGTTGATATGGAAGGTGAGTTGATTAGTGCTTTGGAAGAAATTGATAGACTCAGATTAAAGAAGAGGAAACAAAAATAGTTGTTAGTGCAGTATGAAAAGAATGCTAAAGAACCGAGTACAAACTATAGCTTGTTAAAGATAGAACTAGAAGAAACAAAGAAAATAAATGATGTTATAAAAGAATAGTTATCACAGAAAAATATAAGATGTTAAGCATTAGAGGAAGAAGTTGTAAAATTCAGAAAAGAATTGGAAAAATTTCAATCTCTCTATCATCAAAACTTGCCAAGTATTAAAGCAGCAGAAGAACTAAATAACATTCTGAATAAACAAAGATCTCCTTTGATCAAGATTGGTTTAGGTTATGAAGAAGGGAGTAGTAGTTTGTCAGAAAACAAAGAAACAACTAAGGTAATTAACTTTCAGAACAACAATCAGTCAGAATATACAAAGTAAACAAGTTTCATCAAAACTGAAGATAATAAAGACAAAAGGAAAGTTAATCTAATGAGTGGAAAAGATGATATAGCTACTGGTATGCATTCAAGAACACATGAAAAAGAATTAAAGAACAGAATGACATGGCCATCTATTCCAAGAAGACAATCAAAATTCAGGTATCAAATTTTTTTCAATGGATACTGTTATGGTTGTTCTGATTTTGGTCATAACACTGCAAATTGTGTTTTTCACTTTAGCAACATACAATGAAGAATGTTTAACAGTAATCAAGTGCTGCAACATAAAGAGAAACAGTCAATGAGAAAACAAGAGTATCATACTACACCTTTTCAAGCAAGAAGAAGAGATTATGCTAGAAATATAAATTCTTGTGAGTCTTTGTACAATCAACCAGAATGTTATATTTATCATAATTTTGGACACAAGGCCATAGACTGTCGTTTAAAGAATTATGAATCCGATTCAAGAATATATTTTTCTGTTAAAAAGGCTAAAGTATGGAGGAAGAAGGAAAACAACCAGTGTGGATTAGTACTTTCTGCTCAAAGACAAAAAGACCCCTGGTATATTGACAGTGGTTGTTCCAAGCACATGATTGGAGATAAAGGTAAATTTCTATCTTTGAGTGAACACAAATCAGGAGATGTAACTTTTGGCAATGATGCTCCAGGGAAAATCAAAGGCAAAGGATTGGTACACCTAACTAGTAAAGGAAAAGTTGAAGATGTATTATTTGTGGATGGATTGAAGCATAATCTTGTTAGTGTCAGTCAAGTATGTGATAGACGATGTGAAGTTGTATTCAATTCTAAAGAATGCAAAATTAAATCTGTATATTCAGGACAATTGGTTGCCAAAGGTATAAGAACAGAAAATAATGTCTATGTTTTGAAGGAAGATAAGGAAGAGTGTCATCTAAGCAAGTATAATAAGTGTTGGTTATGGAATAGAAGGCTTGGACATTTGAGTTTTGATCAGTTAATCAAACTTAAGAACAATGAAGCTGTGAAAGATTTTCCTAAGATTTCAAAACCATATGATGCTGTATGTAAACCTTGTCAAATGGAAAAATTGACTCGGACTTAGTTTAAATCTAAGAGCTTCACATCAACAGATAAACCTCTTCAATTAGTACATATGGATTTATGTGGACCATCAAGATAGGAAGGAACATGTAAAGAAAACTATTTTATGCTGGTTATTGATGATTACTCTAGACTAACATGGATTGCTTTCTTGAAAGAAAAATCTGAAGCATTTGAAAAATTCAAATTATTTAAAGCTTTGAATGAGAATCAAACAGGAAAAAGATTAAAAGCAGTAAGATCTGATAGAGGAGGAGAGTTTTGTTCAAGGGACTTCAAAGAATTCTGTGATGAACAAGGAATCAAAAGAGGATATAAAATTTCAGGCACTCCACAGCAAAATGGAGTAGTTGAGAGACAGAATAGATCAGTTCAGCAGATGGCAAGGTCAATGATGAATGAAAGAAATATTTCTCAGGCATTCTGGGTAGAAGCAATTCACACAGCTGTTCATGTTCTTAATAAAGCTCACTTAAGGCCTAACAGTGATAAAACTCCTTATGAATTGCGGTTTGGGAGACCTACTTCAATCAATCATTTTAGTGTTTTTGGAAGTAAATGTTATATCAAAAACAATGATGAACATCTTGGAAAATATGATGATAGGGATGAGGAAGGTATCTTTCTGGGGTATGCTACAAATAGTAAAGGATACAGATGTTATAATAAGAGGTCACGTAAAATGGTTGACAACATTTACATTAAGATTGATGAAGGTATGCATGTAAAAGATATTCAGATAAACAATGTTGATACAGAAGATGCAGCTGAAGACGAAGAAGAACAGGTCCAAGAATCAGAAAAGGAAGACTCCGAGTCAAAAAATGAAAGTACGGGTACACAGCAACAACCAGTAAATCCTTCTTCAAGAATTATTCAAAAGAATCATCCTGAAAGTCAAATTATTGGCAACAAGAATGAAGGTGTTCAGACAAGAAGTAAGTTACTTAAGAATTCAGAACAGTCTCACATTGCTTTTTTATCTGTCATAGAACCCAAGAATTTTAATGAAGCCAGTGAAGATGAAGATTGGATAAAAGCTATGAATGAAGAACTTGATCAGATTGAAAAGAATAATACTTGGGAACTTGTTCCTAGGCCAACAGACAAGAATGTGATTGGGTCCAAATGGGTGTTTAAGAATAAAATGAATGACCAAGACAAATTGTCAGGAATAAAGCTAGATTGGTCTGTAAAGGATATGCTCAAGTTGAAGGACAAGATTTTGATGAAACCTTTTCACCTATGGCAAGAATGGAAGCTACCAAAATATTTATTGCTTATGCCTGTCACAATAAGTTCAAAATTTATCAGATGGATGTCAAGTCATCATTTCTCAATGGAGATTTAGAAGAAGAAGTTTATATGGAACAACCTAAGGAATTCTCTCTAAGAAAAAATCATGATCATGTCTGCAAATTGAAGAACAGGAAAACAATCTGGTTGGAATTACAGCAGAGGAAGATTATGAATATTTTGAAGAACAACTAAATTGAATGGAAGAAGATTCCCACCTAATGCACCTCACTAGAGAAGATTATGAGAGCTCACTCTTGTATGAACCAATTGGCCCGGACCTTCTTGACTCTCGAGAAAATGATCAACTACCTAGTAACCATCCCGTTTTTCATAGCGCTCAACCTGATAAGCCGCAAAGGAAGTATGACTTAAGACCAAGACTTGAAACTGCTAATAGACAGAGCGGACTTATCCCCAATAAGTCCCCACAAAAGTCGGTTCAAGCCAAATTTTCGTAGACAGCCTGGGTCTCTATCAAAAAGCAAAAGCATCCCAAAGGATAAGGCAATTGAGGCCACAGTCCCTGACAGCCAAAGTAGTCTAGGCATAATCCCCCATAAGGTAGTAGAGCCAAGCTCCAAAGAAATGTCTACCTCTTTCAGCCTAGAATAGGAGTTGAACAAATTAAAATAGTTGTTCCTTTGATTGAGCTAATGAGGAATCCTATGTACCAAAATCAGATTGATAAGATGTTACATAGAGTCGAAAGCGTCGATCAGCAAGATTCCATAAATTTAAATGATGAAGCCCCTGCTTTTCAATGTGGCCCACACATTGATAATAAGGAAGAGCCCACTGCCCTGTTTTATGTTACCGTGAATGTACATGAGAAACTTCTTCATAACTGTATGTTGAACTCTAGGGCATCTCATAATCTGATGCCCAAAGTTATCATGGAACAATTGGGACCAGACATCACCAGGACATATCATGATCTCTATAGTTTTGATTCAAGAACAGTGAAACACATATGTATGATAAAAGACTTGGTAGTCACTCTGGCCCAAATACCAGCCAAAAGAGTAATGATGGATGTGATGGTAGCGGATGTTCCAGCAAAATATGGCATGCTTCTATCTAGGAGTTGGGCTAAAAAGCTGGGGGGAACCATGCAGATGGATATGAAGTACGCTACAATTCCCGTTTTTGCTGGAGAGACTAGACGGTTGTATAGAGAAGATATGTTTTCCTATGTGATAACTGATCAAGACAGTCCTATGAATTATCCTATATATGCAGCTGATGAAGACATGGGTTGTTACAGATTATCATCGTGAGATCCATTTGAAGAATAAATTGTAAAAATTCGGGCAGCAGAACCAACTGTTGAAGATAGCAGGAACCAATACCAGAAACTCTATTTTGATGGGGCCTCTGCCAAAGAAGAGTCTGGAGCTGGTGCGGTATTGTCATCACCATTGGGAGATGAGATCATTTTTTCTTACAAGTTAGATTTTGACACCACAAACAATGTTGTTGAGTATGAAGCACTCATCCTCGACCTCTGAGCAGAAAGAGACTTAAAAATCACCAAGTTGGCAGTCTTTGGAGACTCTGAACTGGTGGTAAATCAGAATAGAAATATTTACCAAACCAAACATCCAAGACTCGGAACATGTCGAAATATCTCCTGGGACCTCACTGAGAATTTCTTTGACGCCTTCAATATTACCTGTGTCCCCCGTGAAGGAAATCAATAGGCAAATGCATTGGACTTGATGGCAATTTCTTTCAATCTTCCCAAGAAGCTGAAGCTAAATTATGAGGTGGAAATGTGATACCATCCCTCCGTCCCTAACAATGTGAAAAGTTGGAAAGTTTTCGAATATGACCAACAAATCAAACACTTCTTGCAGCTTGTCGGGGAATTCTCAAGTATTGACATATATGGTAATTACGGGGAGACAAAAGAAAGTATCTCACAGATAGAGAATGTAGAGATCTATGAGTTGACATAGCAGATTGCTGGCCATAAGATTTTGTATTTGAAGAGTAATTTCATTCCTAAATGATTGGTTCCGTTAGAGCAGTTGTTCGATAAAAATGAAATCCCAGTCAAGCCAACAGTACAGCCAACTACTAAGGCTGTATAGGAAGTAAATATTGGTACCATGGAAGAGCCCAAGTTTGTAAAACTTTCTCAGTCCCTCACGATTGAGAAAAGGCAAAGGTATGAGGAATTATTCAAAAATTATGTAAATGTTTTTGCATGGAAGTATGAAGACCTCAGAACCTATGATACTACCATCATACAACATAGGATTCCTTTGAAGCTATATGCTAAGCCAGTAAAGAAGAAGTTGAGGTAGGTGAACCCTATCTTGTTTCCAGTGATTGAGAAGGAAGTAAGGAAACTTATTGATGCAAAAATCATCATTCCTCTAAGATTCTCAGAATGGGTGGCTAACATGGTGCCAGTCAAAAAGAAAAATGGAGAAATCCAGTTATGTGTTGATTTTAGAAACCTGAATAAATGCTCGTTGAAGGATAATTACCCCTTACCCAAAATGGATCATATTCTACAAAAGGTAGTTGGGTAGACCAGAGTATCTATGATGGATGGGTTCTCAGGCCATAACTAGATTGCTCAGCACCTAGATGATAGGGAAAAGATGGCTTTCACTACACCATGGGGAAATTTTATGTACGATAAAATGCCTTTCGGCCTTATGAATGCTGGTGCATCATTCCAAAGGGCCATGGACATAGCATTCATAGGTGAAGAGGACAGATTTATTGTTATATACCTAGATGATATGACAATATTTTATAAATCTGATGAAGACCACCTTCAGCATCTAAAGCAAACTTTTAAGAAGTGCAGAAAGTATGTCCTATGTCTCAATCCAAAAAAGTCCTTTTTTGCAATGACAAAGGGAAAACTATTGGGGCACATCATTTCCAAATATGGTGTAAGGATAGACCCAGATAGAGTGGTTTCTATCAAGTTGATTGAGCTCCCAAGAAATAAAAAGGAGGTACAGTCTTTTATTGGTAAAATAATTTTTTTACGAAGATTTATTCCTAATTTTGCTGAAATAATGAAAGAAATTACTGACATGCTAAGAAAAGATGTTGAGATAAAATGGACCACGGATGCAAGCAACTCCTTTAAACAAATAAAGAATTCCCTGGGAGAGGCACCTGTTTTGACTAGCCCTGATTATACGTTCCTTATTTTCTCTTTTTCCTCTAAGGTCACTATTGCAGCAGTTCTTTTACAAAAAAATCAAGAAGGGCACGAACAACCCATTGTGTTCTTCAGCCGAGCATTGAGAGACGCGGAGTTGAAATATAGCACAATGGAAAAAATCGCCTACGCACTTGTCAAATCCCTCAAGTCATTCAGGAGCTATGTCTTACATTCCAAGATCATTGCTCATGTCCCAGGAAGTACCATTAAAGACATCTTGTGTCAACCTGACAGTGAAGGAAGAAGAGGGAAGTCGATCTCCAAGATCTAGGAATATTATTGTGGAGATTAAACCTACCAAGTTGGTAAAAGGACAAGGACTAGACAAACTCCTGTTTGAGTCGAACTACCAAGTGCTTGAGATCAATTTGATCAATCAACTCCCTCGTCAATAGAATGAAGACGGTCAGTAAAATCTTCCTGACGAGGTAGCTAAGAAATTTACTGAATCAGACTGGTACAAGGACATAGTTTACTACTTACAACATCTCACCTGCCCTCCTGATCTGGATAAATCTAAAATGAGATCTCTTAAACTCAGGGTTGTTAAATAGTGTGTTCTGGATGATTATCTCTTCTGGAAGGATCCACTGGGTGTCCTACTTAATTGTATTGTGGGAGAAGAAACAGAAGGCATAATTTCAGAGTTTCACGAAGGTATGTGTGGAGGACATCATGCATGGAGAGAAACTTCTCATAAAATCTTATGAGCTAGCTATTTCTAGCCTACTTTATTTACCTATGCTAACAAGATCGTTAGAGCTTGCAAGGAATGCCAGTTGTTCGCTGGAAAGAAAAAGATGAAACCGTTACCCCTCAAACCCATCAGGGTGGAATCACCTTTCCAACAATGGGGCATTGATTTTATTGGAGAAATAAACGCTCATTCTAGTGGCCAACACAGATGCATTCTTACAGACACTGACTATTTCACAAAGTGGGTGGAAGAAATTCCCACAAGGAACGCCAATGACACGGTTATAATAGGTTTCCTAGAAGAAAGTATTTTGGCAAGGTTCAGATGTCCAAGGAAAATCATTACAAATAATGCTCAAGCTTTCAAATCCTACAAAATGATGATTTTTTGTTAGAATTACAACATTGAGTTGATTCATTCAACAACATACTACCCCCAGGGAAACGGCTTGGTTGAATCCTCAAATAAAAGCTTGGTGACTATTATCAAAAAAATGCTCAACACAAATAAAAGGGCCTGGGACTCCTAGCTAAAGTTCGCATTATGGGCAGACATAATTAGTGTCAAAAGAGCTATAGGTACTTCGTTGTTTCAATTGTTCTATGGAACAGAAGCAGTCCTCCCAATTCAATTAGGTCTCCCAGTGATGAAGCTATTATAGTCGGAAAGTGAAGAACTAGATGATATGAACATCATAATTTATAAACTTATAAAATTTCAACAAGTCAGAGAGCAGCTAGATGACTCCTCCAGAGTCTACCAGAACAAGATGAAAGCGACTTTTGACCGAAGGGCTATTGTCCGAGATTTTCAGCATGGAGATCTTGATCTGAAGTGGGATGCTAGAAGAGAAGAAAGAGATAAACACGGGAGATTCGACAACATATGGCTTGGCCCTTTCAAATTCATTACAGTCCAGGACAAAAACACATATGAATTGGCTCAAGTTAATGGTGAAAGCTTTGGAAACCCTGTGAATGGGAGATTTTTGAAGCAGTTCTTTCATTACTAGTTTTCATCATGCTCTATGAGTGGATCCAGTATACCATTTTGTACCATATGTTTTCCTTCTTTATGTTTTTTCAAAAAGTTATGATCAGTTTTGTTTCATGTTCTATGATTATTTTCTATCGATTCATTTAAAGGAATAAAGGATAGGTATGACTCGACAACCCAAGGGACTAAAAGGAACTAGTCTATTGTTCTCAACCCCTTCCAAAGGAAGAGGTTGTCCTCGTTGAAGCCAATGTTAGTACTATGATCAACCGAGGATAGCTCTGGTGTCGCTAGGCTATCAAATAGCTCATAATGAGAGTCCAGAGCAATAAAGGGCACAAGTGAAGTAAGGTACGGTCACGCCATGGTGGCAGGCAGACGTAGCTGAAGCGTAAGAGGAGTGGTTGTTCGCAGGCCATCTAAGAATAAGGGCAGTCAGGGCCTTCAAGCACTCGTCGTTTATTCAGTTCAGATTGCCCCTGACAGGAAACCGCCATGGACAGGTGGAAACCCCACGATTGCTCAGGGGCCTCAAAGCAGTTTCCCCAGACTACCTTTCTAGGACCCTGAAACCACTAAAGTCACCATTGTGGTTCTTTGCGTAGCGTGGATTGCCAGGTAGGTGGGACATGTGAAATAAGGGACCCATTCCAAAAATTGTGCCCGCCTGGAACAGATCTCGGTAAAGGCTTGGAAAAAGATCAACGATCGCCCAAGCATCATGGTGAGGAAGTTGCGCGAAGCTTAACACTCCCGGTACCTCCCTGAAGCAAAACCACTACTTCCACATGGCAGCCCTAGGACTATTCAGGGGCCTTAAAAGGGTTTTCCTAGACCATTTTTGGAGGACCCTGAAACCGTTGGTGGTTTGTGACACACGGCTCCTTGGCATACTTTCATGGTTCAAAAAGAGATTCCTTTAAACGGTCTTGTCAACCCCACCGCCAGTTTGAAGCAACATCTCTCATACCCATTGTTGTCACCATTGTCGTATAGAGTGCATCCTTTTCCCAACAAGCAATAGCCCGAAGAACAACTTGGTAATCATTACTTAGATACAACATGATTCTCGAGGATCAGGAAGGTGAGGCTACAAGTAACCTCGTAGTTGCATAAGTTGAATCATGGAGTTCCTAAGCCTCACTGGTCCAGAACGCGAAGCTTAAGTGCGCAAGTCTACCACAACTATCTAGATTGAGTTGGAAGATAAGTGGTCTCAATAGCACATTTCATCTCTAGTGGAGGCTCACAAGGAGCATTAAGGACTCAGACGACCAGTGTCCATGAACAGCCCACAGATGTGCATTCACAAACGTTCAAGCAAGAAAATCCCGAGGTCTCACCCGAGATGTCTAAGGAGAATTCATCATTTTCAGTGGTTAAAAAGGAAGTGGGCATTTTGAATGGAGAAGCATAGAGGGCAGGGGCACATTGGTCCCAGCAAAGGATGATCAAATTGTGAAGCAGTGACACCTAAACAATTCAAATTATTGAGGAAAAGATCGGGTCCTGTTTCACAACTCGGTGACGTAGATGAACTTTTTCCTGTCGAAAACAAGGTTCGAGAGCAAAAGTCTTGGATGGGGTAGAAAGGATAGATGATGAAGGTTCTTTAAGCAACACATGACAGCAAGGTGGCTGCATCTACATCTTCATGATGCCATCAATAGTCCGACGGATTTCCAAAGTTCGTAGTATATCTGAAAATATGGAGCACTGCTAATACGGGTCTGTCTCAGATTGACGGAGTTTTGTCCAGGAGGACGTACTGCTTTTCCAGCAAAGCGGTCCCATGTCGAAGTCATAAATTAGCCAATAGTAGTCTGGATGACTGTTTATTGTAACAGACTCTGTTGAAGAGTAGAAACAGAAATACTTAAAGTCGTTGGGATGTAACAAATTGTAACAACTTCTGTTGTAAATCCTGTGAAGGCTATATATAGTAGAATATGCAGTAGCCAAAGGGTCGGCTCTCTTTTGTAGGAATTATTACTTCTAATATTTGGCAGTCTGGTCAATATATCAAAAAGATTATCATTTGCCTAATCTTGAAGTTTTATGGATTCAAAACTTTGATGTGTACAGTTAGTATCTTCTCCTGTTATTTCATCTCTTTCATGTTATTCATGATTTATGAATCTGTTTCTGAATTTGATATGAGTGTTGTAAGCTTGAATTTTTGTTCCTAAGATTGTTAGCACATGAAGTTTTCATGTTAATTTATCTGGAAATAATCCTTATATTATTCATTTGCAATTATGTGATCATTTTTTCAGAACTACCGAATTCCTCCCCTAGGCTCAGGACGTTATTCTTTAACATAGAATAAATATTTACTCTCTTTGCAGTACCTTTGTTTTATGCCATTACATTTTACACCAACACTCAATTCTGGTTTCTGGCACATTGAAATACTGCCCATATTGTTCAAGATTGGATATCTATATCATTTTGTGGTGAATGTGATTTTATTCGACTAAAAGAATATAGAATATCTTACTGATGCCCAGGAACAGTTCTAAAGATAGCCTTATAACGTCTCTATAACTAACAATATGCACAGCAAACAAACTACACCCTTTCCTAGAACACTTTTTCAATTGCAAAGCAGATATTTTCCTAATCAGAACCTCTTTTGAAATCCCTCTAACAATTCTATTTTCACCATTTTTATCAATACAAGTAAAAGTTCTCTCAAAGCAATTTAATGCAAAATCTATGTTTTTCTATCCAATCCATGCTAATTAATACATCATATGATCCTAATGGAAAAAATTTCAAATCAAATTTTGTAACCAATTCTTGCATATGAACTTCACAACTAGAAATAAAGCTAGTTACCTTTCTTTTTGTCCCTGTGGCTAATTGTACTAACCATGACTTTTCAAAATCATATTTTTTTTTATTTTACATAAATCTACTAGTTTAGGAGATATGTAACTTAAAGTAGATCCAGAATCAATTAATATAGAAATAGTTTTGTCAAAAATATTACCATCTCCCTCGATCATGGAAGGTTGATAATCTGCTTGATGATTGTCCAAGGTTGTGCTTATCTTCGGTATGTTCCGAGCAACCTCTCCAACTGTGGTTGCTTCACGGACATTGTAAATATTCCGTTTATCCTTCTTATGAGGACAATCCCAATAGAAATTACTCTCCCCACATCCCCAACACTTTAAAGGTTATCTTTTTACTTCGTCTTTCTTCTTATTAAAGAGATTATATTTATACTCAACAGTTCTTATCATTTGTTTATATTGTTAGTTTTTCATCATTTAATTCAATATGATCTAGGATCTTAACTGAAAGAACAACATGTACAGCATATCAAGCATAACAGACAAGAGACACAAATCATTTCACCGAGGAAAACCAAGAAGGTGAAAAACCCCGCAACTTCCTTAGAGATAGAATAAGCACCAATACAAATATCACCAAGATGAATCCCCAAAAGATAAATGTCTATAGCAGCTACTCCTCCTCCACTTTTGCACACTCCTCCTCTCTCTCACTAATGCGAAGTGAGTGAGTGAATAGAATGAGAGAGAGACACTCTCTATTTATACAATGACTTGACTTTCCTTTTACTCTAACTGGGCCGACCTCCCTTAGGAGAGTCTAATAACCCATCAAATATAAGTTACAACACTTGCAATAGAACTTGCGACACTACTCCGGGGTCTAATGCCCTGTCATACATGGGAGGATGGACCTTAATGACTTTACATGACTCAAGTACAATAATGACTTCTCTGACCTAGAGGAACAAAAATCTCCGTCGGAGGTACAACAATAGAATACAAATGATGACACTTCCAATCGGAGGAATAAGACATCTCCGTCGGGGATACAATAAAGTACAAATGTAATACATACAATATACAAGTGAATATCTTCCGAAGTTACAAATACATCAACACTCCCTCTTAACTAGGAAGGTATTCTCTTGACATAGGTCATCAATACATATAGGAACAAGTCTTCAATTCTGGAGCTGGATCATCGTCACTGGATCACAGAGCATCATTGTCACTGTTGTTGTACTCGTCATCTTGATCACTGGTGCTATCTCTCAATTCTTCTTGTCATAGGAATTTCTACGAGCCAACATTTTTTCACGTTGGATGTAGGCCTAGCCTCCTATAGGTCTTCATCATCTCTGTGAACGTGCCATGCTGTGGAATTCTCAGGGCTGATTACATGCGTTAACAAAACCTCGAAAGAGAATCCTAGGACTTTTACGAGCTTACTTCTCAACCTATCGGATCTCCCAGGATCTTTTACATGTGACCTTCTCACGACCTTAAAATAGTAGCTTGCATATTGCAAAATCTCTAAAGAGCATCCCAAGATATTTTCCGTGCCTAGCACAACCTGTCCGGATCTCCAGGATCTTTTCTATGCGACCCTTGCAAAACCTTAAAAGAGTATCTTGCATCCTACAAGATCTCTAAAGAGCATCCCAGGATCTTTTATGTGCCTAGCACAACCTGCCTGGATCTCCACGATATTTTCTATGCAATTGCACAACCTGTCCACGGCCGCAAAGTATCATCCTGATACTCATGATCCCACTGATCATCTTCTTCTCATGGAGCATTATCCTGATGCTCATGATCATATTGATCATCATCATACAGTACATCCTCCTGATGCACAACATCTAGAGCATCGACTTGATGCTCATCACATATGATCGTCCTAATCATCATCATACAATACATCATCCTGATGTACAACATCTGGAGCATCGACCTGATGCTCATCACATATGATCGTCTTGAACATAATCATACAATACATCATCCTAATACATATCATCACATGATCATCTTGATTATCATCACATCATCGTCCTGATGCATATCATTTGGAGCATCATCTTGATGCTCATCACACAGCACTTACATCCATAGCCATGGGAAGGATCCTCCTACCACCATGCTTGGAATGGCTCCTACAAATGTGTCCCATCACTTCCTCCTTGAAGTATCTTCTATCTGAAGAACACCAAGCCTCTCTCTGAAGTATTTGAACTTCACTCTGGCTAGTGGTTTGGTCAACACAGCTGCAATCTGCTCATCTGTCGCAACATACTGGATCTTCACTGCTCCTCTCTGCACCAAATCCCTGATATAGTGATATTTGATCTCAATATGCTTTGACTTGTCATGGAACACTGGGTTCTCTAACAACGTCACATAACTCTGGTTGTCACAATAGATACAAGTAGCATTCAACTGGAGATCAAATAAATCAGATAGTAGCTTCCTTAGCCATTTTGCCTCATAACTAGCCGAACAAGCTACGACATACTCTGCTTCGGCTGTACTCAGTGTTACGCAGGATTGATTCCTGCTAAACCAAGAGATCACACCTGATCCCATACTGAAGCAACACCCCGAAGTGCTCTTCCTATCTATAGCACTTCCTTCCTGCAGTGCCCCTCTCTCCGGAAGGGCACGGGAGTTCTAGAATTTGAAATCAAGTTTGTAACCAGCTCCTACGGAGTTGTTTTATTTCTTATTTATTTCAGTAATAAATAAGTATCATTATGCTTTCGTTATACTAATTTTCTGCATAATTTTAGTGATTAGAAAATGTCTAGCAGCATACAGTGCACCTACATATAGTAATTTTAATAACACACATAAATTGTAATTTCTTGCATAATACCCAGTATATTGAAATATAAATCATTTTTCTAACTACTAGTAGAATACCTGGACCGATGTAGTTTGTATATTGTTCCCTTGCTCCTGCAGCCTTTCCCGTCCAAGCTTTTTGCTCCCGCAGACTTTCTGTTCCAAGCCTTTATACCAAAATGGATGAACCACCCTGCCAACCAGCTCTTATCGTGCTGGCCCTAGGAAACCGACGGGTTTCCTAGCCCCCGAGCCCACAAACCAATAATCCCGACAGCATCCTTCCTTAGTACCTTTCCATAGTTCAAGAGTTAACCCCACCTCATTCTTTTGAGTTTCCCACCTCCTCAAAGCTTCGAGTTATCCCCCTCCTCGGCATTCCTCCTTCTCATCAAAATACTAAGTGTACTTAGCTCAAAAACTCGGACCTCAAGAGGCCTTTACACACCTAACTATCCTAAATTTTACTATGTCTAAGCTTACTTAAATAACATGGAACTTAGGACAAAACCTTGTCTCCAAAATTGAACGCCAACAATCCAATACCTAGTTACAGATTACCTCCAAAGTTACGGATTACCTGCAAAATACACAGTTATGGATTACTTGCAAAATACACAAACATAAATTACATTAGTAAGCTAAAAGAAAAATATACATATATATATTCTTTCCATTATGCAAATTAATAATGATGTGAAAATTTTCTTTTATTTTATTTTGGAATTATCAAACTGCATATTATCAAATAAAAGAAGATAAGATAATTTTATTTCAACCATAGGAATACATATCTATATATATTTGGCACAACAAGGAAACAAAAAAAAAAAAAACAAACAAAAACAAGAAGTCTTTTCCTCGATACAAAATCTGAAAAAGAATCACCAAAATACCTGTAAAAATATTACACTGTAAAAATATTATAGTCTGTATGGACTGTTGTTTTCCACAGATCGGCTGGGTGTACTGATTCCCAACTTCAAATAGCCTAAATATGACCCAATCAAACCTACACTGTTTACAACTTTCAGTGATTTCTTCCCTAGATTGTCGGGTTGTTGTTTCTGAGCACTAAATTTCTCCAGAAATCTGTCTTTAAAAGTTTCAATGCCTATTCATCAAAAGCATAGAGTTTTGTTTTTGGAGCGTTAATTACTATCCAAACTCAAGCTCCAGACTCCACGTCAGATCAAATACCGTTTAATTAATGTGTAAGATTTCATATCCCAATCACAAATTATACAAATTGCAAAGTTAAAGCATATATGAGGCGAGTATTTAGGTGTTCTGTGATATAAGTGGGATTACCAGTAAGCAGTAGTAGCAGGATTTTCTGTTGTTTGTACTTGAAATTCTCGTCTACCTCACAACCTAGACCACCGAAGAGAAGTGCGTGTGATTTTGGGAGAATTGCTTGCAAGCATCGATGGATCCCTTTAGTTTCTGGCACTTCCATTTGAAGCAGCACATTATCTTTTATTCTATAGTTTAGCTTTTATATATATGTATATAAAAAATGAGCAAAGTTCCCGGTTTAAAGGGCTGAGATGTATCCTTAGGAACAAACAGGATGAATGTCAGATTGTATTTAATGACGTTGGGATTTGTGGAAAAAGCCTGTTTCAATATTTGAGCGTGTTTAGGTCTTAGATTCCAGGTATTGTGTTCATGGTTAATTTTAGTGTTGAGCTAGTTTATCTGTTGTTTTCTGGTTTCCCCTGCATTGTAGCTCCATGCCAGATAGCAACATTATGTACCTCTTGGTCGCTGGTTGGTACCTTTAGAACAATCACTATAACCATTTTATTATCTCAATGAGAATCCACGAAACTATGTGTATGGTCAAATTTGGTTGAACCAAATTTATTCTACCATAGACTGAATGCATTACACCTAGCTAAATTCTAAACATTCATAGAATTCAAAATTTACTCCATTCAATTCACACTGGATCGTGATTTGAAATTACAATCAAACATTCATGAAATGTACCTCTTCGGGCAGTAGATGCTATAAATACCTTATATGAAGAAATACTGCTTGGCAGGGGAGGAAATTCAATTTCAACACGGGTTTTGCCATCATCAAGTGCGTAGATGAGAGCCTTTGCTGCATCGCCAATTAGAACTTGATAAGATTTGGGTTTGTACAAAGGAATTCCAGCTCTTGGATCGACTTCTGACCTTTCTTGTAGGCTGCCTCGAACTTTAGATGCGTTCCTTGTCAACCCTCTGTTTGAATGACCACATACGACGGAATGCATGGCTGGAGATGGAAACAAAGGAGCCATTTTGGCAATAACTGCATAAGTTGATACAAATGGTTTCAACATCGACAATGTGGGTATGTAAGGCTTCGTGGCTGGGGTAATAAAACTGATACAAATGGGAGCCATTTCTTTACAATTGATGACAGAGAGACCTCAAACTCCCAAACAAAAAAAAAAATGTAAAGCATGCAGTCGTCCAATCCTGTAATACTGAGAGCTATTCCAAGTGGTCTCGATTTACTGTATTGTGGATTCACACAACCTGTAGTAATTTACTAGTTGATTTTTAGTATTATCCCTCTCAGAGTGTTATAATAACAAGGGCGCCCTCTCCTATTTTAAGTACGACTTCGTCCAGGGAAGAGAGGATATAGAGGGCCTCCTTCATCGTATCCTTTACGCCATGGCTAGCTCCCTTTCATTGATTCTCAGCTAATTGTGAAGCTGTTTCTTTAAGTAGAATTCAAAGCTCAGCTATCTGTAACAGCTCGGCTCCGTTCCCAGAGGAAACGATGTACTGGTGGCATAAGAAGCTCAAAAGAAAGAATTCAATTCGATATTGTGAGAATCGAAGCTTTGACGCCACTGTGGCTTGCATGGGCCGGTGGATACGGAATTCCATTAGTTATTGGAGGAGCGGAGAATTGAATATCCCAAATATCGAATTGACATCTAGCTCTCCGACAAATTTTTTTTAGATGGCACCTCAATTATGCATCGATTACATGAGAATGGTTGAAGGCATGATCGGATAGGAAATCACATTGTTTAAACAAATCCTCTGCACCTGGAAACAACATAGATGTTCCAGTGATCTGTTTAAGGGTATGTTCCAGCCATTGATCTGTTTAAGGGTACGGGCAGCAGTAGTGGCGGCAGTCCGTCAAACTAAAGATATAGGAAGGAAATTGAATCAAGAACCCGTGCACTTGATTTCTCATTTGAACTATTAAGAAAAGCCCAAGTGCAAACACAAAAGTAACATGCCAGGATTATGACGGTCAAATGCCCAGAATCATGCATGGATTAACTTGGTCATACATTGAACACGAAGGAGCTTCTGACGACTTCCAAAGTGTCTTTCGAGGCACCAAGGTTGCGCGAGGAGAATAGCTACACAAACTCTCTCTCTATTTCCTACCAATCCAACAGAAATTGATTGTTACCATATCTCATCAACTAATTAATTAAAAATAAAAGCTAGAGCATATGGCATTAGTAAATACCAGTAGAGGATGGAAGTCTTAAGAGAGGCCTTGTTACGGCGTGGAAGGAAATGGGTCGAGCTTAAAGAGAAATGCAAGGAACTGTTAGCTGCTGAACGGCTGTGTGATAATCTCTGAGCATTCTTTTTTTTCCAATGGGAAAGGGTATTTTCCTGAGTGAAAACTTAGCAGAAAGAAAATACCGGTTCCAACAACGCCAAGCGAATTTCTATAACCAGCTCTCGGAAGGCTTGGGATTTGCATTACAAAACAGCACCAGAACGCGGTAGCAACAAGGACCTGTAGTCTAGCGAATTCAGGAAGAGGGAATCGCACCTAACAACAGCACTAGAAAACTCGATAACCATCCGCGAATTCGGGAGCAATGAAATATGTAAAAATAAAAATAAAAATCATCAGATATTGGGACTGTAAATAGAAAAAAAAAAAAAAATGATTTCTTTCATTACCTTCAAAGCTGCACCTGACCAAGCTAGCTGAATCTTCGATGAATACCGAAAACCCCTCTTGGTCATGTGGGCATGTATGAGTTTGCCTTCTGATAGGGATTTATCGGCAACCCAGGCCTGCCTGCAAGATACAGAGATATTGAGAAGAACTGTTCTGCTCACAGCCCTCATTGTTGAGCCACTGCGTTAGCCCTGCCAACGATATCGTTTTCTTCTCTAGATTCCTTAGTGAATGTAACGTTGCCACAGGCGTGGATTTGCATAGAGATAATTGCACCGAGAGGTTCCTGGCATCTTGGTCAATGAAGAATGTAGATCTCGTGTTAAGCTTATTCAACAAAATGCAGGTATGTATATTTTTAGTTGTTTTCATAAACACTGCGGCTACCATGAAGCCTGGATACACTCTATAAACCTAGACATGCATTAAACCTCATGAGAGAAATTTAATCATGGTTCCATGGCATCAACACTCTCCAGGCAGAGTCGCAGAGCCAAGAAGGGCGTCACTGAGTTGCTGAGCCAGCAGGAGAAGAAATGAGAGTTCACGCGCGCGAGAGGAAGGTGGAGACTTGATATAAAGAAGATCGCCTTCAGCTGGGGCTCCTCACCAGAGTCCACCTGGTAGCATGCACACCGGCACATGGCAAGCATGCAGGAGACCCTCACGTGGGCACCCTTGAACCATAGGCTGCCCTGGAGGTGAAAGAATGGGGATCCGAGGGCAAGTCAGGGACGCGTGGGAAATAAGGGTTGCGTGCCCTCTGGAGAGAGAGAGCTATTAGCTAGGGATTAGGCTAGGGTTAGGTTAAAATTTTATAAAACAAAATTGAAATAAAAAAAAGAAATAAAAATAAATAAATGTGTAAAATCATCATTATAAAATGTTTAAAAAATTCAAAACTATAGTTCCATTAAGTCTCAAAATCAACGGAGATTTTTGAAATTAAAACAAAAAAAAATATATTAAAATTAAAAATAATTAAAATTAAAATTGATGTTGATTAGATGTTTTGATTAATGTCCAAATTAATGATATATCTATATCAGATTTTAATTAATGATGAAATATGTTTATCTATATAAATTAAAAAAAAATATAGACGACCTAGTGAGGACAGGTGGCCTTGATATAATTAATTGAAATTATTAAATTTTTTTATTTTGTTTATTATTTATTTTTAAATTTTTGATTATTAAATGGTGTTTAAAATTTACATAAAGTTGTTATTACAGATTGCTTAATTTTAGATAGTTAGTTATTTAAAATTTTATTCCATTTTTTAAATTTGATATCCATATAAAATATTTGAAATTGTGGATTTTTCTTTATGTTAACCTTAAAAGTTACATATTGTTTTAACGGTTTAAATATAAGGTAAGGTAATTAATTTGACATTATGTTAGATAAATGACATACAATTAAGTGATTAATTAATTAATTAATTAAATCTTGAAATTGAACTTTATAATCAATTTTATAGGGTTAGGTACATGTCAAATTAGTACAGAGTTAGTAGAGATTAGACAATCTACCGAGTAAGACTTTAGCTAGTGTATTTAGTACCAGGTAGCCTCAGAATGGCTTGATCGAAACGCCCCGAAACTATAGACCTTTGTAAAACGACCCACAACGTATGTTGCCTCGCAATTTCATTAGTGACACTGGTTATAGTGATCAATTATATCGTGTATCCATAGCCTTTCCACAGAGTTTCTCCCTTAGTATGAGAAAGAGATTTGTCCTCATGAACGTAGAATTGAGAATGTGTTTAATTACAACTTGCTATAACTTAAATTACGATGATTTGATGTGTAGTCGTGAAGCAGTAACCATCATGGTTAGGACACAGGGAGGTCGAGATCGATCATATATTAATGTTCAAACATGTAAAAGGATAACAAACAAACAACAAAAATAAAAATTAATTAATTAATTGGTTGATTATGGTAATTAGAAGAGGGTTAGAGATGGACCCCATATCCATGATAAGAGAGTAGGCTATGGTGTTCAATTTCCTCAGTTACACGAGTGTTATAGATGTCCTTTTCAATAGACGAGAATGGGCATGATGCAATTGTGAAACTTATAGCGGGGATCATTGCCTCAACAAATTTACTTACAAAGCATCAATTAATGTATTCAATTTGTTTATTTTAGTTTTTTTTTTTTTTTTTTTTTTTTTTTTTTTTTTTTTCTAATAAAAAAAAAAAACTTTTATTCTACATAGATTAAAATAAATAAATAAGAAAAAGAAACTGATAAATAAATAAATAAAGAGACTTGTTATTTGCTTTATGACGACAATATATCACTTAGGAGATTCCTTACGACTATTCCCATGAAGTTTTGAGTGTGAATTATGATATAAGATGAGGAATACGTTATGTGACTAGATCCTAAATCTCGGAAGGCAACTATATGTCTTCACAATATGCCTCATTATTTTGTGGTCTACGATATTACGTAATTAGGTTTTATCTATAGACATGATGATTAGGTTGGGTTATAATCAACTATGAGTGGACTTGTCAAGTTTTGTACTTTGGTGATCATGTTGAGGAATGATAGTGGAAATTGTTTATAAAAAAAAAAAAAAAAAGAGAGAAAAAAAAAGAAGAGAAGAGCTAAGACTAAGAAAATACATTAAATATTCTTTAGATAAGATAATGGATGGAAATAAATTTGCTTAATATAAGGACCGAGTATCCTTTTGAATCACATTAAGGAAAACACCATGTACTTAAACAAGGAGATTGCATACAGAGTTCGTTAAAAGACTATTTTATGAAGAGGGAACATGGCTTTGGAATAATTAAGTTAAGAGCAATAATGAATTGGAGTAATGGTGTGATATGTTTTTTTGAGAAAATTTTGGATTAATCATACCTAATATAGTGATGATATTGGGTAATAATAAGAGAGTCATAAGAATCTTAACACAATCCTCAGCTTAACCCGATTAAAGCAGTGGTTATGAAGTTGTAATATGACTGAATATGTTAAGTAAAGACGTTTGGTTCAACTTGTAGGATTAGATTAAGACCTTTACAAAGTAAATGAAGGTTGCTTGTTGGTGTAGGAAGAGTGGTGATGTACAAAAATACAATGGTATACTAGGATAAATACAAGTAATTACCTTTGCGATTGTGAGGGTGGGAACAAAATGGCTATGAAATTCTTAAGGAATTGAAGAAGTAATGGTTTCCCAATAGATTATATTAGTTGAAAAGGAGAAAATAATAAATAAACATGGTAACGTTTGTATTTTGATAAGAGATAGTCATGAAAACCTTGTAAACAATAAAATTCCTCCTACTTTAATAAATGTTACAATAGTTTTGTTATTGCTTATTACCGATAAGGAAATAATAATGTATGACCTTAGGATTTAAAGGAAATGAACCTTCTTCCCCTCAGAGAGGTATGCCAACCTTAAGGTTCCTTGGTAGTTGTGTGTCGAGGGAATACAAATTATGAGTTCTAAATACCTCCATTTTAAATCGTTGATTATTTTCATGCTAAGTTGGATCAATATAAGCTTTTGTAATGAGTAAACCCCTCTGGATGTTATAACTTAAAGGATATTGCTAAACGGAAGAAGTAGGATACTAAGGGGGATAGCACTTGATTATAACCTTAGGCATTCTAGATATAATATTGAGATTCGATAGAAGGATTAATCTAAATGTTTCTTAAATTATTAGAATACATATCAGGGGATAAAAGAAGTAAAACCATAAGATAATATCGACATATTCGGTCAAGTCAAAGCTAACTAGGACTAGTATGGTCAACATCTGCTACTTGGAAGAATGAAGAGATTATGCATCAAGATTTTCCCTGCATTATTATGACCATAACTTCGGGACGAAGTTTCCTGAAGGGTGGGTGTATGTAACGCCCCATATTTTGACTAGGCGTGTTTATGAGTTAGACACCTTTCACTTTATTTGCTTACTATCTGTTCGACTCAGCTAGACAGAATGAACTATATTTTCGGCATGTTAGACATGATGATATGTTGCTACTATGTTTAGGATGTTACTGTGCCCATGCTGATACTACGGTTATGATGTTATGATGTTACCATCCTCATGATGTTATTTGGTTTATGTGGTTACTATGTTGTAGTCATCACGAGATTCTTTTATTTCATAATGATAGTATTTGTTTAATAATCGTCCTGGATGAAATGTGATATATATGATGTGGTATTTATGCTGTGATCGATTTAATGATTTTATGTGAGGAAATAAATGATGTTGGCAATATGGATCAGACGATGATAGAATGGAAATATTGTTATAAATGTATGGATGCAAAGTACTAATCTGCAGGACATCGGGGCTATGTAATAGCGGGATACTTGATACGAAGTATGGTATAGTACCTATTTTGCAGAGAGCCTTGTTTACCAAAGTTGATGATACGATGACACAAACCAATAATCTCGAGAGCAACAAAGTATGAGTTGATAAGGGCGTAGACCCAGTATGTTGAGAGGGATGGAGGTATTGCCCACCCTATGTTTCTATGATACCCGAGGTCGTGGGAGGGCCGTGCTGAGACACGCTCCCCAAGTTGTTGCGATGACGATGGTCGGATGCCTGCTAGGAGAGGTTAGGTCCGCTAGTTAGCCGACGCTACCGCTCTCACGTTCTATGTGGCTAGGTCAGTATAGCTGACATCCACTTTTGTACTAGCAGAGGAAGGATAGGGAGGATGCGGACGCAGGTTAGGATGGGAGGATATTTTAGTGAGTACTGTTGAGGGTTTAGTATTTCTTGATTCTGAGTTAGTGGAAGTAGGAACCCTTCCTGTACTTGATTGATTAAACTAATGTAAACATAAAGACAATGATGTTAAATCGTAAAGGGTTAACTGTTAAATAACCGAGGATGTTAAAGTAATTATACTATATATTATGCTTGCTCTTCTGGATGGGGCTAGATACTATTATTAGTTAGCAAGTATGCATAGGCGGAATGGGGTTTGTTTATAGTACACATCCGACATGTGCATACACTGGCCATGCATGCACACCTTGTACGTGTACAATATTACTGGGGTATAACATACTTGTCATGCTTGAATAGTAGTATAAATGTCATAGATAACTCAGTTAAGGATACATCAATCAACTTAGGTAATGAATGGTTAGGTTGTCAATGTGTAAATAAGTGAATTAGTAATTATATGAAAACATTGTAATAATAAACTAAGACAAGTGTCGTCAGTTAACATTGTCATAGGAGAACTGTTGTGAATAGGGTAATGATAGTGTCTAATTAATTAGTAAAATTGTTTAAGCCCTCACAAGTGCGTTGTTTATAAGAACAAGGATGCTATGTTGATGATAGGGTACTCATGTGATAAACAAATAATTAAGAATACTATGATTAATTCACCTTTTATTATTGTTAAATGGTGATTTAATTATTATTATTAATTAATAAATGGTGATCTAATTATTATTATTAATTAATTAATAATATTCCAGCAACATTTATATCCCTATCGTAACAATTGCAATATAAGTAAGATTTAAAATATTGATTTATAAATTAATATTGTGTGATTACTTCCATTTCAAAAGTTAGCCATAATAGGATAATCATTTTTGGAATGAACGTGATGTGATGGAAAATGGTTATTTAATTATTCGATGTTAATCTTGGACTTTAAACCTCAAGATAAGTGGTCTCGACGGATAAGGTGGACCATTAAGACACATCATGTCCAAGTTGAAAAGGGGCAACTAATTATATAATATTTTATTAAAAACCTTAATAACAATAAATACAAGGTTTAGTGAAAAGACTTGTAATTAATAGACCTTGTCCCGAATGGATAACATTTGGGTGATAATTCCCACCGTAATAAATAATTACGACCGTCAATCCAAAACCAAATGAATTTTCCATAAGAGTAATTAATTATACATTTTTATAATGAGACGTGGATGAATGAACTGGTGATAGGAGTTAATGTTGAGGGGCTCGAGAGGGGGATTTTGGGGCGGTGGAGTAAGCCCAAGATATTCTCGAGGAAGGGAAATTATATAGAGGGGGGGAGAGCTTGGAGAAAAGAAGGTTTTTTTTTTATGGGGGAAGAAAAGAAGTTTGGAAAACAGAAGTTGGGAGAACAGAAAGTTTGGCGAACAGAAAGATTTTGAGAACAGAAGGAAAGACTGCTCTCGGGATTATCAGATTGTGGGCTCGGGGGCTTGGAAATCCTTTGATTTCCAAGGGCCAGCAAGATAACAGCTGGTCGGTAGGGTGGACACTTCAGTTTGGCTGTCTAAGGGGTTATACAACCTGCTACAACTTACGGTTAGCATCAGCATCAGGTAATTTCCGTTATTGACTATTATGCTAAAACTTACTGTAAACATGCATAACTTGCTATTTACTGATTTACTGCTATTTACTGATTTACTGAGTTGTGAAACATATTGTTATGCTAGAACATGATTGTTGAAAAGGAAATATTGGTATGTTGTTTATTTTAAATTACGAATGTAAGGTTGATAGAAAAAAACACGACAGAACACTAAATATCATTTAGACGCATGGTAATTATTAGAAATTTACTCCCATACAGTTTGAAAAAGTTTAATAAGTAGAAAATTAACCCTGAAATTTTACATAGTGCTCTGCTGTAAAAACCAGAGCACTACACTTCCCAATCTTAATCAACATAACCCTTCAGGTTAAACTTTTGATTCACATCGTACTTGAGCCCATAATCAACTATACCCTTCAGGTACCTCAGAATATGATTTACAGAAATCAGGTGAACCTGTCTAGGATCAGTCAAGAACTGCCTCAATGTGTTCACCGCAAAGCAAATATCTGGTCTCATGTTCGTCAGGTACATCAAGGACCGAATCATCTGACGATGCATTATGGCATCAACCGACTCTGATGAAGCATCACTCAATAGCTTCAGGTTCAATGCCATAGGTGTGTCCATGGCATTGCAGTCCATCATCTCGAACCGCTTCAGGATCTCTACTGCTACTTCCCTTGTCCAAGGAAGATTCCATCTGCACTCTGCCACACCTCCATACCTAGAAAGTAATACATCATACCCAAGTCCTTCCTCGTGAAATCGGCAGCAAGATTCCTCTTCGTGTCGTCAATCAACCTATACTCTCTTGTTACAAACAGGTCATCCACATATAGTAGGAGTATCACTGGATTTCCTTCCTCAACCTTGTAGTAAAGGTCGGAATCCGCTTTACTCTTGGTAAATCGCAAACTGGACAGGAAGTTGTCTATCCTTCTGTACCATGTCCTGGGTGCTTGCTTCAAGCCATATAAGGCTTTCTTCAATTTGCACACATGTGACTCATTGCCATGTGTCTCAAATCCGAGTGGCTGCTCCATTTCCTCTACAATTCAAGAAAGTTCTCTTGACATCCATTTGGTGTATCTTCCACTTCATCACTTTCCTTGTATTTCTCTATGCTACTATCTGCAGCATGCTTGATCTTGTAGATCTACTTGGAAGTCACAACAAACTTCCCTTCTGGTCTTGGGACCACATCCAAAATTGAATCCTTCAATTACTGCATCCCTGATCCTAGGAACTTCATATTCTTCAATATCTTCAATAGGTAGTTTTCTTGAAATTCGCCGCTGGAACAAATGTCGTTGTCCTTCTTTTGTAGGTGATTGTGCATGATCTTTCCTACAAGTCAAATTCAATTGCATGATTAGAAACTTCTCATAGATTTTCAAAAACAAATTCTTACACATAAGAATGTATGTCATACAGTCATGCAATTATCTTGGCCAATGCTTCAATACAACAATTATCCATATCCCATAACTTTCTAGATTCCTTCCATCTCTACCATAACATTTTTAAGAGTGTGCACAACTCCCAACATGTCAACAAAGAGGTTTCATTCTAGATAAGTAGCAATGGAATGTTGTACAATACCATAGGCCACTTACCCATTACTTGCATATTAGTAGTATCTTATTCATTAATGCAACTTTTCTATTATGCATAATATACATCCTAAATCTAGGAACATAAGCATGTACATGACTAGACAACATCACTTAAGTAATCAAATATATAATAAATGACAATTCAAATACTTATCTTTGTTTGGTTGTTGGGTGGACTCCCTCTCAATCTTTGCTTCCTTGTAGGAACTACTAGAGTGTGCTTTCTCTTGATCTTTGCTTCCTTGCAGGAACAACTGGAGTGTGCTCCCTCTTGATCTTTGCTTCCTTTATGATATCATCATTATTATATGTCTTTGAACTTCTATCCATCCTGGACCACTATACATGCTTAAGTGTGCACTAGTGTCATCATTGTGTCATCCTCAATATCTCATACATAATCATACATGCATTAGTATAATCTCAATAATTATCAAAACATTATGATTCTAAATAATCTTAATCATGTATGGTCATGATCATTTCATACACATGTAATTTATCACAAGTGTTAGTATTTCAAGGTTTCAAGGAGTACTTCTTTTACTCATGCATATTCTTATTTGACCATTGGACTCTTCTGGTTTGTTATATCATTAATCAAACTAAGAAGCATAATATGCATAAACCCACGATTATTCAAACCAATAACTTCATGAATAATCATTATCAATCATACAAAAAGTATACTTATATAAGATCCTAACACAAGGTGGGATTCTAACTTGATATAGGAAACAAATACCTGGATTATCATGCTTGCTAGTTATGTCTAACATACCCACATAATGTCTTCTTGTTCTCTTCAATGACTTGTGCTAGTAACCTGCAAATCTCATAAGTTAACCATTGTAGAACCAAATTATACATACCTCGTAAGTAGAGCTTCTATGTGATCTATGAATATGGATGATTCTTTGTCTTCATGTCACCATGGTCATATGTTCTTGATCTAGTACTTGATTTGTCTTTCTTGATATACCTTTCATGTTAGCAGACAACATCATCCTCACACAACACCACAGTGCATTAGTACAATCATAAGTGTCATAACCCTAATCAATGAATGTCTTCTATCATTCACATGCATTCATAATTTTACTAAGGTGATAAGACAAGTCTAAAATTGATCAAGATTGTACTAACCTCAATAATATGAAGACAAACATATCATAAACTTAATCATGAACAGATTTCAAAACATACCTGAATCTCCTCAAGTCATACTTGTCGGGATTGCTTGTAGTCTTCTTATGTAAGGCATTAGCCTCATCTTCCTCTGTAACTAAAAATTATTCATTTATGTAGGTGTCCTATTCATTCTCTTCTAGGATTAACCCAATCCACTTTGATTTGTTGAAGTTGGATCTAGAGCTGGATTAGGGTTTGTTAGAGAAACCCTAAAAATTCAAACTTTGAATTTCAAACTTCTGATTGAATGACCCTAAAAATGCACCTTGTTGAGATGATCAAGCTGGTATGCTTCAATTTTGAAATATTCAAAATTTGACCCCTCAAAATTGACTTTGAAAGTTTTGAATCTGCAGCTTCTATCAAATTCTGGTTTTCTGGTCAAAATCCCTAACTAGGGTTTGATGGAGCACGGGGTTCTACCCAACCAAAAACTTTGATCTTGGTCTCTAAATTTTGATTTTGATGAGGAGCATCCAGCCGTGGTCTCATATTCCAAAAATTCCAACTTTTGCAGAAGCCCTAATTTCCCGCAGCAGTGACAAGCCAAGAATGAAAGTGCTCAGAATCCAATTTCGTTTTGAACAGAAATATATGCCATATTGTTTCTGATGTATCTCTGAAATTTTGGATCCTCAAGGTCTGAAACTTCGGCCTGTGGTAGACTGACCTGTCATCTTTCCAACCCCATAGATATGACATCAATTGGATTCTCCATGAGATATATATGACAAGTGTCGCAACATGACCTGTTTATGGGATGAAACAACATAGAAAACTTGTACGAATTTTCACATGTCATTGTTTTAACTTCGGCATCTGAAAAGAGGACCTGTGAAACTACAGTCCATGCCCTAACTGACACTTTTTACGGAATTCCATTTGGATCTTCTTATCCCGATATATGACCTCTGTTCCTAGGTCACCTGGTTAGGGCTTCAATCTAGAAGAGGCAAAAACCCTAACTTGTACGGATCATATCTCAGAAAATATAACAAATATGAGGTTGAGCTTCAGAAACAAGGTACATGAACATTTCATCTTCGTCCTGTAAAATTTTCAGATCCTTAACCTTCTCCAAAACTAATTTATAGCGAAAGTTCCATGATGACTAGTTTTTACTATATCAAGCCCTAGCTTCCAATTTGTCGCAAGTGCAACAAATGTCATAAATGCCATACAGTGCCTTCCTTCAGGATAGCTCTGATACCATGTTATTTTTTCATCATTTAATTCAATATTATCTAGGAGCTTGACTGACAGAACAACATGTACAACATATCAAGCATAAGAGACAAGAGACAAGAGACACACAGCGTTTCACCGGGGAAGACCAAGAAGGTGAAAAACCCCGCAACTTCCTCAGAGATAGAATAAGCACCAATACAAATATCACCAAGATGAATCCCCAAAAGATAAATGTGTATATCATATAATCCTCCTCCACTTGTGTGCACTCCTCCTCTCTCTCACTAATGCAAAGTGAGTGAGTGAGTGAATAGAATGAGAGAGACACACTCTCTATTTATACAATGACTTGACTTGCCTTTTACTCTAACTGGGCCGACCTCCCTTAGGAGATTCTAATAACCCATTACCACTTGTCACTGGGCCAACCCCACTAGGGTGGTCTAATAACCCCTTAACCCACATGACTCATATAGGGCCGACCCCACCAAGGTCGTCTAATAACCCATCAAATATAAGTTACGACACTTACAATATAACTCGCGACACTACTCCGGGTTCTAATGCCCTATCATACATGGGAGGATGGACCTCAATGACTTTACATGACTCAAGTACAATAATGACTTCTCTGATCTAGAGGAACAAACATCTCCGTCGGAGGTACAACAATAGAATACAAATGACGACACTTCCGATCGGAGGAATAAGACATCTCCATCGAGGATACAATAACGTAAAAATGTAATACATA
Organism: Larix kaempferi; assembly: GCA_027924585.1. NCBI lineage: Eukaryota > Viridiplantae > Streptophyta > Pinopsida > Pinales > Pinaceae > Larix > Larix kaempferi. The sequence continues at coordinate 20,214,159 of BSBM01000613.1, read as the reverse complement.
CAATATACAAGTGAATATCTTCCAAAGTTACAAATACATCAACATATACTCAGTTCTTATTGTTTGTTGTCTATCCTTAAAAGTATTCCTCTGGAAATTCTTATGTTTATTGAAGGGTTTGAATCCTCTTCTTTTAAAATTACTCCCTTCTCTTTTCTTGAAATTATATAGATTTTCATTCTTACTCTTAGATTGATCATAAGTTAATTTTCCATTCCTCATTGCTTCATATAAATTTTTTGGTTCATCAAACTCTACTTTTTATTTATAAAAGCTAGGTAAGCAACCTAGAAATCTAAGAATTGTAGGTTTTTCTTCCTTCAGGTAAGGCACATATCTTAACAAGGATAAAAATTTAGTACGGAAGTCATGCATAGACATTGATCCCAGTCTTAGCTCATAAAACTCCTTTGCCTTCCCCTCGTAGTAATACCCAGAGATGTATTCCTTTTTAAATTCATTTTTAAACCAATTCCAACTTACATTTCTATCATTGATTGTTTTTGGTCTTTTTAAGTCCTGGCACCAAATCTCATCCTTTTTTACTAGATTGAAGATGGCCATTTTTACCTTCATAGAGTTGGAATAATTGTACATATTAAAGTACTTCTTCATCCCAAAGAGCCAAGCCTCAGCTTCTTCTCCATTTTTTACTTCGTCGTCAAAGGTAGGAGGCTTTATTTTTTTTAATTCTCTTGTTATCTCATCTTTATACTTTCTCTTCTTCCTTCGTCTACCCTCAGGGTCACTACTAGAATCTTCTAATTCACTAGATATAGGGTTTTCGTAAGAAGAAGTATATAGTCAGAGGATGAGTTTTCTCATTTACATTTCTTTTTATTTGTATCATTAGTTAGCTCATTCAGTTTAGACAGTAAGGCTTCATTTAAGTCTTCCTGGTTTTTCAGTACCCTTTCATGTTCATTCTTAAATTTCATCAATTCGACTTGTAATTATCTTACTGTTTGTAAAATATCTTTATTGACATTTTTATTCTCATCATTAAGTTCAACCCAAACATGTGGGGTAGGGGATCGCCTTCTAGTTGTTTCTTCCTACAGTTTAGAAGAAAACAATTTATCCTATGCACAAAAGAAGAACAACATATAAAAAAAAATTAGTTTTCCCATAACATGAATGAACACCATAAGGCCATGTGTCGTAATCTAAGCTCTAATACCACAATGTAACAACCCCCAAATACTAAAATTTTCAAAAAAAAATAAACTTGATGAAACCATCTATTTTTAGACTTAACTTAATTTCTTTGGTAGTAAATATGGTGAATAACCTTCCTATGACATTTTTCATCTATCATGCTACATTTAACATTCTCCTTATCATATAAAGGTGATACAACTTGTATAAGGTGATGCGTAACTTCTTCTATGTGTTCAATACTTCTAGCACAATGTTCTTTATTTTAAATCCTAAAACCAAAATAACATACAAATATATTGTACCATGATTTGCAAAAGAATGTATCCAAGCTATGCTTCCAATGCATCGTATATACAAGTGTCCCCTTTTCGACTAGTTTAAGTTAAGATTTACAATTTAATTTGTCATTACCTATTTATCTTGACACATATAAATACAATAACTTCACCCTATTGGACAATTTAATGTTTTAACAATCCAATCTCCTTCATATGCCTTTTTAAACATAAATGAGATTTCTTACATTTTAAATCCAAAGTATGAATCTATTTTTTTTTTTTGAAAACACATTGTATAAATCTTATTTCTTGTATTCCATACCCTTACTCTAACATAACTCCTTCAAAAAATTATTCAAGGTTTTTTGTATGAATATCATAATGATTAACTACAAAAAGGGGTATATATATATTTAAATAAAAAATATATATAAAGGTAATCTAATACACCTTCTATATTTAACAACGATCCCTTCATTATATATATATAAGCTTTTGGTTTGTATGACGATCATAGAAACACAATGTAAACTACATTCTTACGAAGTTGCGGGAAACAAAATTTTACAATATAGCGTTTCACTCAAGCCAATCGATCTACTGAATTTATTCATGAACTAGATCAAACATACTGTAAGAAAAAAATTAAATCGGTAGGGGGTGTAAAGCAACACCAAGGTAAGATGTGAAATGTACGATGTAGGGTTTCCACGTAGGAAAATAATCACCGGACAGAGTTAATCGTACTCGAGTCTACTACACAGAACCTAATGGTTGAAAATTTTATTTCCATATTTATAATCAGGGTTTTATGGAGAATGTATCTTTCCTCCATAGAAGGTCGGTCTTCTCCCATGAATGTTGACCCAACTGCTGCTAACACAACCTAAAACAATAAAGGGAAGATCTCTCGAGGGCGGAATCCAATCACAGAGTTTTCAGGTATGGAAACATTTTTAACCAACCACTCAAATCTCAGAATCATCACACTCACAACATACAACAAAGACAGATAGAAGAGATACCAAAATAAAAATCTTAGCAATAGCATAATACAACAAAAAGTGGAACAAAACAACATAGGTATGGTTGTAACGATTCTTGTGAGATTTTCAATTACTAGGAACTAGATTTTCAGTTACTAGGAATTATTCATTGATATGATTACAATATATAATACATCCTCCATGGATAAAATCGAATTCCTTTGAGGCAATATGGAAAGAGAAAAAAAGAAAAGGCTTAGAAAAGACAAAAAAACCCCTAGGTGGCAAAAGCAGTTTCCAAAATTGTCCTAGAGGCTCACGAATTTATTAAGTATGGTATGGAAGCTCATGAGTGAGGTAAATAGGATGTATTGATGGATTTAGAAGGTTAGATATGATGTGGAGGTTGAATTGGTCAAGTGGCAAAAGATTCCAAGTCAACTAGCTTTATCTTTTCCACTAGAAAGTAGAAAAAACAGGACAAAGCTAACTAAATCAGGATAGTGTCTTTCTAATTCAAAAATGGAATAAAATCAAACAGAATCCAAGGAAATCTTATCCTGAATCTATCCAAATTCTTTTTTGTGAATGAGGATAGCATGTGGTCCACTAAAAGACAAAACTAGCCTATTCTACCTAATCAAAACTCACGAAATTAATCATAAACGATTAATTAATTTTATCCTAAGTCTAGAATGACATAGTGGGTTTTTTAAATACTCCAACACCCCCCCTTAAGCCTAACTTTATGTGATAGGAATCAAAAAAATATCAGAAATATGGGGCACAAGCAACAAGGCTTATGGTCACCCCAATACAAAAAATAACTAGTCCATGTAAACTGAGGAAACAAGGAAAACCCCATGGGAACAAAACCCTCCCTCAAAAATGGACATGCTTGATGTATTCATATTGTCATGTTGCTCATTTGAATGAGATGAATGAGTTGAATGGGTTACTTCTGAGTAACTTGCTTGATGAAGAGATTGTGGATGTCATGATCATGCATCAGTGCATTAATGTTGTGTAGGCAAGAACCATGTGTTGAAGCTCTATGAAGTTCTTATGATGATGATGGAGGAGCATCAAATGAATTTTTATTGTTGTTGTAACATACATAATTAGATCTGAAAACATAATCAATGATGGACAGAATATCTATGCATACTCCTTCCCAAGGAGAAACAATGAACTCAACAGGATCAATTTCTTCTATAGCTGCAATGTGGTGCACTAGTTCTTATATCTCCTTCTCAAACTAATGTAGTACCTTTCTAATTTTTAAAATGAGATAATGCAGCTCTGAAATATCAGAATGTGAGTCATATGGAGCAGCAACCAGTAAATATGTGGAGTCTCCATGATCGAACATAGTTTTAGTAGGAAACGTGTGAGAAACTAGATCACCCTGACAGCTGAGCGAGCTTGGAGAGTGTGAGGACTTGAATTTTGAACCATGAATGATGGGGTAAGGTACAGATGTGTGGAATATTAGTCCAAAGAAATCCAAAAAAATGGCTTTCCAACCAATGAAAGATATGAAAGACAAAAGTGCAACAGAGGCAAGTGACACAGTGTAGGAAAACATAGAATTGTGTAGTTTCTTAACTGGAGAACTTGGGAGTTGTGGGGTATTTTGTGCATCCATTGGTTGGTAAAATGGTGTGGGAGATGTTATGACCTACATATCATACTATAAATCATCTTCTAAATCAGAATCTAAAATATTTTAATGGAGGTCGAAAGATCTTTCAGAAGACAAGTCAGAAGCTAGTAAAAACTGACTAGTTTTGAGAGTAGGCTCGGATGAACTGACTGAAGATTGTTCCATGGAAGAGTTAGAGATTTATGATTCTGATATATCAGAATGTGAATCAATATCAGAGACATCAGAATTATATTTCACTCTAGCACTCAAAGCATAAACATTATTACCTTTGGGAGAGGCTTGGAGACGGAGTTCTTGATCTACAGCAAGCTTCCCTTGTTCTTTCTTTGCAGGGTCATGAACATCTATGTTATGTTCCTCAAGAATTTGGACATGATGTCCAATTTATTCTTGAAGCAAGATTTCTCAGGATGAGTGCCATTGCAGCAATAAGAACACTTGGGCTTCTCTTTCTTCATCTTCTTGGATTTGGAATCTCCATTAGAATCATCTTCATCTGACAATATGTTTTGTTTGGATTTTTTATTCTTGAAAATATTTTCTCTATGAGAAACAAGTGCAAAGTCTTTGGAGGGTTATTGATCCCTCATTTGGACCAGCTTGTTGTTAAATTTTCAGAATTTACTTCAATCTGATCTAAGATCTTAACTGAGAGAACAACATGTACAACAAATCTATAGCATATCAATCATGGACACAATAATGCAAGCACACAAGAGACACAGAGTTTACTTGGGGAAAACCATAAAGGTGAAAAACCCCAATAACTTCCTCAGAGATAGATAGAGCAATGATACAACCAGAATACAAGAGATAGTCTTCTCCTAGCAGCAGAGCCTCCTCCTCACAAGTGAGCCACTTTTTGAATGAGAGAAGTGTGTGAATGAATGATCAAATAGAGATCTCCCGATCTCTATTTATACTTGTTTTGTCCTACCCAATAAACTAATGGGGCCTACATGTCTAGCTTAACGCATGGTTAACTTAATCCGGGCCGACCCCACACTTGGTGGTCTAATAACCCTTTGATCCACATGGCCGACACCCAATAGGGTGGTCTAATAACCCTTCGACCCACATGACTTATACAGGGCCGACCCCAACAAGGTGGTCTAATAACCCATCAAGTATAAGTTACAACACTTACAATATAAATGACGACACTTCCGTATAGAGGAATAATAACATCTCTATAGGAATACAAACACTTCCGTATAGAAGAATAATGCCATCTCTATAGGAGTACAAAATACATATATGAAATACATGGGTGAAATACATTCCGAAGTTACATATACATCAACACTCCCTCTTAACTAGGAAGGTATTTCTCGACACAGGTCTGCTAGCACAAGTCTTCTTCTCTGCATCATCATCAGCGAATCATCATCATCGTCACTGTTGCTGCTATCTCAATCAATCTTTGAATCTACTCGTCATAGGAAGTTCTACAGAGCTAGTCCTTTTTCATACTGGATGTAGGCCCACCACCTACAGGTCTTCATCAGCTGTGCGAACGGTCTGATAGAGGTGGTCTCTCAGGACTAATTTTATGTGTGGATGCAATACCGGAAAGAGTATCCCAGAAACATTTATGTGCCTAAGCACAACCGGAAAGATCTCCCAGGACTGATTACATGCATCTCCTCCACAATACCTTTAAAGAGCATCCCAGGAACATTTATGTGCCGCAGCACGACCGGCAAGATCTCTAAAGAGCATCCCAGGACTTATTACGAGCACACAGCTCAACCTCTCAGATCTCCAGGATTGATTACATGTGGATAGACAAAACCTTTAAAGAGAATCCCAGGAACATTTATGTGTCGTAGCATGATCGACAAGATCTCTAAAGAGCATCCCAAGACTAATTATGAGCACACAGCTCAACCTCTCGGATCTCCAGGATTGATTACATGTCTCTGTAGTAATACCTCATCCTAGGACTAATTACGAGCACAGAGCTCAACCTATTAGATATCTGAGGACTGATTGCATACTACATAGCAATACCGGAAAGAGTATCCCAGGAACATTTATGTGCCACAGCACGACCAGCAAGATCTCCTAGGACTGATTACATGTTATTTGCACAACCTGTCACATATCATCTCTAACCTCCAAGTATCAACCTGATACTCATGATCCAACGGATCATCATCGCACAAAGCATCATCCTGATGCTCATGATCACACTGATCATCATCACTGTACCATCCTGATACATATCATCTGGAGCAACACCCTGAATCTCATCATCTGATCATCCTGACCATACACTGCATCTACCTGATGCATACCAAGTACCTACCTGATACATATCATCATACATGGTCCACCTGATCATACAATGTATCCACCTGATACAAATACAAATACATGATCCACCTGATCATACCTGATACCTATCAACATACATGATCTACCTGATCATACAATGTATCCACCTGATACATATACAGATCCATGGTCCAAGCATCCAACATGATGCATATACAAAATACATACAAATGATCCAACTGATCATATCCAGCATCAAACATGATGCGTACATATACATATACATATAAATGATCCAACTGATCATATCCAGCATCCAACATGATGCGTACATATACATATAGAGCAGTAACTGGAGCATCATCCTGATGCTCATCATCCATGATCCTCCTGATTATCATAGCATCGTCTTCTTCATATCATCTCATCGTCCACGAAGCACAGCCCAGATGCACATCATCCAGTACTTACACCACCGACATGGGATAACACATCTACCACCATTCCGGGAAGGCTCCAACCCTTACTTTTTCACCATGGGAGAACACATCTACCACCATGTGAAAAATGGCTTCAGCCCTTACATCTACACCATGGGAGAACACATCTACCACCATGTGATAATGGCTCAACAATTACATCACGACCATGGGAGAACACATCAACCATGTCAGAAAAGCTCATGTGCATCTACATCTTCCAGACTCATCACTTCCCTTTGGAATGAACCTCGATCTGAAGTGCACCAAGCCTCTCTCTGAAGTACTCAAACTGCACTCTGGCCAATGGCTTGGTCAATACATCTGCAACCTGCTCATCCATCACAACATACTCTGCTTCGGCTATACTCAGTGCTACACAGGACTGCTTCCTGCTAAACCAGGAGATCACACCTGATCCTATACTAAAGCAGCACCCAGAAGTGCTCTTCCTATCTGCAGCACTGTCTGCCCAATATGAATCAACATAACCCTGTAGGTTAAACTTTTGATTCGCGTCATACTTGAGCCCATAGTCAACCGTACCCTTCAGGTACCTCAGAATATGATTCACAGCAACCAGGTGAACACTCCTCAGATCTGTCAAGAACTGGTTCAATGTGTTCACCACAAAGCAAATATCTGGTCTCGCGTTCGTCAGGTACATCAAGGACCCAATCATCTGACGATACACAGTGACATCAACCGGATCAGATGAAGGATCATACATAAGCTTCAGGTTCGATGCCATAGGTGTGGCCATGGCCTTGGAGTCGATCATCCCGAACCTCTTCAGGATCTCTACTGCATACTTCCCTTGTCTAAGGAAGATTCCATCTACACTCTGCCACACCTCCATATCTAGAAAGTGGTGCATCATACCCAATTTCTTCATCTCGAACTTGACAGCAAGCTTCCACTGCGTGTCGGCAATCAATCTATCTTCACCTGTGATAAATAGGTCATCCGCATACAAAAGTAGTGTCACTGGATTGCCTTCCTCAACCTTGTAGTAAAGGTTGGAATCCGCTTTACTCTTGGTAAAGCCCAAACTGGATAGAAAGCTGTCTATCCTACCATACCAAGTTCTGCACATATATGAGTCCCTGTCATGTGTCTCAGAACCAAGTGGTTTCTCCACATACACTTCTTCTTCAACTACACCATTCAAAAAGGCTGTCTTGAAATCCATCTGGTGTATCTTCCACTTCATCACTACAGCCAGAGCAAGTACTGATTTGATGGAAGTGTATCTGGCTACAGGAGCAAAAGTCTCTATGCTACCACCTGCAGCATGCTTGATCTTGTAGATCCTCTTAGAAGTCATTACAGACTACCCTTCAGGTCTTGGGACTGCATCCCAAACATCTTCATGATCAACTTTTACTCCTCGATCATGGAATTCTTCCCAGATCCTGGGAACTTCAATATCTTCAATATTTTCAATAGATAACTTTGTTGCTGAACAAATGTTGTAGTCCTTCTTTTGTAGGTGATGGTATACGGTCTTTCCTACACAACAAGTTAAATTGCATGATTAGAAAACATCTCATACTTTTCAGAACAAATTCTTACACATAAAGAAATATGTCATACAGTAAAACAATTATCTTAGCCAATGCTTCAATACAACATTTATCCATATCCCATAACTTTCTAGATGCCTTCCAATCTCTACCAGAACATTGTTAAGAATGTGCACAACTCCTAACATGTCAGCAAAGAGGTTTCATTCTAGATAATTAGCAATGGAATGTTGTACAGTGCCATAGGCCACCTACCCATGTATATTAGTAGTATACTGTTCATCAATGCAACTATTCTAATATGCATAATACACAACCTAATTCTAGTAACATCAGTATATACATTATTGAACAGTATTATTTAAACAATAAAATATGCAAGTAATGACAATTCAAATACTTATCTTTGTTTGTTTGTTGGGTTGACTCCCTCTCAATCTTTGCTTCTTTTTTGCAACTCCATTCTGATGTGGATTGTGAGAAGTGGTCAACTCCCTCTGAATATCTACATCCTTGTAGAAACTACTGAAGTGTGTTCCTTCTTGATCTTTGCTTCCTTGCATGAACAACTAGAGTGTCCTCCCTCTTGATCTTTTCTTCCTGGATTTCCTGTCCTTGAACTTATATCCATCCTTAATCACTATGCATGCTTATTAGTATCATCATTATGTTATCATTGAGGTCTCATACATAATCATACATTCATTAGTATATTCTTAACACAATAATCTTAAGCATGTATAGTCATGATCATTTCAAACAGAAATAATAAGCATTACAGGGTTTATATAGGACTCTTATGGTTAGTCATATCATAAATTAAAGTAAGAAACATAATATGCCTAAACCCGTGATTACTCAAACCTACACCTTCATGATTCTTCTGGTTAGTCATATCATCAATTATGGTAAGAAGCATAATATGCACACAACCATGGCTATTCAAACCTATGACTTCATGAATAATCATTATCAACAACACAACAGTATAAGATCCTAACACAAGGTAGGATTCTAGCTTGATATAGGAAAAAATACCTGGATTAGCATGCTTAGCTAGTTATGTCTAACATGCCCGCATAATGTCTTCTGGTTCTCTTCAATGACTTGTGCTAGTAACATGCATGTCTCATAAGTTATCCATTGTAGAACCAAGTTATACATACCTCGTAAGTAGATTTTCTAAGTGATCCATGACAATGGATGAATCTTTGTCTTCGTGTCATCATGATCATATGTTCTTGAACTAGAATATGATTTGTCTTTCTTTATGTACCTTTCATGTTAGCGAACAACATAAACCTCATACAACACCATAATGCATTAGTACAATCATAAGTGTCAACACCCTAATGCATGCATTCATAATTTTGTTAAGGTGATACGACAAGTCTAAAATCAAGATTGTTCTAACCGTAATAACATGAAGACAAACATATCATAAACTTAGTCATGAACAAATCTCGAGACATACATGGATGAGTCATACCTGTCGATATTGCTTGTAATATTTTTATGTAAGGCCTTGGCCTCATCTCCCTCTGAAACATGAACTTCTTCTCTTATGCAGGTGACCAATCCATCCTCTTCTAGGATTAAACCAATCCACTTGATTTGCAGGAACTAGATCTCGAGCTGTATTAGGGTTTGTCAAAGAAACCCAAAAAATTCAAACTTTGAATTTAAAACTTCTGAAAGGATAGAAATATGCGCCTTGATGAGCTGATCAAGCTGGTATATTCAGAATTTGAAAACTGCAAAGTTTCACTCCTCAATTTTTCCTTTGAAACTTCTGGATTCACTGGACGTGACCCTGAACTGGGGTTTGATGAAGCCCACTCTTCTACCCAATCAAAACGTTTGATCCAAAGCTCTAAGTTTCTATTTTTCTGGGGAGCTTCCAGCTGTGGTCACAGATTTCAAAAATTCTCATTTTTACAGAAGCCCTAATTTTCCACTTTTCTGATCAAAGTCCCGAACTAGGGTCTCATCAAGCTCGGCCTTCTGCCAAACCAAAATTCTGATCTTGGTCTCTAAATTTCTATTTTGATGAGTAGCATTCAGCCATAGACTTCGATTACAAAAATTTCAACTTTCTCAGAAACCCTAAATTCTGGAAGCCATGAATGAAGGTGCTCAAAAATAATTCTGTTATGACAGAAATATGTACCTGATTGTTTCTAGTGTAACTCCAAACTTTTCAATTCACAAGGTCTGAAAACTTTTCCTGAGATAGCCCGACCTGTCATCTTTCCATCCCGACAGGTTTTACCTCAATTCGATTCTCTGAGAGAGAGTTATGCCAACTGTCGCAACGTGACGTGTTTATGGAATAAAACAGGAGAGTTAACTTGTACGGCGTTCCACGTGTCACTGGTTCAACTTCGGCCTCTAAAAAAGTTTCCTGAGATAGTATAGTTTGTGTAATACCTGTCACATTTTACAAAATTTCATTTGTAGCTTCCTAGCCCAAGTTATGACCTTTTTTCCAAGGTCACCTGTTTATGACTAAGATCTGGAAGAGGCAGAAACCTTGTATTGTACAGATCATAAATCACAAAGTACAACGAATTAGAAGTTTTCCTTTGGACACAAGGTACATGGGGATCTGATCTTTGACCTGTAAAAGTTTCAGATCCGAAAACGTCTCCAAAATGGATTTATAGAGAAAGTTCTATGATGACTGGTTTTTGCTATATCAAGGCCTAGCATCGTAAGTGCAACAAGTGTCATACATGCCATATCATGCCTTCTTTCATGCTAGCTCTGATACCATGTTAAATTTTCAGAATTTACTTCAATCTTATCTAGGATCTTAACTGAGAGAACAACATGTACAGCAAATCTACAGCATATCAATCATGGACACAATAATGCAAGCACACGAGAGACAAAGATCTTACTTGGGGAAAACCATAAAGGTGAAAAACCCCAATAAGTTCCTCAGAGATAGATAGAGCAATGATACAACCAGAATACAAGAGATAGTCTTCTCCTAGCAGCAGAGCCTCCTCCTCATAAGTGCGCCACTTTTCGAATGAGAGAAGTGTGTGAATGAATGATCAAATAGAGATCTCCCGATCTCTATTTATACTTGTTATGTCCTGCCCAATAAACTAATGGGGCCTACATGTCTAGCTTAACCCATGGTTAACTTGATTCGGGCTGACCCCACACTTGGTGGTCTAATTACCCTTTGACCCACATGGCCGACCCCCAATAGGGTGGTCTAATAACCCTTCGACCCACATGACTTATACAGGGCCGACCCCAACAAGGTGGCCTAATAAACCATCAAGTATAAGTTACAACACTTACAATATAAATGATGACACTTCTGTATAGAGGAATAATAACATCTCTATAGGAATACAAACACTTCCGTATAGAGGAATAATGCCATCTCTATAGGAGTACAAAATACATAGATGAAATACATGGGTGAAATACATTCCGAAGTTACATATACATCAACACTTGTACTTTTCTTGAGTGAGTGAATCAATGAATGCATCCAAGGTTGGCATCTTCCACTTGGGAACTGCAAGTCTTGTAGAATGAAAAGTAGACACAAATACTGAGTATTCTGAGCTCAGTTTTGACAAAATGATGAGGATTAATTGCTCATCCTTCTTCTCTATGCCACATTGCTTGAGTTGAAGCACTAGGTTCTTGAATTTTGAGATGAAATCCTCCATAGAATCGAAATTACTTGGACTAAGAGAGATCAGCTCAATCTCCAACAAATAACCTCTGAGCTCGTCCTGTTTTCCAAAGAGAGATTCTAGCTTTGTCCACACTTCATTTGGAGTGGATAGAGAATCAATATGGAATAGAAGATCTGGAGATATAGAGAGACAAAGTAACCCATAAGCTTCATCGAGCCTATTAAACCATTTTTATTTTAATGCAACAGCTCCTGGATCAGTTTCAAGCCCCATAGTGACTCTATACAATCCTTTGCCCCAAAGCTGGATGATCATATGCGCCTTCCAGTCAAAGAAATTGAAGGGAGTGAGAGTCACAGCTTTGGCTTGTATTTGATCCATACTGATGTGCTCTTGTTCATGGAAATACCTACAAAAAACACTCTTGGAAATTGCTTTGAATCAAGCTAGCTCTGATACCATGTGAGATTTTCAGTTACTAGGAACTAGATTCATAAGACAATTTCACCATGGAATATTTTAGACAGTGAGAGAAGAAGAATAGAGAAGATAAATTGTGGAAATCACTTTGTATATTATTCATTGATATGATGACAATATATAATACATCCTCCATGGAGAAAATCGAATTCCTTTGAGGAAATATGGAAAGAGCAAAAATGAAAAGGCTTAGAAAAGACATAAAACCCCCTAGGTGGCAAAAGCAGTTTCCAAAACTGTCCTAGACGCTCACGAATTCAGTAAGTATGGTATGGAAGCTCATGAGTGAGGTAAATAGGATGTATTGATGGATTTATAAGTTTATATATGATGTGGAGGTCGAATTGGTCAAGTGGCAAAAGATTCCAAGTCAACTAGCTTTATCTTTTCCACTAGAAAGTGGAAAAAACAGGACAAAGCTAACTAAATAAATATAGTGTCTTTCTAATTCAGAAAGGGAATAAAATCAGACAGAATCCAAGGAAATCTTATCCAAAATCTATCCAAATTCTTTTTTATGAATGAGGATAGCATGTGGTCCACTAAAAGACAAAACTGACCTATTCTACCTAGTCAAAACTCAGGAAATTAATCATAAATGATTAATTAATTTTATCCTAAGTCTAGAATGACATAGTGGGTTTCTTAAATGTTCCAACAATTCTTACCATGTTTTCAGGCTCGATATTTTAGCTCGGAAATAGAATAACACACAGTAGATTTACAATGACAAGTTGAGAATAATAGACCTTAATCTCGACTAGTAGTCAATAACAAACAAATAATAAAAAGGCACTAGCATAACACCTATCCACAAGCAGTCGAAACATGGAAAGGTTGGTAGTCCATCGACCACCGAAGTATGAAAACGATACAGTAACACACATGTATATTTTTGGTGACTTAAAATGGAGTTACGCAGGCATCAAACAAACAAATTTACCACACCACATCTTATTGAGGGCTGGAAAAGTAAGTTTAACTAAGAAATCGATTTGTTCAGTGCAAAGCTTATGGATAAAAAAATAAAAAATAAAAACACAGGATCAACGTCCACACAACTCAAATCATGACTAGCTGGACAAGACATAGATTTTTAAAATGATTACAGAGGTAACCATATCATAATACACAAAGGGAAATTGAGATATAAGGGATACTTAGATATTTTTGTAAGCAGAGTTTAACAATAACGGAAAACCGACAACATTCAACCTGTTTAGATGTGTCTATCTATCTATTTTTAAAGAAATTCGATTTAACGGTCACGGCTATGTATAAAAATATATTTATTCATGTAATACTCACTAAAATTCATTGTTTTCCACGATTATTGGCGGAGTTGTTATCCATTATCGATATTACATGGAGAATAGAAATTTCCCTTTTTTTTCTTCATTACATTATTTACCGAAAATAAATACAACAATAAATCTATCTAGTTCTATTTCCACTACATTTTTCCAAGATTCATAAAAGAAAATAATTCCAAACTGTTCGATTTAAAACTATAAGGATAGATCACAAGATTCATCTCTTTACAGAGCTTCGATCTTCCTTATGGTTAACAAATCTGATTGGCACATAATCTTATCATCGACAATAAACAATGAAAAAAAAATCCCTTCGAAATTTTTAGACATTAACTCTGATCTCATGCATGGAGTCAAATTTATTTATTAATCTACTAAACCGAATGTTTTTTCCCATTAAAATTTCACATGTACAACATCTTAACTCAAAATAAAGAGATGGTTCGATGGAAATATAGATATGAAACTTCATACAAATTACATGGAAATTCACATAAATACAATCACTTTCAAAAGGGAAATAATAAAAAAAAACAAAATGAATAACCTAGCAAAGTAATTGTCATGCAGTGGTATATAACTTTAGAAAGAAAAAAAACAGATTACAACCATAATTTACACTATTAATAACTTGAAATATTTACAGCAGTAGTACACTTACTTGGAAACAATGAAAAAAACTTCTTGTAGAATCATTTCCTCCTAACCATAGGAGAGAGAAACTCAATGGTTTTCCCAACTTCACCCCCGAGCTGGATCACCACCATGCATTTCCAAGAAACACTTCCACATGGCACTCCCTCTCTCAGAGTCCATAACAAGCAATGATGGACTTATGCAAAGAGATAAAAATCTCAACACAAATTTCTCCATGCACAACACGATGTCTTGTGCTATCTCAGTGCACCAATATATATAGTTTTTCCCAGGTCATGTACCATCCCAATCAAATCTTCTATCAATCCATCAATCCCTATGATTTAGAATATTTTTTGGTAGTTGAGCTATTAGATTGGATTTGATTGGTAAAAATCTCTCTTGCTTGCTTACACATGTTCTATGTGCCATGGTGGTGTCCCCTCATTTAGCTGGATTCTCCAGGTGCCTTTTTCTTTTATTAAATAATAAAAATAGTTTGTTGTGCAAAGTGTCACTCACTGTTTTTGAGTTTTAAATAACTCTTACGAAATCATTGTCACAAATATTAAATTAAAATAAAAATAAAATAATAATGTTTTGGGGTATCACAAAAAATTTGAATAGAAGCGGAAGTTGATTGAGAACTAGTCATGTTGATTGTTTGTACAATTAAGTTAGATGAAAAAGGGACCCTAACATGCCCTCCAAATGTGGACTCTTCAATAGAAGAAACTTTTAAATAGAAGTAGAAACTGATCGAGAACTAGTGAGGTTAGACTAATTTCTTGTGCAGTTAGGTTAGAACTTAGATGCAAAAGGGATCCCAGTTGAAAATATCCCCATAGACATGACCTATTGATTTTACATGGTGTTCTCATAAAAGAGACACTTACTTCTACTTGTTCCTCTTTCATTTTTACACTTCCTTTTAGGGAAACACCTCTTATTTATTAGTCTAAATATTCTCATCATGATCATCATCTTTAGAGATATTTATCACTAGTAATCGCTTCATGGTCAACATTTCCATCCTTTGAGGAACTAGGACCTAGCCATTTTATTATAATTGTATTTACACCCATTCCACATCTTGGTTTAAAAAGAAAGTTCACTTTTCCTATTGTTGTAACACTTATGCTTCCTTCTATCAAAATTCTATATGTGAGAACTTTGGCATTTGAACCCCCCTCCTACCGCAAGCAATTTCCCTTCCATTATGTCTTTCCAAACCTGCAATCTATTGATGGGGCTAGTTGGCATTGCAGAATTTTATTCTTCCTAAATAAATGCCCTATAGATACATCATGATATAAGGCTCTTTTGGCTCCCTCAAAATATCATTAGACATTGGTGGAAGTATTAGACCACTAGAACTAGAACCGTTACTTGTTGCTAGTGTTGTTGAAGTTGGAGGAGCTAGATAGCATCTCCTCTTGTTATAGAAATAACTTTGCATTCTTCCTAAAGCAATGCCCCTACATATTCACCGTGATATAAAGCACTCTTGGCTTCCTCAAAGTATTGTTAGACATAGTATGAAAGAATTCATTTGTTTTGGAATTATGTAAATTGTATATTACTAACCATCTGTGGTTGAAGTTAGAAATCATAAATATTAGAAGCCAAAAAAGTGATTGCATTTTTCTATATAAGGCATCTTTAACATTTTGAATTCATTTTATAGTTTTGTAGCTGGTATATTATTATGATGATAATGGATTTGGGAAGTAAATTACATCATATATCTTCTTACAACCTTGCAGAGGGATATCAATGTATAGAAGGAAACAAGAAAATGCATCTTTAAGATTTGTAGGACAACTTTATTAAGGGGAACAAATTGCAATTTTTTACAAGGACAATATATAAAATTTAATGATGACCTGCTTTATGGGAACTGATTGATTTTCAATGTAGACCTCCCTCATGCATTTATTGTATCCTAGGCCTGGCCCCTGAATTTCATGCAGCAACCAACCTAAACAAATCTATGCTACTCTAATGATGACCGAGTTGACTTTAATGCATAAGGAGTACATACTACTGTAAATAGGGGATAAACAAAAGTGATGACCATTTTCCCATTTTATTTTTTTCACAATAAAAAATCCACTTTTCCCAACTGTAATTGTTGGTGTTCTTTTGGATGTGTCATGTAGAGGTTTTAAAGCAGGTTTAGGATTTGTCTGACCAGGATGGAGACAGTATGCTCTCTCATAGGGAGTTTTGCATTGCACTCTATTTGATGAAACGATAATTTTGATGGTTGAGATAGCCAATTTATTACCATAAATTGGTACACATTATAATAAATAGTCATCTCCATGGAAGACAATAAGGTTTGTTGTGGAAGACAATAAGGTTTGTTGGGAGTTAAGGAAATCCTTGTATATATATTTTGATGTTTTTTAAACTTGATGCATGTATATGTTATATTTAACTAACTTATTTTTTTAGTGTGAACTTTGATTCTTCTATTTAAGGGTGCTAGCTCAATGGAAGAGCACCTTCCTTACAAGCAAGAGGTTGGTGGTTCGATTCATTCGTACCCTATATACATAAATCAATGAGTAATTAAATGACCAATTAACAACAAGAAATGACTAAATAAATTACTAGTTAACATCAATCAATGACTAAATAAATGACCAATTAATTGTACTTAATGACTAATTAAATGACCAATTAATTGTACTTAATGACTAATTAAATGACCAATTAACTGCAATTAATGACTAAATAAATTACCAATTAACAACAATCAATGAATAAATGCATGACCAGTTAACAACAATCAATGACTAAATAAATGACCAATTAACAATAATCAATGACTAAATAAATAACCAATTAACATCAATCAATGACTAAAAAAATAACTAAATATATGACCAAACTAATCAATCGAAACAACTAATAAATGACTAAAAAAATTTAGTCACGTATTTAGTCGCGTTATAAGTGACTGTAAATAAATGACTATTAGTCATGTGACTAAATTTAGTCATTTATATGTGATTTTTTTTTTTTTTTTACTCATTTATCTCACTTTTTCTATTAGTGCAATGTAGGAAATCAAATCACTTGACATAGAAAAAAACTACTCTATAATTCACCAGGGAGAGCATCCCATGATAATTCAATGGCCCTTATGTTCTATTATCTAATCGACTATACACTACATCAAAGCAAAACGATATCACTTGATAGGGATCTAATAGAAGTTAGAAGGGCCTCATAGATTTCACCATCAACATCCAAACCTAAAGCTGCCCAGTAGTGATGCACAACAAAATAAATACTTGCATAGAAGAATCACCACTCTTCTAGGGTCTCCACCCTAGTTTACTGAAGAATTACTTGACAATGGGATCAAGTACTCACCATAGTTGAGAGCCTTCCAAATGAGACGTAAATTTATTTGAGCTGGTTATTCCTCTTTGCCACAAAATCATGAGTGACTCTTAATTTGTTTTAGCTTCCTTTCATACATAGAAAACTGCAAAACTCTTCTTCATTGGATTAGAATTACAATAAAAGGGACTTTGCTTACTTTATGTTGAATAAATCTGGATTAATGATAGCCATTATTATAATGTAATGTTATAATCAACCTTAGTTATGACACTACACTTGTTATAATGCAATTTACAATGCAATTCTTTTAATCAAGAGTATTTTCCCCATACATATGTATTATGATACGAATCTTTTAATCGAATAATTGTGTGTGTGTGTGTGTGTGTGTGTATAATGCAATTCTTTAATTAGGGTTATTTCCCCGTATATACATTATTATTATAAACCATTCTTATTAAGCATATAATTCCCTCTCAACGCTCCCAATACTCTCATCCCACATAATTCCATGCTCCAAATACTCTCACCCCACATAATGCCCCTCACTTTTTTAAATGTCCTCGCTCATTTATTAATTTAAAATATGCATATGCATACATACATACATACATATATCACATTTCCCCATTTCAAAAAAAATGGGGGGTCACCTAACCAACAGGTAAACTCGTCCCCATTTTCTCTTTTCGTGCAACTTAGAATCTAACCATAACCCTATAGCTACAAGATGAACCCCATAGCTACAAGATGAACCCCAACTTTATGCTTCTAGGCATTCGGTTAGTACTACTACCACAATTGTATATGACCTTGAGGAGTCCTAACTTGAGCGAGATGATATGCCATTGCTAGTACTCATTCTAGCTCTACTTCTAGTTCTAGTAGTGATGATGAGTTTGATGATTGATCATGTTGACTAATGACATGTATGATGTATAAGCATTGACGTATGAGGTATGATGTAGTGTCATCATAGCATGTTGTTTTTTGGACTCTACCGGCCATATGTATTTTGTTCCAGATATGTATTTCACAATACAATTCATCCCATTTTGATATAATCACCCTTATATGGTATATACATGAGAAAAGTTTGGATATTTTGTCTCGAATGCTTTCCAATCATGCATTAGAATCTTTAAAATATATGGATTAGAATCTTTAAAATATTGTTTTTATTTAATATTTTATGTATATTGGAGTAAACCAAGTCATTAAATTCAAATGGGTTGAGTCATTAGTCAAAGTCTGAATGGACCCTCAACTGACTCCAAGTTTTAAAATGAGTTTTAAAACATTGATCGTAACAGTCACGTTGCATAAATATTCACTATTTCCAAAATCATTCACAAATTGTTTTTCAAACCAAATAAAAAGATTATATACTTTGTAATTAAATTCAAATAATTTTTCATTTGTACCACTTGCTCCAATAGACAATAACCTATAACAACATATATTGAAAGGGAATATAAACTCAAATGTACAGATATATGCAATAAGTCAATGTAGAACTTATAAGATGAAGGCCACCAAAAAAAAAAAAAAATTGACAAAACAGATCACATGATAGTTTCTCAAAAATAAAGGATGACCTTAATGTTGCTAGGGATATAAAACCAAACTTTAACAAAACAAAACAAAAAAAGACGTGTCCCATAATTCATAAGTGAAATGAAATGAAGAGCTGGAATCTTGGAACATATTCCTTTGATAATGCTTTCAATTTTTTGACTTATCAATTGCGCACTATTACAGACTATTGTCTTAAATTTAAGACAATAGTTTAAGACACTCGCTTAAAGACAATACACAATTTTTCGGGGGTCTTAAGTTGAGACAATTTACTCAAATATTTTCTTGGTACTCCCCTCTATGTAGTAGTGGTATGAAAGATCACAGACTCTTACTGGAAGGCACAGTGTTGCTTTTGGCCATGGAAAAGGTTATCGAAGTAGATCTCTATCTGCAAGGTCTCCTTTTAGTGACTTAGGGAAGATGGCCTAGGGTTAGATATTTTCCCAGGAGCAGATATCCTCCTAGCCAAAGGACTCCTCCAAGGTTTCATTGTTGACGTCGATCTCTGAGATGAAATCAGTGGTCACCCTCTCCTAAAAGGAATACTAGAATTCAGAAACCTTCGAACAACTTGTTTATAGCAGGATTACTTTGAAGAAGATTTAAATCTAGTATTTATGGGAGGGTTACACAATTGTGAGCTGTTGTAAATGATAATTAGTAAGTACCATCACAAATGGTGGAATTAAAGGCATCAGTAGGGTTGGTTCAAAATAAATTCTCCGATGAATAGCGTGAAAAAACATAAGAACATCAAAATATTCCAAGTTGTTGTCTACTTGAACTAGAAGGATAACTTCTATATCAAATAACAAATACATTGCCTATAAATTTATATCCTTCAAGTTACATACCATTTCGATGGTGTAATGAGCTGTGAGTGTAACCGATCAGGTTCTCCCCATATACTATCTGTAGGACACCATGTTATAGATAGAAGATATCAAACAAAACATTTACAGTAAAGCAAATGTAGATGATGCATTGTAGCTAATACTTGGGATAGTGAAGCTCGAAGAATTATGTGATAGAGACCTTACACCAATGAAGTCACAAGCACAAGGATTGGGAAGGTTGGGGAGTCGCATTCTGGATGAAAATGCAAAACACCTCAAGATTGTCAAAATTAGGTCAAAAGGTTCTTCACCGGACACAAAGGGCCGATATAATGCCCCGTTTTGACATTACTCCCTGAACTACTATTATATGTTGTATTAGTTTGATTGTGAGACTTTGTCAGTTTGACGACACTATGGACATATGGTTCTATTATTTTGCTGATATATATGTGTGTGTGTGTGTGATGTTAGTATTATGATCGGTAGTCATGTTTAGATATGTATCATGTGTTAATTATGTCTCATATATGCAAATTACTGAATGATGGGTATGTGGATACCGTTACAGTTATATGTTGAATAAATTAGTGTTATGCCAGGTGCATGGTGAATAAATGAATTTATTGTTGTTATGTTATGATGAAATGCATGTGTACATGTTAAGGATTTATGCACGATATTCTAGACTGTATGTCAGAGACTAACTTACAGGTTAAAAGGCTAAATAATAGCTGGATCCTACGAGGCGGGAGAGCCTCGGGGACATAGAATTTGAAAGATAAATGGTATGCGAGCGATGCATTCTTTACTTTCGCATGATTATTATTATGATGTATATTATGACATGGGTGGGGTAGGGTTTCAGGAAACTCAACCACCCAGATTGGTTATACGATGACAAATCGAGTACAGGTGCAACGCAGTTATTATGTCGGGTAGACATAGTCCCTTGTTCCATTAGGGGGGTGGAGGCTTTACCCATTGTTTATCCCCGAAACCCAGAGTCATGGGAGGGCTATTCTATGGTGCGCTCCCCAAGGTGTGTGATGATGATTGGTGGTTTCCTGCTGGGGAAATTTGGTTGATGTAGTCGACACTTCCGGTTACGAGTTCTAGCTGGAGCCGTTCATGGCTTGACACTTCATGGTAGTCCAGCAAAAGAAAGGATAGGATGTGGAAGTTAGTTGTGATGTAGGTAGATAGGTGTAGCTTGGAGTCACGATGAAAACAAGATCTAACTGTGTCTATGGAAAACCCTTGATTGATTATGTGTCGTAACTCAGTAATGTATGAATTGTCGTAACTTAATAAGATGCAGTTAGGTAAAAGATTGTACAATGCAAACTATGTATAAAGATGTGTCAGTAAACGATAAATCTTGTGATCTTGATTGATGTGTGTGAATTACTATTGTTAGTGTATTTATGCAAGGTATGTAAGCAGTAGCTACACTTACATAACTCGCCTACATATTTATAAATTTCATGAAATAATATTGAATAATAATGTTAATTTTGTCGATTAATGTTAGAAAAATTGATTAAAGTTAAATATGGTCAATTAATGATTAATAGTGTTGATTAGTAAACAAACTATGGTTAACCTAAATAGTAACTAATGCGATTGATTAGTAATCCTTGATTGATTGTTATTAAAATTATTTTAGTTGAGACTTAGGGTTAAAATGTTAAATGTAATTATCATGTCAGTTAGGCCAATATTAAATTGGTCAGTTAGCATTAAGTATGTGTTAATAATGTTAATTGATGATAATAAAACTTTCATTATCGTTGGCAATGGTTGTTAATTAATTTAAATATAAATTAGGGTGTAATTAACATGGAATTAGGTGAAGGAGTGGTTAAATCTTAGTTAATATTAATTAATTAAAATAGATGTACATTCCTAATGATGTGAGTAATATTAATAGGATTATTATTGATAATTGATAAATGAGATTAGTTGAATTTAGAATTAAAAAGGTAATTAGCATGTTAGAAGGGTGTTAATCATTAGTTAAAAGACTAGGTGGTTATTAATTAATCTATGACAATTAATATTAATTAACTGATAGATCATTATCAAATTAAATTATTATTACGAATAGTTGAATGTTGAACAAAAGAAATAATGGTATATTATTATAATGATTAATTAATAGAAATTGTTGTAAAGCATGAGTGTGATAATTACATAAATTAAATTGTGATTTTGTCAACTTGAAAAGACAATGACGGTGGAATCCCATTAATACATTTAATTGACTTTTACATATGGTATTAGCATAAAGAATTAAAACAAAAAGGATAATGTTTATAATTCATTGGTGAATTAATTAATAAAGTAATAAATCTAATGACATGGGGATGGGCTCGAGGACTGACATTGGGGTTGGATAAAATTAATGATGAGGATATGGGTATTAATGGCATGGGGAAAGAGTCGGCAAGGGAGGATGGGAATAAGGTCGAGAGCAAAGGGGGAGAAGGGGTCTTCTTCACCTTGGGGCACATTTTACATAGGAGGTGATTTTGAGAAAATTACAGAGTAGAGATAGCAGAGTAGAAGGGGGTTCTTGCTGGAGATTTTCTGAAGGTATATAACAGGTTGGCTTGTACTCGGTTTGGGATCGGGGATCCAAAGGGGTACCTTTGAAGCTGGGTGGTCGGCAAGACCTCACCAGTTGGAAGGGTGGCATACTTGTTTGGGTTGGTTGAATTTCATAAGGTTTGGGGAAGGCTTTGTTGCAGGGCATACAGTAGCAGGAAAACAAAAGGGAGCAACAACAAAAAGGGGGAATCTAACTAGCTTACTAACATGTATTTTCCTATAGGTACAAAATCCATCTCTACCTTGTAAATTTTATTAATTCAATCTATTTGATAAATGAAATTTATTTGAATTAGTATTGTCATATATTTTATGTTGTTACACCTACAAGATAGTAACTCATAGAACCTATAGTTATTCAAACCTGTAGATGTAAAATTTATGTTTTTACACACATGAAACTTAAACATAAACCACAAAACATAAACTAAAATTTGACACAGTATGTAAACAGAGTTTAATGAGTAGTTTATTGATAATCTCATAAAATCTAGGACCAGGGTCCTACATATGGTATCAGAGCCGTGGTTCCAAATCTGGAACCAGAGGGCTCACTACAGTGAGAAGACTTGTAGGTAAAAAAAAAATCCCTACCTTGTGCAAATTGCTAATTTGTACAAATTGACAAAATGGTGACCGAAAAATTCTTAAGTGTGTGAAAAGAGGTGCCGAGCAACTTCCTGTCAAAAGTCTTGGACCAAATTTTACACCTGCAAAAGAGAGACAATAAATAATTAGTGTATTTAATTCGAAATTATTCTCAACAAGATGGAAAAGAGTAAGGGTAAAATTTTCAAAAACATTATAGGGAAAACTATATTTGCATATATAGAAAAAATTTAGATATATATATATATATATATATAACAAAATCTTGCTACACAAAAAGAGAAGAAAAAAAAGATAAAAGGGTTCTATATATGTAAACTAGGAATTATATATATGAACAAAAATTATATAAATTTAAATTAAATTTAAATATAATCTAATTTAAATTTAAATTTAAACAATTTCTTTTTATATGAACAACTTACAAATAACGGATGAAGGGGCTATAACGGCAGAGCCGATATGCATATTGGACCATCGAACACGACAGCTTAGGCATCGTGTGATTGATCAGGTCAAGGTTCAATGGGATAGTTATAGTCCCTGTTATGCGACCTGGGAGGACGCAACTGAGATGTGTCGGGACTTTAATTTTTTGTTTTGAACTTCAGGATAAAGTTTTAATGAGAGGGGGTGTATGTAATGCCCGCATCAGCGCTTATGATTGACTTGTTTACTTTAGAATTATGATTGACTAGATTATTTGAGACTTATGATTGATCAGACTATTTTGAGACCTACGACTGATTTGACTATTAAGTGCACTGGTTTGAAGTGACCCGGATTTATAAAAAACTTGGACCATGAATGATTGCTTTAAATTTTATGTGAAATGAAAATGGTTAGATAAATGATGATTGATGAATATACTTGACTGACTGAAAAAATGAAAAATGATGAAAATGCTTTAGAATGGAAAATGATGAACGTTGAAATTACTTGAAATAAAAAAGATGTATGCTCGATTAACAGAGACATAATGAAGAATGTTGAAATTACTTGAAATGAAAAACATGTATGCTCGATTGACAGAGACATAATGATGAATATTGAAATTACTTGAAATGAAAATGATGATTTGTTTTATACTCGACTGGCTGAGATAAAATAACGAATGATGAACATGCTCGACTAACCGAAGCATAATGTTAAAATGATGAATGTTTAGTAGACTCGACTGACTGAGATATTGAAAAGAATGATAAAAATGTTTTATAGTGCAGCGCTACTAATGTGCACATGAGTGTGTGCAGTGGCAGGTAAGACGATTTACCGACTGACCCACAATGGAATTATAGGGGTCGTAAGAATAGAAAGAACACTTAGGGGTACGACGACGGGCTTTCGACCCTGAATTAGCAATCCACGCACGGGTGAAGCCATTTTATCTCACCTGGGAAAGCGTATGTCGTATGGGAAAGGCCATAATGATTTGGTCGTGTACGATGAGTTGAGGGGCGCGCAATAAGGAGAGCCTTATCCCTCAACATCCCTTAGTCTCCAAGAAGTGTAGTTGAGAGATCACGGTAACGATTCCCGGTCGCTAAGCAGTACTCCCCATAAGAAGGAAGAAATGAAACTGTCGGAAGGGCCCGCCGAAGAGGCACCTGAACAAGAGAAAGATAATTGTTATTTAAAATAAAGAAATCGTAAACTCATCAAAAATAAATTCATGTGACTTTAAATTAAGAAGATAAATACCAGAAAACTTTATTCATTATTCTTTTGTTTAAAAATAAAACTTTTTTATTTTAGTCTAAACTATTTTATTTATCTACTCTATTGAAGGAATAAAATAAGAACTAAACTAAAAATTCCTGTAAAAGTTCTCTTAGATTTGAATAGTAATAGGAGTTAACTTCAAGAGAGAATATTCTAGTAAAAGATAAAAAGAACTAAAGAGAATATATATATTAGATGTTATTTAATAAAAGAAACATTTTTCTTTTATAAATTCATTATCAATTAAATAAAAATAACAAATCTTTTATTTTTATTTTTATTTAGTAAACTATTTGAGAAACAAAAGAGGAGTAGAACTCTCGTACACTTAACTCCCACTGATCTAGGGAATTAGGTGCACATTGAAAACATTGAGACACATGTATTTGAGAATAATGGAAATTAAAATATTAAATTAAATTAAATATGTGCATGGACAAACACATGGCACACACGCTTTTGCTATATAATGAGGGGAGAGAATGAGAGAAGGACATCTCTTGCTCCCTAATGCTGGATGAGCATCATAATCTCGGATTATGTTATGATTCTTGAGAGTTGGGATTAGCTGAAACGGGGATTGGTAGATCCTTTCGGGAAGCTTGCTAGTGTGTTCTTATGACCCCAATTGCTCGAGGGTTCGGGAGGAAGAAGATTACTCCCGATATGTTAGGGAGGTCAACCAAAGTGTTGTCGGTATCGTCGTAAGTATTGGATCGATCTGAAATGCGGAATCGGTTGCTCATACAACGATCAACTCATCTCAATACGGCAATCTAATCAGGTTCATTGTCTTTGATATTACTTTTCAGCATTTGAGAACGATAGTTTAGTTATATTGTTAAGAGAAAATTACTGGCTGGGAATCAATATAATTCATGTAGCATACAAATTTCTGTTTTAAATTGTTTAATTCAGATGGAGAGATTTAATCTAATTGTGCGCTTCCAGCTTTAAAGTTTTGGATTTGAATTTATTTAAATTGAAACTCTATTAATCTCTGCATCTCGTTGCATTTAGCGCTTCCAAGGATTCATGTGTATTATTGGCTTTTTCACAACTTCAACCCGATTTGCATTTGATAAAAGCTCTGTATATTAATGGCGTTTCCACAAAATTGATTTCGAAATACAATAAGAGCAATAATCCAACCTCTATTTCTATCGTGATGTTTCCAACATTCATAGGTTGAAACGAATTTTCCCATTGTACTTTGTGCACCGATTCACTCTAACGTTTCCAGATTTTGTTTTGCGATTACAAATATCATTTAAATTCATCTAATGCGAAACTGAATGGCCGTCTACAAATTTGTGAGACCATAATTTGAAAGGACGGTTACTGTTACTAAAAACAATGGATGGAAGTATTAGTTAAAGGATGGAAGCATTAGTTAAAGGATTATAATAGTTTATTATAAAGCATAAGTCTTCCTTTAATTAATGTGCATGTCATGAGAAAAGATTTAAATTGGTTAAATAATTGATTTTTATGGGAATGTTTTCGGTTCCAGATAATAGATTGGTTAAATGGCAAGTGCATGTTAGTTATCCAGAATATGTTCAGAGGTTAAAATGAATATTTAAGTATTTAAAAAAAAGGGCTGAATGAAATACATATATGTATGTATATAATATATATATATATATGTCTATTTTTAAATTCATGCTTTGGTTATGTCATAATGGCTTTTAGACAGAATCAGCATATGTAAACAATAAAAGAAGAGTAAAAAGGATGGAAATAAATATATGTTTATATAGTATATATATGCCTATATTTTTATATGCTCATGCTTGGGTTATGTCATAATGGCTTTTGGACATATTCAACATATGTGAACAATAAAAGAAAAGAAAATGGAATGGAATAAATATATATAAGATATATATATTTAATTATTGCTCATACCTCAAATATTTTATAGTGAAAAGTAGAATGGAAGTGTTATGATGGACTTTAGCTTAGGTAAATATAAAAAAAAAAGGAAAATGAAAAAGAGTAACTATATATATAGTTAGGAAATGGAATGAATTTATGCATTTTTTTAAATGTACTTAATGGTAGTTAAAATAAATGGATAGAGATTTTTTTTTTCACAGAAAAATTCAACTTACTATTAATATACGAAATAGTAAATAAAACCAGCTGTTAGAACATACATGAAATTCTCAATCCCTATCATAATGACAGTCCAGTCATAATGTCAGATGTGTCATCAGCTACAACAGCATACAAATGAAAAAGAGCCATATGTCCACAATACAAAACAGGAATCCATCCTGTAGGAGAAACTGATCCAAAAGTCACCAGTACAAAAGTAATCAAACCCAAAATATATAAAAGGTCTCATATACAGTCATCCATAACTTCCAGTCACCAAATACATCATATAAAGTATCCATCAAAGCAATAAATACCGAGCAGCAGCCAAAAGAGATTAAATAATGAATATGAAGGCTTTTAATTATATGGATTTTAGGAAGAATATATGCTTACAAATTATATACTAGGTAGATTGTATAATTATGCCAATTGATAAATATGAAGGTCGTCAGCTATATAAATGTTAGGTGACTATTTATATCAACATTTAAGTGTTGAAGATGTTTATGTTTAGAGGTTAGATGATATATTGTGTATTTGTCATTGATAAATGTTCAGATATTGAGATATTCAATTAAGCATTTAAATGAGAGAATATTTTTTTTTTTAAAATTACGTGAATGACGAGTCTTACATTTTACCTACTTAGCATTTTGCCTACTTAGCAGGAGAGACCCTACATTGTTTTTTTTATTTATTTAAATTTAAATCTGAAAAAAAAAACAACTAAACTAAACAAAAAATTTATACATATATTATATATATATGAACTTAAAAAAAAAAAAAAAAAACTATAACCAAATATAATCTTGTTGCATGTAAGACCATCCTGAACTAAAACCATAAAAGGATCTAATGCCTTCTAAATCCTGGCAAGATACTTTAATCACCGGTTCAAGTTAAGCAAAGGCCAGCGTAAGAGACATGAAATCTCTACTTACAGCTACATGTGAGCCATAATTTACATTGGAATTTCAGTTTAACATGCTCTCAGGAAAAATGATTGAGAATCGTAATGGCTCTTTGGGTTTAAATGAAGAAAAATTACACAAACGCTTTGTTTCAAAGATGTCAGAATAAAAAAAATGAAATAAATGCATATTCAATGAAAAATAAATAAATAAATAAAACATCGCATAGCCTCTGGAAGTTTTGGTTGCCGCTAGAATTTGTTGTGCTAAAAAAAATATCGTTGAGGAATCGCTCTAACTGTTGACAACGAAAAAAGGGCAATCGAGTTCCAGAGACCACTAGATTAACTTAGATTAACTATTAATCTAAGTTTCTGGATTAAAAAAAATATATATTAATGGTTTAAAAAAAAAAAACTTATGAAATTGTTTTGGGCCATGCATTAGCCTAGATGCTGCGGCCATGGCGGCGCAACCA
Source organism: Larix kaempferi (assembly GCA_027924585.1). Classification (NCBI taxonomy): domain Eukaryota; kingdom Viridiplantae; phylum Streptophyta; class Pinopsida; order Pinales; family Pinaceae; genus Larix; species Larix kaempferi. Next base: position 20,185,467 of record BSBM01000613.1, on the reverse strand, counting down.
GCTTGGCTTGTGGCCTGGGCCCAACCTTAAAATGGCTTTAAAAAAAAATTGCGTTTAAAAATATAAAATATATATATATAATAAATAAAAAAACAATTAATACAAATTTATTTTTTGTATAGTTCAATTTAAAGAAATAAAAATAAAATTTCACAAAAAAAATTATTTGCAATAATTCTTTAAAAATAAAAACATATATAATCAAAAAAAAATATTATAAAATAGAAAGAAAAAAAAATTGAAATGCATAAACGAAATTGTTTTTACATTATACAAAAAAATAATAATAAATTTTATTCTTTTTGCAGCTGAGCGGGACCATGGCCAGCGACCTTGGCATAGCCACAGGCTCACGGTCATGGCCAGCGGCTTTGGCGCAGCCCAAAGGGGTGCGGCCTTGTCGCAGCAGCCACAGGTTACGGCCCTGAAAATAAGGTTTAAAAATAAAGTGTTTAAAAAAAAATTATTACGTTTAAATTTTATTTTTTGGCTAGCTGCGACCCTGGGCGGTCGGCCAGCAGCAATATGGCTTGTGGCCTGGCACGACCCGACCAAGCAGCCATCGGCTGTGGCCTCGGCATGCATCCGGTCAGTAGCCACACAACCGGCGAATAGATGCGGCAACAAAAAAAAAATTGCGATGAAGTTAAAAAAAAAATATACAGAGTTGAGAAAGTCATATGCTGGTTATGTCATGCTTTGGTGCGTGAGCTCTATATGACTTTCTGACTGGAAAAGTCTCTCTATGTTGCTTTTCTAAGATACAACCTTCGCAAATTCTTTCTGTCTTTTCAATTAGTGGTGATACTTTCACCATATCCTTCATGTGTAGTAGCTTCAGCCCACCTAAGTTTAGGTGTCCAAATCTGAAATGCCATAACCAGGATTCATCCTTCATTTCTGTTTGAAATGCAGCTTGCATTGCGCTGCCTTTTTCTTCCTCGTTGCTGCAAACTTCTGCTCTTTTGCTTTCTGTCTTGAACATAGCTTCAGAATTTTCTTTCTGACTTTCATGAACAACATGATTATTTTTACCTTTGATGATTGGTGTTATCCTCAAAGGAAACAAGTGATTGCTTGTTATCTGCACTTCGGCTATTAACTGATTGCTTGGGTATACATCTTTGATCACACAACGCTTCCCTATCATATGAACTCTGTAACCTTTTTCCATCACTTGTCCAATGCTTATCAGATTATGCTTCAAACCTTGAACATAATACACATCAGGCATATATTTCTACTCCCCATGTTTGGTTAGAATATCAACAGTACCCTTACTCAAAATAGTGACTTGTATATTGTTTCCAAGTGTGACATCAGTTTGAACTTATTTATCTAGATTGGAAAATAAACTTAAATTACCAGTCATATGATTGCTACAGCCTGAGTCTAAATACCATATGTCATTTGGACTTTGTTGGACGGCATTGCATTCCAGCGATGATGCGCATGCCAAGAAGAGTGAACTATTCGCAGTGTTGTTGTTGCTTGATTGAGTTTCACCTTGCTTTCCTTGATCATATTGCTTCTTCTTGCATTCATATGCGAAGTGTCCATACTTCTTACAGTAATGACATTGAATCTTTGATTTATCATACCTTTGTCCACTTGGCTGATTGGGGGTATGATCCTGGCCTCTTCCTGCAACATGTGCAGGACTGTTGCTGCGACCTCCTCTAAATGAACTTCGTCCTCTGCCTCTAGAGTTTGATCTTCCTCTGCCTCTACCACGACTTATGGATGACTGTGCTGCGAGCGCACCTTCCAGCGATGTGTCTGAACCGCTGATTCTATGTTCATGATTGAGTAATGAGGCTTGCAACTCATCAACAGTAAATATGGACAGATCTTTGTTTTCCTCTAGGGTCACAACCAAAGATTCAAATTTCTTTGGTAGAACTCTAAGAACTTTTTCAACAACTCTTTAATCAGTTAGTGTTTCTCCATGAGAGTTTATTTGATTAACTAGACCAATTACATGAGTATAGAATGAGTCTACTGACTCTGTATTTTTCATTGACAGAGATTCAAACTCTCTTCTAAGAATTTGAAGTTTGGCAGACTTTACCTTGTTGAAACCTTGATATGTTGTTTCCAGCGTGTCCCATGCTTCCTTTGTTGACTGCGCTGCGGCTACTCTTGGGAGTATGGATTCATGTGTCGCTTGATGTATGTGGAACAATGCCTTTTCATATTTCTTCCTTTGTTCCCTCAGAACATCCTTCTCAGCTTTTGTGAGATTGTTGTATGCTGTTGCATCTGCTGGTTCTGCATAACCAATTTGGACTATGTCCCATACATCTTGACCTCTAAACAAAGCCTTCATAGTTAGAGACCAATATTCATAATTTTTACCAGTAAATATCAGGGTTTGCAAATTACCCGAAGTGGAAGCCATCCTTCACCACTTTTTCCTTATGAAATGAATTCCTTCTTTCTGTAAACCAGGCTCTGATACCAGATGAACGGAAAAGGAACATCGCGTAGTAAATAGGATTTAACTGCACAGTAGCTCAATATCTTCTTTTTCTTTAGATTGGGACTTCGCACCTTCTAGCAGGAATCCCAAATTTCTCTTCGCGGAACCCTTCCTTCACTAAGAATTAAATTCGCAGTATTAGCTACGCGGCAACTAACTTTTACTGCGCAGGTTAACTTCGCAGTACAACTTTTAACTTCGCGGCGATTAACTACGCGATTTTGACTTTTTGTTGCGCAGTGAACTTCATAGTGATGCGGAGTTATCTTTGCCACAATACTTCACTTCGCTGACTTCACCAACACTTCGCGGCATGCTTAACCAAACTTTATCATAAAATATATATCTTTAACTAAAATCATCTAACGCGAAGTTACTCCTTGTTAAATTTAGAACATTCACTGCGGTGAACTATTTGGAAATATTGATTCTTTTTACTGCCGGTAAATGTAAACACGATTCACGCAAGTAAAACTGGAGATGATCTGCGACTTGCAAAATACAACATTCTTGAGAATGAAACATAAAACATAAACTTATATATTTACCAAGGTAAACTGTGCAGCTCCTCAATACATGGAAATGAGTTTCGTTGCATTCTTTTACATTCACAAAGCTTGGGCTCTTGATACAATTCATGGGAGCTTCTTCTCCTTTCACTCTTCTTACACACCTCTCTAAGAGTTTTAACTAAGAGCTTCTATTTATAGAATTTCAACCAACTGACTTAGGAACGCTTCCTATGGAAGCTACGGGATTGCATTAAAGACTGAAATAAATTCTATCCTAAGGTTTCTTGACTTGCAAACTATTAACGTGGTGAAGTAACTACAAACAAGACGTCCACCGAATTGGTCAGTGAACTAACTGACAGACTTACATCGTGAACATCGCGCTGACACAAAACGACTACCAGGGTGACTGACAGATTCGGCGCAGTAACTATGCGATCAGCTCATTTAATTAGATATTTCAAACAATTTTAACATTGATAAAAAATATAAAAAAATTTACAAAAAAAAAACCTACCTATGAAAAATATATATAAAAAAACGATGAATTTTATGCATAAAAAAAAATTATTATAAAAAAAAACATAGGAAAATTTTGTTTTTTTTATTACATTAAAATGAAAAACAAATTCAGGCTAGGTGTGGCCATGGCAGCCTTGGTGCTGTGGCCAGAGCCATGGCAGGCCTTGGCACAGTAGCCATAGGTTGCGGCACTGGAAAAAAAAAAAGGAGATAAACATTTTTATAAAAAAAATATTATGTTTGAAATTTATTTTTTTGGGTGCAGCTAGTGCTGCGACCCTGGGAGGCCGGCCAGCAGCCATATGGCTGTGGCCTTGGGTGCAACCAGTCGACAGTTATTGAACAAAAAAAATGTGAAGAAGTTTTAAAAATACATATAATTAATAAAATATTTTTTTGATGCCCTAGTTGGTCGTTCACGCAGAGAGGGGAATCTAGCGGAGGAGATGTTGGGCTACGTGAGATGGGGGAAGCTGCAGCCACTCTGCACAGATAAAAGGAGTTTTCATGAAGGACCTCTGCACAGTAAGGAAGGAGAAGAGGTCGAGTTGCGGTGGGCAGCGAGCAAAGAAGCCCAGAGAGGCCTGCGCGTGAGGGGAACGAACCGGCCTGAGCGCATCCTAGACGTGCAACCCGGACAAACATCCTTCGGCTGTCGCCTAGGCATGCAGTCGGCCATCAAAAGAATACTTAATAAATTTTTAAAAAAAAACCTTCTTGATAAGTAAATCAATCCACGGAAACTGTCTCTAAATCTCTCTTAACTGAGCAAAGTATGCGGCCATGGGCCAGCAGGCAAGGCCTACGACCAAGGAACAGCCCAGCATGGCCAAGGAACACGACCAAGGAACGCGGCCACAGCCAGCGGCCTCAACGCATAAGGGAATTCCCCAACTGTTGTGCAAAAGGGAGAAGGTGGAGAGGTGCCCAGCTATGGCTGCTTAAAGAAAAAAAGAAACTGTGTAAAAAAAATATAATAAAAATAAAACTATAATACGTACTAAGTCAGAGTTTACCTGCTCACCAACGCAGCGATGTTGGGAATGAGACTGGCTGGAAGGCAGGAGCCCTTGCCAAGCTGCCTCCGAGTTGCAGAGCAGGGCTTTCCAAAAATCGAAAGAGGAAATAACCGGCATCCCACGGATTAACCCTTTTTAGGGTGTAGCTAATTTCTTTCGATTATTTTACATGAAGCATGGCCGTGAAAGGAGGTGGTAAGTCTGCGTGGCTTTCATGTGTAGGAAGGGTAGGGTAGGTTAAATTGTTTTTTTAAAACATATATTAATTATTAAAAAAAATTGATTTAAAAAAAACTAAACTTCAAATGCTGTATGAAGTGTTTTTTTTAATCTATATTTTAATTTATAAATATAACATTTTAATATGTTATTTAATAAATTTTAATTTGTTAATAAATTCAAATTACTTTATATTTAAATGGTTAATTTGGAAATAATAAATTTACAATCTAATATAAGTATTATATTAGAAAATAATATGTTAAATTAAATGTTATAATATAAGTTAAATTTACCAGTTAAAATAAAATGATATATCTATATCAATACTATGCTTAGATTTAAATTAATGTTAAATAATTAATTAAAATGGTTAACATAGGTTAATGACTAATTAGTTGGGGATTAATGATGGTTGATTAATGATTAACATAAGTAGTGTGATGTAAACCTAACAAAAGAATATGGAGCACTAGAGGAGTAGGGTAGTTTGGGAGTTGTTATGATGCCTAGATTCAAGAGGATAGGTAGCATATATTTATGTACAAATGATATTGGTTGTATCATTATGGGACTCAAACCCTATGATTGACACATAACAATCGAGTTCACTAGATCATGATATCATGCCGATAAACATGTCTTGATTATTTGTACTTTCGTTGATGCAATAGAGGAAGGTGCTAAGGTTTAGGAGAGCAATTGAAATGCTAGGGTTAGTGTCGTTATGAGAGGACCCAATATTTGACGCAAGGAAACCATAGAGGAGACTTTCAAATGCTTTCCTTGGAAATCATGTGTGAGGCAAGATTGAAGAAGATCGAGGTTGGGCTTGTTGCTGTCGATGCCAACTTGTTGAGCCTTTTAGAGCGGCTAGGAGTACCTTAGTACAATGCCTTGCTAAGCCATGATTGTCGGTTAGGGTTTTAAATCTTAAGGTGGATTCCATTAATTGGAATTAGTTTTAAATATAACAATGAGTAAGGGGCAAGTTTTCCCCAATGTTGAACTTCTTGTGGAAGGAAGGCTTAGTAGGGGAAAATATATCTAAGGATTATTAACGAGTAACAACAATTTAGGCTCAAATGACTTAAGAAGATGTGAAACGCCAAATGAAGCAAACACTCAGTGAACCTGAACATGGTATAAGCAATGGCTTAGGATAAAGCATTATTAAATGAAGCAATATATAGCCAATGCGCGTATGGGCCACGTAATGTGAACATTAATATAATACCATCAACGAAGGATATAATTTTCAAGTGATTTGGGGGTCAATGTAATGTTAAACATTATGCAATATAGGGTAATATGCTTAAGTGGGGATGGTAGGAAAAATTTAAAACTTAATTGAAAATAATTGTTACGGTATGAGAGTATCGAATATGATACAAACAATAAGGTTGTAAGAAATAAATGAAAAACAAAATTCAAGTATTGGCGCAATTTAAAATTTATGTCATGGATGTAGTAAATGCAAGTATTAACATAGTTGGTATAGGTCGATGATAATAGGTGTATAGTACGATGAGCACCATTATGATAGTCATTTAGATAGTACAAGGCGAATAATGATTAACTTGAGTAGGGACAAAGGAAGGGAGTGGTCAATGAAGCAAGAAGACTAAAATGAGTAGGTGCATAGGATAAAATATTCCTAATAAGGGAGCAACCCATAAACAATTTACATATGGGCCAGGTGGTGATAAATGCAATCGTTAATATAATACTAGTAGATAGGGAGGTATTTTTAAAACTGAGACGTGAGTCAATACAATGTAAGATGTCTCGATGAATTAGATGGTAATGTGCTTATGTATTTAGCATGGGGGACACCTACGAAGTGGATTGCACAGACGAATAATACTTATGAATGTGCATAGAACAACTATTATTAATATATGAGAGATTAGGGTTGTTATAAAGGTAAAAGGGGAACTATCGCCACATTGGAAGATAGGGTTATGCTAGGAGAGTAAACAAGAGAAGAAGGAAAAAAAAAGTTAGTAATGAAATACTATAATTATGGAGTGAAAGTAAATACATAATTGTCGTAAAAAGCGCATATTTAGACGATGAAATATAAGTGGTTGATTCATAAATCATGGAATGCACTATCCATAGTGGTATCAAGGATGAAAAAAAAGGGATTAAGGCGGCATAAATGAAATTTGGACATTTAACTTAGTCCCTAACTAGAAGAGTATAATGACATATGATATTCACTAAAAGCTTGTGACAACTAAAGTAGTTGGCAATAATAATAAGAGAAGATCGTAATAGAAGAAATGTGCATGTATTATCAAGTTTGGGTAAGACATAAAATTAAGTTTGGTACGTCGAATGAATACATGATCTTGATCTTCACTCTGTAGGGTAAATTAAAAGTTGATCGACAATAGATGAGGTTGTAAAATCGTAAAATTTTATGAGGAACCCAGATAGTCATGCTAGGAGGAAATTCATAAGGGTGTGATGCTATCCTGTGAGGGAATGACCTTACGTCATAATTTAATTTGTAAACAAAAGAAAAATGATATATCGTGTGATGCATAAGTCAGATTCCTTGAAAGTGGTTCATAATGTAATACGTTGATGGAAAACTGGTGTGTGATGTATGACTTAGAAGTAGTCATTACTTAATGGGAAATTGGGATTTTGGAATGAATTCGACTTGATTTTTAACCTAATTGTTAGCCTTGAGTATGTGTATATAATGATTTTAAGGACATTGTTGGGTGTGCCTAGTTTGGATTACCTAATGTATATCTCATTAACATATGTTGTTTATGATGTGTTAGTTTCGAGCTTTATCCTAGATTCATGTATGAGTAATAAAATTTATCGCACAACAAATAATATTGGACATTGAATGAATTTATGTATGATTAAAAACAACAATAACACAATTGCAGCATATCAATTATAGGCGTGTCAATGACAAATGACCGTTAAGATAAGTAAAGGGGGTTAAACAACATGAGCATCGTCCATAGTATCTGGTAAGGTGTGATAATAACGGATGATATCATTGCATATTGTGATGAGAGTATTGTTAATAAGGTATAAGTAATGACGAGTACGGACTATAATGTTGGTGTGCACAAATAAGTAAGAGTCATCATCTTGTGTAATTAATGGATTATAAATAAGAGAACTCATAAGTGTAGCTTAGATACTAAGAGTAATAGAGTAGATAGGATTAGTGGGACAACATATAGATGTGAATGAAAGAAATAGGTATATCAAGGTAAGGGATAGTTAATGAAATAGTACCAAACATAGGACAATGATGTAAGGATTACAAGATAAATGGAAATACAGTAGAAGATAAGTTCTAGTTGAACTTGTAGACGTTGTTTATGATGATATGGAAATTTCTCCATGATTTTTAAACTGCAGTCTCGAGGGTGTATCATTTAAACCAACAACCTTTAAACAAAGAGCATGTTGGCTTCATAATCTATCACTAAAAATAAATCTCGATATAGAGAAATGGGTCAAAGTGGAACTAACTCAAGATGAGATCCAATTAAAGAGTCATGGCAATGACATAGAATCAAATTGAAAGTTATATATATAAGACATGGTATTCTTATGAATCACATTATAGAATGTACAAATTAATTTAATTTAACAAGGATGTTGACTATTCTATGGATTAAGGTGGTAATGAACCTTGAGTAGTCAAACCAACAACCTTGCAAAAGTTAAAACAAATATAAGAACACCTCCAATAAGATTAAATGAGTAAATTTTGTAGATATCGTTTTTGTATAATTAGGAGGTGTCCTAGTAAGGCAAGTATACCCTAGGTCATGCTACCTAGGAGGGCGCAGAGACCATGCGTCATTATTTACCCACACTATTTTGACAATAACTTCGGGACGAAGTTTCCTGAAGGGTGGGTGTATGTAATGCCCCGTTTTGACATTACTACCTGAACTACTATTATATGTTGTATTTGTTTGATTGTGAGACTTCATCGGTTTGACGACACTGTGGACATATGGTTCTATTATTTTGCCGATATATATATATGTGTGTGTGATGTTAGTATTATGATTGGTAGTCATGTTTAGATATGTATCATGTGTTAATTATGTCTCATATATGCAAATTACTGAATGATGCGTACATGGATACTGTTACAGTTATATGTTGAATAAATGAGTGTTATGCCAGGTGCATGGCGAATAAGTGAATTTATTGTTGTTATGTTATGCTAAAATGCATGTGTACATGTTGAGGATTTATGCACGACATTCTAGACTGTATGTCAGACACTAACTTACAGGTTAAAAGGATAAGTAATAACTGGATCCTACGAGGAGGGTGAGCCTCGGGGACATGGACTTTGAAAGATAAATGGTATGTGAGTGATGCATTCTTTACTTTCGCATGATTATTATTATGATGTATATTATGACATGGGTGGGGTAGGGTTTCAGGAAACTCAACCGCCCAGATTGGTTATACTATGACAAACTGAATATAGGTGCAACGCAGTTATTATGATGGGTGGACATAGTCTCTTGTTCCATTAGGGGGGTGGAGGCTTTAACCACCATTTATCCCCGAAACCCTGATTCATGGGAGGGCTGTGCTACGGCATGCTCCCTAAGGTGTGTGATGATGACTGGTGGTTTCCTACTGGGGAAGCTTGGTCAATGTAGTCGACACTTCCACTTATGGTTTCTAGCTAGAGTCAGTCATGGCTTGACACTTCAGGGTAGTCTAGCAGAGGAACGGATAGGATGTGGAAATTAGTTGTGATTGTTGGAACGGGATAGATCCGCAGGAAGTGCGGAAGCCGACAGGTGTGAAAGGGTCACTCAGTGGAAGAAGGACCTTTCACCACTTTTTGCGGAAGTATAAGTATTGTTAATAGTTGAGTCGATCATATGGACCATTTTTTGTAAAATAATGTAAGCATATAAATAAAGAAATCTTGTAAGCCTAAGGGCATCGATCAATGGAAGATTAATGCGATCTTTTGAGTTTGATTGTACTTGCGATATCATGTTTTGAATATCTCTGCGACGGGTTTTCCGTAGATGTTAATGAATGAAGATGTTTGGTTGTGAATTCTGGTGTTATGTTACGATGCAATAATGGGTTATTTAAATGTTCTTTGTTGGTTTATGTGAAAACATGTTGTTGGTTAATGCTAATGTGTTTTGATGCGAATAATTGAATTATAGTGAATGATTGTGATCTCTGGTTAATGCACTCATATCTTCTTTGTAACTGTGGAAGCTTGGTTCCTGCAACACCCTTATCTGCCTCAGGTGAGACCTCACCTGCTTCGCAGGTGTTGCTAGGAAGGATAACTCCTTTCTGGGCCGGTGAATAAGGGGTTGTTGGTGTTGTTGACGACAAAGTGAACCCCTGTCGAAAGACCCTGTGTCAACAAATGGTTACGTTGTCAGGACCTTAAAAATAAAAGAAAAAAAGAGGATATGTTGTGGCTTCCGACGAAACCAGAGCTCCAAGAGTGGTTCAGTCAGAAAGCAGAAGAGTTTGCAAAAGAAGAAAGAAGGAACCCGGTAGAAATAGTAGAAAGTTGGCTACAAAAGCACATATACTCGGATATCCATGAGATATTCTTTGCCGAATTTCCAATAATACTACAGGAGTGGCTCGCGCAGTTGACATTCAGAGGACATACCAACCAGAATATTGGATCAGATCAGTGGACTCCAGAACTCATTCAACAACTGAAGCAAGTCAACAATATAGTATCAAGGGCTATTGAATTCTGGATCGATAGTATCCTAAAGGGGTACATCACTAAGTTCACGGTAGATACCAACAACTCTTAGATCGACGCGGAGAGATGATTTTTCAGGGGACCAAGGGGTAGGTTCATCATGTCACTGAACCTGTGAATTAAGATGCTGGTGTGCAAAAAGGGTATGATTAAAATGACCTCCAATGAGTAGATAGATCAGTGTGCAGGGGTTGTAGGTATCGCATGGTTACGGATCCGCTAGGAAAGATGCAGGGTAGATGGACATGAGTGACGACGAATTTCTAAGGGAAGTTGAGAAGGACTGTGGCACCTTGAGAAGTGGAACGATATTCCGGCGTCCTGATAAGAGGAGGAGGACTAAGAAAGAGTACCCTGAGAGGACCGGAAGGGAATACTACGCAATAGGGACACAGAGGATGGAGCTCCCTTACAACGAGGAGGAAGGTGGTGACCAGGCTACCTCAGAAAAAGGGTGGATCGTAAGCTATCACATACCTTCGACCTCATACGCCACCTATCAATCTAAAGGAAACACCATAAATAATTCATAGAGCTGTCCCACGTGTAGTGGAAAAAGTAGTGCATCAGTAAGTAGCAATAGTAGGAACACTGCGATGGTGGACGATACAAAGATGCCGAGTTTCGTAGGAAGCGGGATGGAGGATCTGGAACAGTTTTGGTTTTTATGTGAAGCAATGTGGACCGTGAAGCAAGTCCAAAATGAAGACATAAAAAAGGGACAGTTGGCAACGACCTTTCGAGGCTGTGCACTAGACTGGTTCATAAAATATACTAAGGTTCCAAGAAAAATGTTGGCAGAAATCAAAGCAGCGATGATTCAAGAATTTAAAAAACCCAATTCAGAAGCACAATACATTACTGAGCTCAAAGAGATCAGGCAATACCCGAATGAACTAGTATGGGATTTTGATCAGAGATACAAAAAATTGATAGCGAAAGTCAATTTTCCAATAAACGACATGTAGCATAAAGAGTGGTTTATCGCTAGGATGGTACCACATATTAGAGGACCATTGATGCAGCAGAAAGTTGCGGATCAAGCCGAAGCATTAGAAATCGTGATGAAGCTAGAGGCTTCGTCGATCGGAGAGACTGGGGCTGGAATGGATAAGATTCAAGCACAACTGGCTACGTTGACGCTCCAATTGGAGGACATGTAGCAAGGGAAAAATAATCGCGCAGATGTATGGTGCACCAGATGTAGGATGGATGGCCATCATAAGGATAACTGTTCAATGTTTCAACAGTATTTGAATTTAGGGGTGTCGAACCCCCTTCGCCAGGAAATTCTACCATGGTGCCTCGTTTTCTAGGCCAGGGGGCATCGACCAGAGGATTGCATATACTTACAGAAGATGGTGTCGAAACCGGTGAATCTATATTGTAAATTCTATCGATTAGTAGGGCATGATGAAAAGGACTGCAAGGCACACAATTTGCTGCGAGAATGGAACATGGATGCATGCCTGATAAAGGGAGAAGAGCAAAAACTAGCACTACAACAGCCGTAGTATGCCCAGCAACAACCACAGTTTATGCAGATGCCGCAATTTGACCAAGGACAGTATGGCGCACCGCAGTATCCACAACCACAGTACCAACAGCCACTATATCAACAATACCCACAACTGCAACATCAGCAACCACAGTACTAGCAGGTGCAGTACAGACCACCACGTGGAGGATTTGGTGGAGGATTTCGGGGAGGACGTGGTGGTGGAGTCGGAAGAGGGGGAGCCGCTGGCCAATGCCGAGGACCCCATACATGTTATAATTGTGGGCAACAAGGACATTTTGCAAGGGATTGCCTGAATCAGGCCTCGCAATGCATGTATTGCAGTGGAATAGACTATGCGATAGAAGACTGCCCACAGCTCATCACCAAATGGAAAACAAAGAACCCATCGACCCCGCCAAATCAAAACCAACCAGTGGTACAAAAAATATCAGCAAAAGATAGTAGGCACTCCACAGTAGTAGGAATAGTAACGCGAGGAGGAGTAGTAACGGGAGTTGACAAACAACAGCTTATTATTCGACCAATAGGAAAGAAAAATGTTACGTTTGACACAGGGGCAGAAAAAGACACCTTCCTAAAGGCCCAACAGGAGGTGCTGCGAAGAATGCAGAACATACATCTTCAAGAAGAAATCTATGATATGTCGCCGACGTTCGACCGGACGAAGTCACAGAGAAAGGCCACTACCTTAAGAGCCTTCCTAGAGAGATGCTTAGCATTGGCACAAGATGAGGAGGCATTGGAGGATATATCCAGGCTATTGAGTCGACAGGAGAACGGAAGTCAGGAACCCAAGGTTAATTGCTTACATAAGAAAAGGAAGACGGGTAGAGAAATGAGGATGTCGACACAAATCAGAGCGTTCGATGTCGATGCCATCATTTTGGATTTAGGGTCAGACGTGAACATCCTGACAAAACAAACATGGGAAACAATGGGAAGACCACAAATGACCTGGTCGCCAGTATAGTTGCGATTAGCAAACCAGAGCAAGGTCACCCCTCTTGGCCGAGTGTGTCAACTTCCCATTGAAATCGAAGGACTTCGAACACATGCCGACTTCAATGTTATAGAATTAGTAGATAACACATGTCCATATCCAACACTATTGGGAATCGACTGGGCGATGCAAAATCAAGCAATCATCAATTTCAAGAAGCGGATCATGTCATTTGAAGATCGAGAAATAAGGGTTGTCACACCACTAGATTCTGCGGAAGGACAACAATGCCTAGAGCCTACCAAAGATGAAGATAGGGAAGGAGGGGATAGCCTATATAATATATCTGAATATTAAATAAATCCAAACGATGGAGGGGAGTTGGAATGGCACAGCCCTAGCTCAGCATCTTCAGACTCAAACGAGGCACTGAAAACTAGCAAAACCGACTTCACGAAGTATCATTTCGCAGAGGTGCAAGGATTACATAGTCTGTACATTGGGTGGCTACTGAGGAGTGCGCATTACCAATGTAGGAAGGGTTACCAAATTTGAGCACCTTCTTAATAGAATTCGAAGGAAAGGTAGCGGAACCACAAAGACTCTTGGCCTTGGAGGAAGCGCTGAAGGCTACTCCTGCGTGTTGGTGGGTAGCATACAAATCAAGGATATCAAGCTAGCCATTATGCCTACGCCTCTTGGAGGTACATTTTGGCGACACCAAAACATGGAACGGACAAAGATACGATGGCCAGGGTAACCCAAATGAACATGTGAAGGCTTGTCAGCACCAATGGGCAGAGCGACTAGAGCAGGAGTGGGTGCATGCCTTTGTGCATATGTTGGATGAAGTATCACGGAGTTGGTATGTCGCGACGGAGCTGCGACTCGGTACACTTTCTTGGGATCAGTTAACACTTGGATTTATCCAAACGTTCTCCTTCTGAGATAAGAACCCCTTCATCCATAATGCACTTCAGGTAAGTAAGAAGAAAATTTTCGAGGAAGAACCGACAGTGCAGCTATCAAAACTCCGATGGACCATGACACCCAAAATAAAGAGGAACTGCTACCAACCGAATGATAACAATGATGGGACGACACCTAAGCTACCCGTCGACTAGTACAATCAACCACTGAAGATTATGAAGGTAACTATTAAATCGACGGAAAACTTGAATGTCGCAGATGTTGAAAAGCGTCGAAAGGAATCAACTATTACGGAAATTGCAGACCTATTGCATGAATTTTAGGACCTATTTCCGACAAGATCCTTAGAGAGACAATACATTCACACCTCAACGGATGAATTCGAAATAGATGAATATGCGATCGCAAGAAATTTGCAACCACAAACAACATCATCCAGCCAAAGACCAAACCTTGCGATACGGTGTCGACAGTACGGCACCACCTATTACCGCAGTGTTAAAAAAAAAAATTAATAATAATAATAATAATAATAATAAATAAGGGAAGGGATGTATCACACGAACCATAATAAATCACAAAACGTGGGCGACATGATAGGCCCACGATGGAAGTTTCCACGACAAGTAATAGTCCACTCCAGCATTAAAGACGCTAAAAGCGACATTTATATAAAATCAAACAGCATCAAGGCCAAGACACCGGGAGTTAATATCCAATGCAAGCGACGGATTTGGCGAATCCCGATGAGAATCAACAATGATGGAATCGAACGGATGGACATTACCAACTGCTATATAAATGGCAACGGGGAAGCAAATCCAGTTACTACAGTACTCTAGAAGCCAAATGGAAGTGTATGTGTCTAGCACCAACACTAAAAGACCACAGTCCACGCCAATTGTTCAGGAGCAGCCCGAAGTCATGTCGTCAATTCCACACAAGAAGCAAAGAAGTGCGATGCGACCTCCTGATAGCGGTTAGGGGACAAAGAAAGCCACCCGGGCATCTACCCAAAACAAGAACAGCACTGCAGGATCCCCCACAGTGAAAGAGGTGTAGGAGGGATACGACGGTCCCATGCTTTCAGAATATGTTCCGCCTCGACGGGCTGAGGCACCTGCATTGTGGATTAACAAAAATGACAGATACACCATTGCAGTCGCACCGGTACCTCTAGGAGTTAAGACAAGTGGGGACATTACCACCAAGTTGTAGAGACTACAATACACTGACCACAACCTCGCTAAGTTCAAAGAATATGTAGAAGCCTACGAGGACATCCCCCATGCGAGCGGCCCAACCACGAAGGAACCGAGGGAATGGGAAAAGGAATTGGCACGATCAGGGTTGCTTGGCATCACCCTTCTACCACATTTTGGGCACCTGGCACAAGTCAAAGCATGCGCAAGAAACTCCTCGCATGCTTCCATGACCAATCCCTATGACTACATGAGAGAATTCCAATTACCGTCGACATCGTCACCAGAATCACCGGCCTACCACAAGACGGAGCCGACCCATCAAAATTTTTCCTGGGAAAGGATAACGATAAGAATGTAGCCAAGCAGTTGGCTATAAAGTACGACATATAGAAATATTCCTGGGTTTTCCTGATCCACACCATTAACAACCAAGCGGTCCAACTCACAACAAAAATATTGGCGATCAAAGTAACCAGTAAAAACCAACAAGCGCAATGCAATTCAGGGGTCATTGTAGCAGCAAAACAATGCGCCACAGGAGAAAAGATGAATTGGGCCCAATTCCTGCTGCATGAACTCACCGAGGACGCATATGAGCCCCAGGAAAATGGATGGCCTTTCTCGTATTCATGGTTACTCCTCCTAATTTCCTTCAAATCATGGAGGGAACCAAACAACTACCAAGGGGTGGACCTCGCAGAACCTTGAGTATGCGATGGGGCAAGGTACCAGAACTTGTGGGCAATGACCGATAAGGAGAGCCAGCAGGAGAATGTTATCCAGTTCTACGTTTGGCTTGAGAGGTGTGAATGGATGCAATGATGATACCGCGGATCACACTGCAGGCCGCAACGAAGTATCAGTCCATTGCCCAGTTATATGTTGAGATGCACACGATTTAGCTCGGAGCACATGTAGATCCAACCAAGAAATGGATAAGAACACAGTACAAGCTCATGAAGCCAAGCTTGACAACATCATTGCTCACTGGCCTGAGGAATGGAAATTCCCTGCAGATCCGAAAGAGATTGTAGCAGCACAAGCATCCAATCGACAGAACTAGGCCAGGAATGATGAAGCTTCCGCCAACCAGAAGGAGGCACAGGAGATTGATACAAAGGATCAGACAGCTGGCTCTAGTCACAACGGGGCCTCAACAACCAACACCCCAATGGACCCAGAGCTTGACCTTCAGCAGGAAGAATGTCGGACAAAGAACTGTATGGACCACAACGACGGTAGTACAAGAGTTGGCCTCACTGCGCAGCAGGCCGATAGTCTATTGGATAGCATTATGCAGATCATAGAGCACAACTACCAGAAGGTTACAAGGAACTCCGTAGACAATTTCCAGTATATAGGGGATTTGTTAAATACATTGGCCAATACAATAATCAACATTCAGGTACCACACGGCAATATCCAACAAAACCTGTCAACTCCCAGAGTTGAGGTAGAGGTAGGAAACTAGAAACATATAGTCCAAGTTGACTCACATGCCTTCTTTATAGGAGACGAGAACTTGAACCTAGAGATCCGAAAGGATCCCCTGACAATGGTCGACTTCAACGTACTACCAATATTGACACTACATCGGTTCCAAGTGGCAGCAAGCGCAGAAATCCGATGCCGTGAGGCTACAATGCACAATAAGATGGTCGATTGCATGAAACGACTACAATGTAATGAGATAGAGGCCAAGCATCTTTGAGATGATTATATTGTGGTACAATCTATGCAGGTACATGCCCTTGAGGAGAAAGCGCAACTAGAGAAAGCCTTGGCTGACAAGGAAGCAGTCATCGCAGACCAGACCAGGATGCTCAATGCAAAGGAAGAAATTATGACGAAATGAACAAAGCTCGAAAGAGCGCTAGAAAAGGCATGCGAAGCAGTAGTGTTAAACATGGATGTTGACACTCCAAGCTCGGGTAACACCCAGCAAGCCACCGGCACAAATCCAGAACCAACAGAAAGCGATAGATGAGGTAGTGATGGAAATTCAGGAGCTGGAACAGGTTGCGCAGAAGGCAGCTGTAAGTCTTACAGAATTTTGGGACAGGTTGTTCGAAGATGACCACTTAGCGGAACTAAAGAAGACGCATTGCGAAGCTAAAGAGAAGCTAGAAACATTTAAAGGGTCAATTAAAGCAATGACCACCATGACCAGGATGACAAAGACCACGGAATTACAGAATATGAAGCAGCGAGTTGAGAAATCCCATGAAAGGAAGCAATGATGAGCGGCACATTTGGACAACCTTCAGACAAAAGAAGAAGCACTGATAGAAAGCATGGTTCCATAATTGAAATAGGTACAGGATAAACTACAGGAAGTACTACAGAATGTGAGCGACCACCCAACAGAATAGCAAATGATGGAAAGTACACAGATCCGCACATTAGTGAAAGAGATAGTCGACTGGATCCGGACCGCCTACGAAGACTTTCAAAAGCAATATAGCAAACCAGCAGTGTCCAACTAAAGTGGCTTGGGACAAGCCACAAGTTTTTGTTGGGGTCCTGGATGCACGGGATAGATCCGCAGGAAGTGCGGAAGCCGACAGGTGCGAAAGGGTCACTGAACGAAAGAAGGACCTTTCGCCACTTTTTGCGGAAGTATAAGTATTGTTAAGATTTGAGTCGGTCATATGGACCATGATTTGTAAAATAATGTAAGCATATAAATAAAGCAATCTTGTAAGCCTAAGGGCATCGATCGATGGAATTAATGCGATCTTTTTAGTTTGATTGTACTTGCAATATCATGTTTTGAATATCTCTGCGACGGGTTTTTCGCATATGTTAATGAATGAAGATGTTCGGTTGTGAATTATGGTGTT
The DNA here is from genome assembly GCA_027924585.1 of Larix kaempferi. Lineage (NCBI taxonomy): Eukaryota > Viridiplantae > Streptophyta > Pinopsida > Pinales > Pinaceae > Larix > Larix kaempferi. The sequence goes on along the minus strand of BSBM01000613.1, from coordinate 20,167,500 downwards.
ATGTTATGATGCAATAATGTGTTATTTAAATGTTCTCTGTTGGTTTATGTGAAAACATGTTGTTAGTTAATGCTAATGTGTTTTGATGCGAATAATTGAACTATAGTGAATGATTGTGATCTATGGTTAAAGCACTTGTATCTTCTTTGTAACTGCAGAAGCTTGGTTCCTACAGCACCCTTATCCGCCTCGTGTGAGACCTCACCTGCTTCGCAGGTGTTGCTAGGAAGGATAACTCCTTTCTAGGACGATGAATAAGGGGTTGTTGGTGTTGTTGACGACAGAGTGAACCCCTGTCGAAAGACCCTGTGTCAACAGTGATGTAGGTAGATAGGTGTAGCTTGGAGTCAAGATGAAAACAAGATCTAACTGTGTATGTGGAAAACCCTTGATTGATTATAAGTCGTAACTCAGTAATGTATGAATTGTCGTAACTTAATAAGATGCAGTTAGGTAAAATATTGTACCATGCAAACTATGTATAAACATGTGTGTTGGTTTCTTTCTGGATAGACCCAGGTTTTCAGGATGCGCAGCAACAAACACCCCTTTGGCGCACTAGCCCTTTCGGCAACGAGCTGCATAGCAGCCCAAAGTCTCACCCGAAGTGGCTATGGGGGGATAAGGAATCATGTTTCCTTAACCTAGGTGGCATGGAGTCTATAGCCTTCTCTCTTCCCTTCTTGGAGGTAACCCCAGAACGGAGCATCGCACTCTTCCACAGGTCTCCCAATGCTACAGCGCTGGAACTCACTCTCCTCAGCCAAGCTGCGCTGTAGCTCCGCACCTGCGCACGGGTCTTTTACCCACTACCTCCGATACACTATGTATCGTCTCTACCCTTGCACCACAGCGCAGTAACACACTCCTTTAGCGCTGCGGCGACAGTGTTCTTACAGACTCCTTCGACAATGCACAAGTACAACTTCTAAGGGAGCTTCCAGGATTTACTTTACCTAATCATTCATCAAGATAGCGAAACATTCATAGAGACATAGACAGTAAAGCAAAGAAATGCAATCACATAAAGCATCATCACAACAATAAGAATTACGTGGTTCACATCCAAGAGGGAAGCTACGTCCACAGGAACTGTGTTTTATAATATCTTGAGATGGGGATAACACAGTTCCGCTGCGCACACAGTTGCAGCCTTAGATCTTTCTGGGAAACTCCACGCACACAGCTAGGAGCCCTTCTCTTAGATCTATTCTCTTCTTCTACAGATATTACTATAACAAAGACATACAATTACATTCCCCTCTCAGTCCTCTTGTGACTGGTCGATACATGCAATGGCCTTTACGCCAAGCGGTCTCCCTGCGAGATCGCGGCCTTCTTACATGCACAAAAATGATCATTAACATCTTAATAGACACAGCAATACAAATGACTCAGACCTCAACTTAGACGGTCCGTGTAACTCAGTAGCTATCTAACTCTTTTTCTAACTCTCTAACCCTCTAACTCGTTTCCCTTTTCAATTACACATATATATAGGTGGCCCTGAGGGTCGCACCTTTACAAAACTGTGGGACTTTCCCAACAGTGATCCCCAAAAACCCTAACCGCAGACACGGCTAGGTGTACTGCAGGCACCTCTTGCAGTCACGTCACAGCTTCCTGCAGACTCCGCAATTTCCAGCGCAGATCGCGGGTATGGGTGCCGCTTCATCGTTCTTTGCTCCTTGTCCTTCGCCTTCAATGCTTTGGCCCGTTGCTCTTCCTTGGTACGAGCAACCATAACACCTGTACTTTTCCTTAATGAGGGTAGTTGATCCCTCTATTCCGCCACTTCATTTACTGTGGTTGTTGAGATTTCTACTTGGCCACCTTATTTACTCTTTCCTTTGACTTGTGCGTGCGTGCTCCATGATTTCCGGCCCGTAATCTGTGGTGAGCTCGTCCATCTGGCGTCGTACTGCGCACTATTCATTTCTGCCAAAAATGGTGCTTTTCCTCAAAATTAGCACTTTTCCTTCAAAACTTAGTGCTTTTTCCTAAATTTGGGAGCTTTGCCATAGCTGTGGCCTATGCTCCAACAGGCCCCAAACACTTACTTGTGGCTCGTCCCCGAGCCACTCGCACTAGCTTGCGGTCGTTTTACTTGTGCATCTGACTTTGCTTGGGTCGCAACGAAGGCTTGCTTCCACTACGCAATAGCGGATTCCATGTCTTGCACGCACTTCGTGGCTGTCTGCACCAGGTCTGAAGTAGCTTCTTCTCCTTCCGTGCCATTGACCAACTCTTGAAACTCAGCAAATGATTTGACCTTGGCCTCTGATTGGGAAGCAAGTTCAGCATACTCATCCATAAACAGCTGAATGATGTTGGCGAGAGTAGCATCTTTGTCTTTGAGCCTGTGCAGTTCTTGCTGGACTTTGTGGACTTCGCTCATCTTTCTCATTTTGGATAAGCCTTCCAAGGGCTTAGCTTCTTCGTTCAAAACAGTTAGGGACTGTTCTGCTGCTTGAACAGAAAACAGCTGCGCATCAGGCAGAGAGTCCTCCAAATTTGTAGGTTCCTCCCCTGACTCTATCCTAGATAAATGGTCAGGTCCTGCATTCAATCTACCTGGCTTCACAATAATCTCAAAATCATACTCTTGGAAGAGGAGTAGCCATCTACAAATTCTTCCCCCTAACACTGGCTTATTGACCAAGTACTTCAAAGCAGAATGGTCAATATACATTTTAAAATGAGCACCCAATAGATAGTGTCTGAACTTCTGTAACGCATACACCATAGCGAGTCCTTCTCTTTCTGTAGTGGTGTAGTTCTTCTCAGCTGTAGACAACTTTTTGCTAGAGTAAGCAATGGGGTGCTCAATACCTCCTTCTCCCGGTTGTGTCAGTACAACCCCCAATGCTATGGAAGAAGCATCTACATGAACATGAAAGGGTTTTCTCCAGTCTGGGAAAACTAGAATAGGTGTTGTGACCATCTTTCCTTTAAGTGTGTCCAAGCTCTGTTGGCATTCTTCTGTCCATTGGAATTTTGAATCCTTTTTCAGTAGTCTTTCCATAGGCGCAGTGATCTTTGCATAACCCTTGATAAATTTCCTATAGTATCCTGTATGTCCCAATGTAGTGCACAATTGTTTGACTGAGTTGGGCGCAGGCAAGTTAGCAATGATGGAAACCTTCGTAGGATCCATCATGAGTCCTTGTCTGCACACAATGTGACCCAACAAAATACCAAAAGGAGCACAGAAGATACATTTTTTCAAGTTAAGGGAAATCTGATACTGTCTACATTTTTCTAACATCATCCTTAGATTCCCTATATGTTTCTTTAGTAAACCAAACATAGTCCAGTCATCAAAATAGACTTCTAGAAACTTATGAATGAATTCTTTAAAAACAGCAACAACGACTCTAGAGAAAATAGCAGGAGCGTTTTTAAGACCAAAGGGCATTACCGTATACTGGAATGAGCCCCATTCAGTTGCAAAAGTGGTCTTATGGCAGTCCTCTGGATGGATTCTGATCTGATGGTATCCTGAAAAGCCATCAGTGAAGGAGTAAGCCTCTTGTCCTCCAACATTGTCAAGCACTTCATCTATAAAGGGCGTAGGAAATGGATCATGTGTTGATGCGTCATTGAGCTTGCACAGGTCCACACAGATTCTTATTTCACCTTTTGTCTTTTTCTCTTGTACCACCATAGGACTAATCCAATCACTTTCCTCTACTGGCTCAATGATACCAGCTGCAAGCATCTTATCAATTTCTTCTCTAACCTTTTCTTTATATCGCGGGTTCAACCTGTACGGGTGTTGTTTTACTGGCTTAGCATCCGCTTTCAAAGGTATGCGCATAACTCCTAAATCTCCTAGGATGCCTTTCATTTCTATAAACTTGGTAGGAAATATATCCTGGTACTCATGTAGTAAATCTGCAATATGGCCAATAGTTTCATCATCCCAATAATCTCCTATAGAGGCAAACTTGGGTTCGGCTTCTGTACCAATGTTAATCTTCTTAAGCTTGATGTGTTCTGTAATGGCATGGATATCAAGCTGAGGACCTTCGACTTTGCGTGTCCCTTCTGACTCTGGAATATTGATGTTGCGAGGATCATCATCCTCTTCTCCAGTGGTGAAATTATAGCATTCCAGGGCATGTTCCATCTGGACAGCCCAATCTGGTTGAGAATACTCTGGTAAAGGACATCATCCAAATATCTTCTTTCTAATACACTTTAAAGCCTGATCGATGCTTGGATGTTCTGACTCAAAGCTGAAAGTGAGTTGAAAACTTTCAATCATGAGATCCCAAGTGACAGTTCCTCTGCGCAATTCTATTTCAGTGTACTAGTTCCTTGGAACTATATCCAACGTGTGGATGAATAGGTGAACCCACTCATCCTCTGGAATATTTGACCATTGCTGAATACATGCTTCAACGTGTGACCTGGGGTCACTCTGACCATCATATTTGCGCAAAACTCCTGCTGTAGTCTCTTGAAATCTGTGCAGTATCAACCTGCGACGGTCTTGCCATGTGTCAATATTTTCTTTATGCGCACCCCACCATCTTGCAGGTGTAGCGCACAGTGCTACATCCAATGCTTGTATGCGCTACTCATCTGGGATTTCTTGTTCATATGCATGTATGAATTGACTTACTCTAGTTAAACCATCAAATATTGGAGTGTTATTCAATTCTATGCCAATCCATCGAATGGATTTAGTCGTCATGGTGCAACGCCTTGCAGAAACCTCATGTAAGCGATTCTGCCAGTTTTCCAGTCCTACTTTTGAATCTGATGTGCACGAGCTATCGCGTCGCCAGCTAATATGGCCATCCGCTGTGGGATTGACATAATCATTATGACTAGTAGTCATCTGATACAAACTTTCCATGTGGCGCACTTCTTCTTCTGCTCGAATGGGTTCAATATACCATGGTCCTTGAAGGGGATCAAGTGGTGCAATGACCCTAATCTAGTCATCCTCAAAGGTCATCTGTCTTTTCTTCAAATTAATGATAGCCAGATTATCAAATGCCCAGTCTATGCCTAAAAGTGTTGGGTAAGGTCTACTGTCATCCATAATTTTGATTACTTCAAAGTATGCAGAACTTCTTATTCCCTCAATATCAATGGGTACATTGGGTAATCTGCCCAATGGAGAAACTCGTTGCTGATTTGCTAATCTTAGATGGATAGGAGATCTAATAAGCTGAGGACTACCCACCTATTCCCAAGTCTGCATGGCGAGAACATTAACTTCTGATCCTAAATCTAAAATGACTTCGTCCATTTCAAATGCTCCAATCTGCGCTGTGAGTCTCATCTCTCTTCCAGTTCTAGTATGACTCCTAATCTGATGAACAGCACGCTACACTGTGTTCATCGACGCAGATTGTTGACACTGATCCAACAGGTGTTGGAGTTCCATAGTTTCTTTTTCATTGCACAACAACTTTAAGCAGCTTCTCAGGAAAGCATGAACACTGCCTAGTGTATCCTCCTCATCAAGCCTTCCAGATGTAGTAGCCTGCTCTTGTACCAAGTTCTCTTGACTTGGCACATGCAGTCTGATATCATTGTGCAGTAATGCGACAGAACTTGAAGCTCACGGATCTGAGAAATACTCTTGAGCTTGCTTGAATGCTTCTTTTTGCTTCTATAGGTCGAGCAGGGATGGTTTAATATTAGTGCGGCGCACCCATTGTGTTGCTGGCTTTCCAGTTCCCGACTCTGGCGCATCAGTGGTTGCACCACTGCGTGTCACTATATTAACTGTGGGATTTGGTTCTCTTTTTTCTACTGCAATCAACTGAATATTCTAGTTAACCTATGGCTTCTTTTCTTGCATCTTGGCCATCAACTGAGGGCATTCTTCAATGTCATGATCATAGGATTTATAGTATATGCAGGTGGTTGTAGGGTTTTGGCAATCCCTTGCATAATGGCCTTGAGCTCCGCAGTTATAGCAAGTGATCTGTCCTCTTCCACGACCAAAACCTCCTGCACGTCCTCGGCCCCTGTAATTTCCTCCTCGGCCTTCGCGAGTTGGGTCATATTGCGGACTTGCTGTGGGTCCCTGTGGTTCTGACTGTACTCTATAAACATCATGTTTTCTTTCTATCATAAGGTCATATGCTCTGCAGTTGTTCTCATCATGGCCTACTGATTTACAGAAATTGCAATATAGATTCTTTGGAGTTTGTACATATTTATGTAACAAGTGACACTCTTGTGGTCTATGGCCTCTAGTTCTACTGATTTCACACCAAGGCCCCTGAGCCTGTGGTAAAGGGTTAGGTGCTCCAGTTGCAATATAATCTATGAAAACAGGACAATGGTCCTTTGAATTTCCTTGTGCTCTACACTTTGTACACCAAATTTCTTCTTTAACGTCCTTTCCTTTCTTAATATCATGCACTTGCAAAGTTAGGTTTGATATTTAGTTCTGCAACTGCGCAACATCGTTGCTTGTTCCAGCAATTGGTGAAGCTTCTAGTTTCATAGCCATCTCTAGAGCTTGTTCTTGAGTAGTGAGATTTTGTTGCATAAGAGGAAGTCTAATATGAGGAAGCAGCACAGCAATGAACCATTCCTTATGTTGCTGCGGTGCAAAATCAAAGCTCACTTGATCTATCAAGGCTTTGAACTTCTGGTCAAAGTCCCATACTGATTCTGTAGGTAACTGTTTTATGTCTTTGAGTTCTGTTATGCACTGTGATTCTGATTTAGGTTTCTTGAATTATTTAATCATAGCACTTCTTACATCAGCAAGCATCCTATTCTGTGTTGCTGAGTATTTCATAAACCAGGTTAAGGCTCTCTCTCTTAGTGTGGTTTCTAACTGAACCAGCTTAATAGCATCATCATTAATTTGCTTAATCGTCCAAATGGATTCACATAGAAACCAGTGTTGCTCAGGGTCTTCTAGCCTTGTTCCTCTAAAGGTTGGTAGCTTCATGTCATCACCCATCCTTCTTGTGCTAGGTTGACGTGGAGGTGTTGTGGCACTTCCTCCGGGATGGTTAAACAAAGGTGGGGCTGATGTACTAGAAGTACCGTGTGGGCTACTAGAGGGTGTTACTGCGGGGTTATGCTGAGCCCCGTATGGCTTTTGCGGTGTAAAAGGGTGATAAGGGATATGAGCACTCCCTTGTCTCTCTTTATGGCTCGCTCTACGAGCTTGGCTATCTTCTGGGATAGACTCAAAAGAATGTTGGTCGAGGCCTACTTTATACCGTTTTCCGCTATGAGTGCAACCAATAACTTCAAGATCACTATCAGAATCTGCGGACATTACTTTTCTATGCTATTCATCGGAAGCTATGCATAGTTTTCCTTTTTCATATAAGAGCATTTTAATCCACAAGTTCAAAGAATTTAAGAACTTACCCCTGTATGCTTTGAAGAAGCTCCTCTCAACCTCACTGAAGCTCTTTCTCGTAGCTACTGCAAACCCGGTGATGAAGCCTTCCAGCAGACTGTTCAACCAAAAGTCTACTACGCGGGACACAGGATTATCTACCCGCTTCAAAATGCTAACTAGCTCAGGCGTCCAAACAATAGGTTGATCCACATGCACAGTGGGTCCAGTATCTGCTAGCTTGGATACCCACTCTCGAGTGCAAATGTTACAAAGAATATTTCGTGAAGCTCAGTATAAATATGCTTCTGCAACCAGTCCTCTGTCTGAAGCTTAGGGCTTCTATTTTCACGCTCAGCAAACTCTCTAGCCTTTGAATCAAACCACTCTTGAATTTCTTTAGTTGTAGGATTCCAACACCACATTGCCTTCAAAATAATAGGTTTAAAGCCGGCAACAGAACCATTTGTTGGCTGTAGGACTCCAGCACCACATTGCCTTCAAAATAATAGGGTTAAAGTCGGCAACGGAACCATTTGTTGGCTTCTTTCTGGACAGACCTGGGTTTTCAGGATGCGCAGCAACAAACACCCCTTTGGCGCACTGGCCCTTTTGGAAATGAGCTGCCCAGTAGCCCGAAGTCTCACCCGAAGTGGCTATGGGGGGCTAAGGAATCAGGTTTCCTTAACCTAGGTGGCGTGGAGTCTACAACCTTCTCTCTTCCCTTCTTGGAGGTAACCCTGAAATGGAGTGTGTCACTCTTCCACAGGTCTCCTAGCACTACAGTGTTGGAACTCACTCTCCTCAGCCAAGCTGTGCGGTAGCTCCGCACCTGCGCACGGGTCTTTTACCTGCTACCTCCGATACACTATGTATCGTCTTTTCCCTTGCACCACAGCGTAGTAACACACTCCTTTAGCACTGCGACAACAGTGTTCTTACAAACTCCTTCGACAATGCACAAGTACAACTTCGAAGGGAGCTTCCAGGATTTCATTTACCTAATCATTCATAAAGATAGCGAAACATTCATAGAGACATAGACAGTAAAGCAAAGAAATGCAATCACATAAAGCATCATAACAACAACAAGAATTATGTGGTTCACATCCAGGAGGGAAGCTACGTCCACAGGAACTGTGTTTTATATTATCTTGAGATGGGGATAACACAGTTCCGCTACGCACACAGCTGCATCCTTAGATCTTTCTGGGAAACTCCACACACACAGTTGGGATCCCTTCTCTTAGATCTATTCTCTTCTTCTACAGATATTACTATAACAAAGACATACAATTACATTCCCCTCTCAGTCCTCTTGCGACTGGTCGATACATGCAATGGCCTTTACGCCAAGCGGTCTCCCTGCGAGATCGCGACCTTCTTACATGCACAAAAATGATCATTAACAGCTTAACAGATACATCAATACAAACGACTCAGACCTCAACTTAGACAGTCCATGTAACTTAGTATCTATCTAACTCTTTTTCTAACGCTCTAACCCTCTAACCCGTTTCCCTTTTCAATTACACATATATATAGGTGGCCCTGAGGGTCGCACCTTTACAAAACTGTGGGCCTTTCCCAACAGTGATCCCCAAAAACCCTAACCGTAGACACGGCTAGGTGTACTGCAGGCGCCTCTTGCAGTCACGTCAAAGCTTCCTACAGACTACGCGATTTCCGGTACAGATCACGGGTATGGGTGCCGCTTCATCGTTCTTTGCTCCTTGTACTTCGCCTTCAATGCTTCGGCCCGTTGCTCTTCCTTGGTCCGAGCAACCATAACTCCTATACTTTTCCTTAATGAAGCTAGCTGAGCCCTCTATTCCGCCGCTTCATTTACTATGGTGGTTGAGCTTTCTACTCGGCCACCTTATTTACTCTTTCCTTTGACTTGTGCGTGCGATCTCCACGATTTTTGGCCCATCATCTGCGGTGAGCTCGTCCATCTGGTGTCGTACCGCGCACTCTTCATTTCTGCCAAAAATGGTGCTTTTCCTCAAAATTAGCGCTTTTCCTTCAAAACTTAGTGCTTTTTCCTAAATTTGGCAGCTTTTCAATAGCTGCGGCCTATGCTCCAACAATGTGTCAGTAAACGATAAATCTTGTGATCTTGATTGATGTGTGTGAATTAGTACTGTTAGTGTACTTATGTGAGGTATGTAAGCAGTAGCTACGCTTACATAACTCGCCTACATATTTATAAATTTCGTGAAATAATATTGAATAATAATATTAATTTTGTCGATTAATGTTAGAAAAGTTGGTTAACGTTAAATATGGTCAAATAATGATTAATAGTGTTGATTAGTAAACGAACTATGGTTAACATAAGTAGTAACTAATGTGATTGATTAGTAATCCTTGATTGATTGTTATTAAAATTATTTTAGTTGAGACTAAGGGTTAAAAGGTTGAATGTAATTATCATGTCAATTAGGTCAATATTAAATTGGTCAGTTAGCATTAAGTATGTGTTAATAATGTTAATTGATGATAATAAAACTATCATTATCGTTAAAAATGGTTGTTAATTAATTTAAATATAAACTAGGGTGTAATTAACCTGGAATTAGGTGAAGGAGTGATTAAAGATTAGTTAATATTAATTAATTAAAATAAATGTACATTCCTAATGATGTGAATAATATTAATAGGATTATTATTGATAATTGATAAATGACATTAGTTGATGTTATACCTCAATATTACACATTAAGTATTAGTGTCGCATCCTTGCACTAGCGACCTAAACAACAGTTTCCCTTAAAGATCATCTGAACATTCAGAGTGAAAAACACTGACTAAACACTAAAAGCAAAACCTTTTTCTGCCATCTGCCAACCCAACTTAGCCCTATTTGTGAGCACTACCGCTCCTTGCACATCTACAGGGGCGCGGTAGTCAGCACTATCATGCATTGCTCCTTCTCTGGGGCGCGATACTACCGCGTTATGCTCAGTGGTAGGAGCGTGGTAGTCCCTTTGGGATCTCAACCTTCGAGGAGATTTTGTTGGGATTACCACCTTTGGTTCGATCCTAACTCCTTCTTTGTTTAGATGGCCTGATCCACTAAACTCTCCATAGATCCACACTTCTCTTTTTGGTTAACCTTCCCATGTGCTATAAGAGAGAAGATTTCCATGGGCCAAAGGGAGGACTTTTGTGTCATCAAACCTATGATCTTCATACTTCTGTAGAGATAGCTAGAGGAAGCACTTGGAGCTAGAGGATTGGCTTGGATATCAAGCAACCTTTGTAAGCACTCTTCAAGTTTGTAGTAAAAGATAACTTGTCTTGTTTTTCCCATTTCATGTGTATTGTATAAATCTTTGATATGAAATGTATCTCGTTTAGATTTGAACTTAACCTTTGCTTCAAGGTATTTGGAAGATCGCGTGCTTGTCCTTTGTTTGATTTCAACAAGTTCTACATTGGAGCTTCGGGATCAAGAGCTAGAAGCGAGACAAACGTCGAATTGGAAGGCGAGTTACGTTTTTCATCTCTTCTGAATGCATTTAATCTTTTTGTGAAGATTAGTTCAGGAACTCAAGGTAGCATTTGTTTCCTTTTTGTCTTAGCATAGAGTCAGTGCATCCTACTTTATTCTAAGACAGTTTCTACCTATCCGTAGGGAGAAATATCTACAACAAAAATTGGCGACTCCGCTGGGGACTTGAATCCATTTTCTTTGCTTGTGAAGTTTTCTTTCAATTTCACTCATTGATTGTAAGAATTGGGTTATTTTACCCTCATCCATTTCCCTGTTCTTTGCATTAGACTTTTGTTACAGATCAGTAAGTCCTCTGGGTTCGAAAAACCTCGAAAAGTCAAAATCTTTTCTTAAATTTTTTCCTTTTTCCCCCTGTTCAGACACTACCGCGCCCCTGTAACTGCCTACAGAGCGGTAGTACCACGCCTTAACCATTGTCTAGAGCGCGGTAGTCTATCAGTACCGCTCCCAGGTTTCCTGCAAGCCCACGGTAGTTCCTGGAAAGTGTTTTTTATTTGGTTGGTTTGGTTATTTTTGGGTCTTTTCGAGAATTGGATCCATGTTGGCCCTTTGAGTAAACACTAGTGTTTTGCTTGCATTTTTAAGTGAAATGGGTTATATTTTGAATCGTGCATCCTAGAGTCGTTTTGACCCATATTTTAGGTTTTGAGATCATTTTTTGGTTTGGTGTGTTTGAATTGCCTGGCATCTTATTTCCTTTACATCCTATCTAATGATTGTTGGGAAAGATTGATTCCTTATCTCCGCTTTAGTCCGAAGAGAAGCTTAGTTTTGTCACTCTTTTGCTATATTCACGAAACTGAAAAAATATATATGTTCTTCTTGCTTTAATTTGGTCATTTGCAATTCTTGGTCTCAAATTCATAAGGAGAAGAAAGGCTTGTTTCAGATTCATATACATTCGAGTTAAAGATAGAATTGTTGAGTGCTTTTCTTTGTCCTCCATCTAATTGGAAACGTTTGTAGAATCTTTCTTTCCATAGCTTGGATGTGTCTTTTTCAAGTGTGAAAAGATAGGAAATGGATTAGAATCGTTGTGTTTGGTGTTCATATGAAGAACTTTTTCATTGCTTTGGGTTAGTTTTGGGTACATATTTTACTTCTTTCTATCATTTTGAAAATGAATAAAATTGCACGTGCATTGGGTTCTGCATATTGGGAATGGAAAGAATTCTTCCTTACTTTAGCTAGTGTTCATCGAAGAGAAAGGCTCATTTTGATTCATCTTCATTTGCATGGTTTGAGTCGTCACAACACCATCAAGCTACACTTCCATAACCCGATTGTGTAAGACAACCTCTAAAATTAATCTCCCTAACTAAACCAACATTAACCTCACTTGAGGAAATCAAAAGAATTTGGTAGTTAGGTAGGACACCAGGGATAGGCATCAAAATAATTCCCCCATTGTCATTTTTCATCTGAGACATAGTCGTTGTCTTCAGGGAACTAAAATCCTCTAGTATTTGTTGACACGGTCATACACCAGTTTGTGGAGGGGCCTCCTGACTGTTTTAAACTTTCAGGGGTTAAACCGCTGCGAGATTGAGAACCGGACGGACTCTGTGGAATGCCGCACTCCACTTAGCCCTAAGGCAACATCAATCGTTGTCTTCCTTGTATTCATAGTAATGCAAGGGTGATAAGGAAGAAGTGCCGAAAACCTTTTCCAACGTGTCATGAACGAGGTAGCTTAGTGACTTTTCTTCTAGGGCTCTTTACCCAGGATCCCTTTCGGTAAAGGGATATCCTTCCACTATTGGTCTCTCATTTTGTATTGTTCGACTTGGATTTCATCACCTTGCGAAGGATACAATTTTTTGAGGTCTCCAGCTCTTAGTTCGTAGGTTTTGCTTGCTATCTTGTAGAGGGTCTTTTTCTTTGTAGGGTTGCTTGTTGGCATTCTGGCCATTTTGTTGTACAACTTGCTTACTGTGGCAGTGGCCTCAGTATAGTTTTTTGAGCTTGCTCTTTTGGCCTGTGAGCCTTGTCTTTTCCTAGCTCCCCTTTCGCACGCTCAGTTGCCTAAGGGTTTTTTGAGTTCTTTTTAACAAGACTTCGTCACATCACTTAGTTTAGTTTCATGGAGAATCTACCTCCATGCACCCATGCTCCTTCTGGGACTACCAATCCAGAGACCCCTTTTCAAGGGGTACCTTTTACTTTTCCTCCAGTTGGAGAGATTGGTGCTCCCTTTATTTCCATGTTAAATATTCCTGGATTAACCATAGGATTACCAGTGTGGTTATTCAATCTGGTAATCTCGATTGCACCCAATGTTTCGAATGTTAATTCTCCACGAGAGTCAATCTCAAACTAATCCTTCCCCTTCTTCGTTGGATGAATCTTCTTCTGTTCCTTCTTCCTCGCCTGATCAAAACAATAGTGTTAGTAATCAAGAGGATAAGAAGAAGAAGAAAATGAAAGTTAAGAAGAAGAAGGATAAGGAAGAGACCAAGCATAAACCAGTTTCCTCTAATGGCACTCATTCTATGAAAACACCCCGTAAGCCCAAGTTCCCTTGCAAACTTTGCAAGGGTGATCACCTTCTCAAGGATTTCCCCGATCTTTCCCGTGTATCAAAAGTGTGGTCTAAAAAACCCAAACCACTTGTATCGTCGACCTCTGACCATCCTCCCTCAACCAGTGACCCCTTCGTCAAAGGTCGAAAGGGTAAATTCCTATATCCTTGTTTGATATGCAAGGGTATGCACCGTACTTTCCTTTGTCCAAGCATGGATGAAGCTTTGCGGTGGTTGGAAGATATTACTAGTTCTCAACTGGTGCTTCCAACAAACGATAGTAAGTTGTCCCTCGACCCCTCGCTGGTTGACCAAGTGATCAAGTCAGTTTCATCTACAATTGATCCTGCTCTCCATTCTGAGAGTGAAGTGATCGAGTCGCTGTCATCTCCACTCGATCCCACTCTTTCATTGAAGAAAGTCCAGACTGAAGCAATCATCTTGCCACAATCTTCGTCTCATTCTTATCTTCCCAGCGAAAGTCAATTAGAAACCGTTGATGTTTTCCTTATCGGTTCAGATTGTCCTCGGCAAGGGGAAACCCTATCCATTTCTGCGGGACCCCCTCCAAGTACTAAGGTCATTTTCTTTGATTGGAATGGTCTAACAGAATCTTGTCTTCCTTCAAGTGTTCCTTTTCAAATATTTGTAGGAGTTTCCAATAAAGAAATTTTTCGTACGATAGTTGATGAAGGAGCTTCTGTTAGGATTCTATCCTCAACTTCTTGGCAAGCCTTAGGTTCTCCTCGGCTTGTGCCCCTCACTGACCAGATACTAGCTTTCAATAGAAGGCCTACTGGACCTTTAGGGTCCCTTCCTCAGTTACCTATCACTTTGGGAGGGAAAATCGTCTGTATTGATGTCATGGTCGTCCAAGGTCCCCTAGATTTCAATCTACTCCTTGGATGTGATTACATCTATGCAATGAAGGTTGTAGTGTCCTCACTCTTTTGAGTGATGTATTTTCCCCATCATGGGAATGTTGTGACCATCGATCAGCTTTCTTTTGTGACGCCCACTCATCGCATGACTCCTAGTCACTAGACTTCCCTAAATGTTCCACATGTTTTAGTGGTTTCTTCCCCCTAGGGGGGGACGCTTGGAGCAAAGTTCTATTCTGATGTCAAGCTCGTTAAAAAATGAAACCATTTTCTCAAGCATAGTTTACTTTTGGTTTTAAGCTTGTGTAAAAATGAAACCAACCATCATTTCAAGCATAGTTTACTTTTGGTTTTAAGCTTGTGTAAAAATGAAACCAACCATCATTTTGAGCAGAGTTCCCTTTATGTGTCAAGCTCATTAAAAAATGAAACAGGTCATCATGAGCATAGTTCCCTTTCTATGTCAAGCTCGTTAAAAAATGAAATAGTTTCCTACGAGCATAGTTTATTCTCTGTTTCAAGCTCATTAAAAAATGAAACCGACCCTCAAGCACAGTTTACTTTTGGTTTTAAGCTTGTGTAAAAATGAAACCAATCCCAAGCATAGTTTACGTTCGGTTTCAAGCTTGCGTAAAAATGAAACTACCTTCGAGCATAATTTCTTTCTATTTTAAGCTCATTTAAAAAATAAAAAAGACCCTTTCAAGCATTGTTATTATCTATTTCAAGCTTGTGTAAAAATGAAATAGATCTCCTTTCCATTTGTTCGAGTCTCTCGCTAGAGTTAGGATTTGAACCTTCATTTCATCTGCCTAGGGCACTTGGTTCTGGTTCTCCCTAACCCTCTGGCGAACACATTCAGATTAGTAGCCAGGATTTTTGGGTAAGGAAGAAGAGTAGTCAGACAAAACGAAGCTTTGGAGGCATTTTTAGCCGCTAGCAATCATGCTGGGGGCATTTACCAACCTCTGGTTATCATGTTGGGAAGGAACCTGTTAATGGGCCTTAACCGTGAGCATAGTTTACCTTTGGCTTCAATCTCATTAAAAAATGAAACCAGTAGTCTGAGCAGATTTCTACTCCTGTGTCAAGCTCGTTAAAAAATGAAACATATCGTTTCCCTTTGAGTCAAGTATCCTCGTAGACTTAGTACCCGACCTTCTTTTCACCTGCATATACTTTAGGAGAATGAAATGAAGCTTGGGGGCATGTCTTCAACCTCTAGAAGTTACGTTGAAGTCAACTCAATTGCCTCTCCACACCATGTTGGAGCTAAGTCACTTACTTCTAGCAATCATGCTAGGGGCGTGTACCAACCTTTGGCTTTCATGACGAGAAGAAGTTCACCATTGGGAACATTTTCAAGCATACTTTCCTTTTTAGGTTTCGAGCTCATTAAACCATGAAAATTATCCTGAGCATAGTTCATTTTCTGTTAGAAGCTCATTAAAAAATGAAGCAGACATCATGAGCATTCTTCCAACCTATCTTCGAGCTCGTTAAAAACAGTAAGAAGGTGATTGAGCTTACTTTTCACTTTTTTCGCGCTCTGGTTAAAACATAAAAAGTGGTTTGAACTTACTTTTCCTTTTTCATGCTCTAGATCCAAACGTGAAAAAGATTCTGAGTGCTTTTGATACCATTATCTTGCTCGTTAAACAATTGGAGTAAAAAGGTGTTTCTAACAAGTATAGGTTTATCACTTTATCCGGCCTCGTTAAACTATTTACAGAAAAGGAACTATGCCGAGTTTACTTTTTCTTTGTCGTACTCGGTCATCAACCATGAAAAAGTTGTACATGGAGTCCTCTTTAAGCTCTTTTCAGACTCCTAAAATAGGAAAAGATGGCCAAGTGAAATTGATTCGTTCACGCTTGTAAAAGGATTTGAATGATCATCTCCCTAGTGATAGTTTACCCATTTTTTCAGACTAGGGGGCACTACATACAAAAAAGGAATACTCCAGCCAATCATGACTGGAAGAGTCCTCTCTTGTTTTTTTTACCCTTTTTCGGGCAATGAGGCTAACTTTACAAAAAAGGACCATTGGAGTCTTCTTTAGTTCTTTTCAAACTCTCTAAACATGAAATGACGACCGATTTTTTCTTCCCTAGACTCGTTAAAATTTGACATCGAAGGGCCCACTTTGGGATGAACCCCTCCTTTCTCAGGTTCGAAAAACATGTGAGATTGGACTCATCTATGAGATGAGCTATATCGAGCATCTGTTATCCTCCTCAAGCTCATAAAACAACAAAGAGGTACTCGTCTATCATGTCGGGGGAAAATGAAAAAATGAGTCAAGTTTACCTTGTTGGCAGCTTGTGAGTCGTCACCTTTAAACATGGCATGCATCCTCACCTTGTCTGTTTTGGGTAGTCAGTCTTGTTGATAGTGTCATCATTATGATCATGCGTCCTCATTATTGCTACGAGTTCACACTTCCTGTGGTTCTATTTGTTCAAGTAGTCCCTGCTGCCAAGCTCTGTTTCATGTCGTTATATGTTCAAAGGGTTATTACCTTGAGTCCACTTCCACTTCATGTCAAACCTTCCCTTTGTGTCAATACATATTCTATTGTTTCATCGATCCATACTATCTCTCGTTCTGATTTCGTGTCAGTGATGTGGGAATCATTATGGCCCACCTTCGATGAGTCTATTCCTGTTGACACCAAATCACTATCCAGGAATTAGACTTAGGAGTCAACCACTAGTACCTTGGTACATGCATGCCTCAATGGAAGGTTTCCTCATATTCAACAATAGGTTTTCATCATTGACCTCTGATTGAATGATCTCTCGGATGCTCGACATCAACTCCTTTATTCGCATTTTGTTGAAATGTACTATAGATACCTTGGGGATCATTGTCATTATTGGTGATTTCCCTCGCATTTGTTAACGGTTCACATCATTGACTGATAATCAAATGGTTTCTACCATGTTCAACTTCAACACCTTGTAATCACATCGTTGGATTCATATCATTTGCGATCGGGTAGAAGACCCTGGACACCCTTTTGTATTTTGATTACATCCAGGTTGCAATGGAGATTTTTCTGTATTGTCACACAAATCCACTTATGTATTGGTCGTGGTTGTGTCATTATTGTCTCATGGATCTACGATTGTTCATAGTAGCCATGATTTTTCTACAGTCTATATCATCTCAGTACTCATGGATCTGCAATGTATTGGTCGGCAGCCATGCGTTGAGTCATTTGTTTCTGAGCATGGGAATGCCCTCCTTGGTGGTATATCTGACATTTTGTTTCTGTTTCAGCTCCTTGTTGCTCCCCTCGATGCTATCTCCAAACAATATTTGTAAAGTCTTTCGGCCATCAGTCTCTTCTGACCTCACACTTTAGGGAGCATCTGTTATACCTCAATATTACACATTATGTATTAGTGTCGCATCCTTGCACTAGCGACCTAAACGAAAGTTTCCCTTAAAGATCATATGAACATTCAGAGTGAAAAACACTGACTGAACACTAAAAGCAAAACCTTTTTCTGCCATCTTCCAACCCAACTTAGCCCTATTTGTGAGCACTACCACTCCCTACACATATACAAGGGTGCGGTAGTCAACACTACCCCACATTGCTCCTTCTCTGAGGCGTGGTACTACCGCGTTATTCTCAGTGGTAGGGATGCAGTAGTCCCTTTGGGATCTCAACCTTTGAGGAGATTTTGTTGGGATTACCACCTTTGGTTCTATCCTAACTCCTTCTTTGTTTAGCTGGCCTAATCCACTAAACCCTCCATAGATCCACACTTCTCTCTTTGGTTAACCTTCCCATGTGTTATAAGAGAGAAGCTTTCCATGGGCCAAAGGGAGGACTTTTGGGGCATCAAACCTATGATCTTCATACTTCTGCAGAGATAGCTAGAGGAAGCACTTGGAGCTGGAGGATTGGCTTGGATATCAAGCAACCTTTGTAAGCACTCTTCAAGTTTGTAATAAAATATAACTTGTCTTGTTTTTCCCATTTCATGTGTATTGTATAAATATTTTATATGAAATGTATCTAGTTTAGATTTGAACTTAACCTTTGCTTCAAGGTATTTGGAAGATCGCGTGCTTGTCCTTTGTTTGATTTCAACAGGTTCTACATTGGAGCTTCGGGATCAAGAGCTAGAAGCGGGACAAACGTCGAATTAGAAGGTGAGTTATGTTTTTCATCTCTTCTGAATGCATTTAATCTTGTTGTGAAGATTAGTTCAGGAACTCAAGGTAGCATTTGTTTTCTTTTTGTCTTAGCATAGAGTCAGTGCATCCTACTTTATTCTAAGAGAGTTTTTACCTATCCATAGGGAGAAATATCTACAACAAAAAATGTGCCAAAGGGAGGACTTTTGGGGCATCAAACCTATGATCTTTAGACTTCTGCAGAGATAGCTAGAGGAAGCACTTGGAGCTGGAGGATTGGCTTGGATATCAAGCAACCTTTGTAAGCACTCTTCAAGTTTGTAATAAAAGATAACTTGTCTTGTTTTTCCCATTTCATGTGTATTGTATAAATCTTTGATATGAAATGTATCTAGTTTAGATTTGAACTTAACCTTTTCTTCAAGGTATTTGGAAGATCGCGTGCTTGTCCTTTGTTTGATTTCAACAGGTTCTACATTGGAGCTTCGGGATCAAGAGCTAGAAGCAGGACAAACGTCGAATTGGAAGGCGAGTTACATTTTTCATCTCTTCTGATTGCATTTAATCTTGTTCTGAAGATTAGCTCAGGAACTCAAGGTAGCATTTGTTTCCTTTTTGTCTTAGCATAGAGTCAGTGCATCCTACTTTATTCTAAGAGAGTTTCTACCTATCCGTAGGGAGAAATATCTACAACAGTTGAAATTAGAATTAAAAAGGTAATTAGCATGTTAGAAGGGTGTTAATCATTAGTTAAAAGACTAGGTGGTTATTAATTAATCTAGTACAATTAGTATTAATTAATTAATTGATAGATCATTAGCAAATTAAATGATTATTACGAATAGTTGAATGTTGAACAAAAGAAATAATGGTATATTATTATAATGATTAATTAATAGAAATTGTTGTAAAACATGAGTGTGATAGTTACATAAATTAAATTGTGATTTTTTCAACTTGAAAAGACAGTGAAGGTGGAACCCCATTAATACATTTAATTGAATTGTGCATATGGTACTAGCATAAAGAATTTAAAAAAAAGGATAATGCTTATAATTCATTGGTGAATTAATTAATTAATAAAGTAATGAATCTAATGACATGGGGATGGGCTCGAGGACTTCCACGGGGATTGGATAAAATTAATGATGAGGATAAGGGTATTAATGGCATGGGGAAAGAGTCGGCAAGGGAGGATGGGAATAAGGTCGAGAGGAAAGGAGGAGAAGGGGTCTTCTTCACCTAGGGGCACATTTTACATAGGAGGTGATTTTGAGAAAATTACAGAGCAGAGATAGAAGAGTAGAAGGGGGTTCTAGCTAGATATTTTCTGAAGGGATATAACAGGTTGGCTTGTACTCAGTTTGGGCTCGGGGGTCCAAAGGGGTACCTTTGGAGCTAGGTGGTCAGCGAGACCTTGCTAGTTGGCAGGATGGCATACTTGTTTGGGATGGTTGAGTTTCATAAGGTTTGGGGAAGGCTTTGTTGCAGGGCATACAGCAGCAGGAAAACAAAAGGGAGCAGTAGCAGAAAAGGGGAATCTAACTAGATAACTAACATGTATTTTCCTACAGGTATAAAATTCATCTCTACCTTGTGAATTTTATTAATTCAAGCTATTTGATAAATGAAATTTATGTGAATTTTATATTTTATGTTGTTACACTTGCAAGATAGTAACTGTTAGAAACCATAAAATAGCACCTATAGTTATTCAAACATGTAGATGTCAAATTTATGTTTTTACAAACATGAAACTTAAATAGAAACTGAAATTTGACACAGTATGTAAGCAGAGTTTAACGAGTAGTTTATTGATAATCTCATAAAATCTAGGACTGGGGTCGTACATCCGGTATGTCTACAACAAAGATTGCATATACAACAACAAACTTTGAGATCATCCAAGATATAGTGTTTGAGGTCTATTGGCGAAATCATGTGTTAACACCCAAAAAGTGCTCACTATCTCATATCCCTCATTACATGACTCATTTGTCTATATTTCCTACCATATTTACCTCCAAAACCTCAAAAAACCATTAAAAATCCACCAAAAGGCCAAAAAAAACCCCTTTTTTTCCCCCAAAATAATTTAAATTTCCTCCAAAGATAGCAAAAACCCCTTAAAAGGGCCCTAAATTCCCAAAAATCAAATAAAAGGGAATAAAAAATATAAAAAAAGAGAAAAAAAGGAAGCAAAAACCCTATACAATTGACCTAAACCATATGGTGCCAAAAACCATGGGTCAACACTCCACCACTAAAAACCTATAAATAAGTGATGGAGGATCCCCATTTCATATCCACAATCTATCCTATCCTCACTCTGCCAAAAACACTCTTGAAACCCTGGCTTACCATTTGAGCTAGTTTCTCATTTGAGTGCCCCTTTGGTCTCACCATCCAAGCACCTTGGAGAAGGAGAAGGAACCCGATGGAGCACAAAAGCAGCTCTCCTAGACTACTGCAAGAGCTCCACCAACCTCCATATCTGAGGTAAATGTAACTTTGGTCATACCATAATACAAAAGAAATTTTTTATTATCTTGTCATTGTCTTTTTATTTCCTCTTGATGCACATGTTAGCTTAGATTTTGTATTTTTTTACTATTTAAATTTACTGTTTATTGAATTGCTACTAAGGAGGCCATTTTCCTTCTTATTTTTAAAATAAAAGAATATTTATTCAAGAAGATATTTTCTGATTTTATTTCTTTTCTTTTCTTTTTATAACAATAAATATTTATTTAATCATTTCTCATTTATTTCCTATATATGTTTTTATAAAAGAAGGTATTTTATTTAAATAGATACATTTAGAACCTTATCTTTTCTCTTCATTTTTTTTTTCCAAGAAAAAAAAGCGTAATTTCATTAATCTGTAGAGATCAAAATTACACTCTGTAGATTCACCATAAAATAGTGAAATCTTCAAGATCATATATTCCTTTGTTGGAACTGTTATGTCTTCTTTTAGATTACAAAAAAAAAAAAACATACTATGATGCTGCATAAATAAGGAGCTCAACCCCATAAGGCTTCTTTCATAACTAACTTCTGTCAGTGTTTTTGGACCGTCACATAAAAAACCAGTGGGTAAATTATCTGCTTTTACAGAGTATCAAAATATAGAGACTGAAAAGTAAATATTGTGTTGTTATAATTCATAGATCCTCTATAAATGGCCTATCATCTTTTCTCTTCATTTTATAAAGGAAAATATTTTATTTATTTTTAAAAAAAATCTTTTCATTTTTTTTTAAATCATTAATATATATATTTCCATTAATTATAAAAGAAAAGAACATTAACTTTTCCAATTTTCAATTTCCTTTCTTAACCATTAAAGCATACTTATCATGATAATAATAATAATAATAAATTACTTAATAATTTATTATTAAACTTTCTAGAACTTCCTCATGTATATTATTTAATTATGCATGCATGAATAATTTCTTTTTCTATTTTCTTTTGTTTAGGTACCTCTTCGGTGGGCCCTTCCAACAATTTCATTTCTTTCTTCTTATGGGGAGTACTGCGTAGTGGTCGGGAATCTTTATCGCGACCTTCCAACTACACTTTCTTGGAGACTAAGGGATGTTGAGGGATAAGGTCCTCCTTATCGCGCGCCCCTCAACTCGTCATACGCGACCAAGTCGTTATGTCCTCACCCGTACGGCACACGCTTCCTCAGGTGAACTGAAATGGATTCCTACCCATGCATGGATTGTTATTTCAAGGCCGACAGTCTATCGTCATACCCCTATGTGTTCCTTTCGTTCTTACTACCCTTGTAATTCCATTGTGGGTCAATCGGTAATTCGTCTTACCTGCCACTGCACACACACTTAAATGCACATTAGTAGCATTGCACTATAAACATTTTCATCATTCTCTTCAATATCCCAATCAGTCGAGCATACGAATCATTCATCATTTAACATCATGCTTTAGTTAGTTGAGCATATAGACTATTCATCATTTTCATTTCAAGTAATTTCAACATTCATCAATATGTCTCAGTCAATCATCATTTTTCATTTCAAGTATTTTCAATATTCATCAATATGTCTTAGTCAATCATCGTTTTTCATTTCAAGCATTTTCAATATTCATCAATATGTCTCAGTCAATAGAGCATTCATCATTTTCATTTCAAGCATTTTCAATATTCATCAATATGTCTCAATCAATCAAGCATTCATCATTTTCATTTCAAGTATTTTCAATACTAAAGTATTTTCATCATTTCTATTTCACACAATAATTTTCAAAGCAAAATCCATGATCTAAGTGTTATAAACCGGGTCACTTCAAACTAGTGCCCTCAATGGTCAAATCAATCATAGGTCTCCAATAGTCTGATAAATCATAAGTCTAAAATAATAAAATCAATCATAGGTGTTGAGGTGGGCATTACATACACCCCCTCTTATTAAAACTTTGTCCTGAAGTTCAAAACAAAAAAGGAAAGTCACACCGCATCTCAGTTGCGTCCTCCCAGGTCGCAGAACTGAGACTATAGTTGTCCCACTGAACCTTAACCTGATCAATCACACAGTGCCTAAGTTGTCGTGTTCGATGGTCCAATATGCATATCGGCTCTGCCGTCACGACCCCTTCATCTGTTACCTGTACGTTACTCATGTCAGTGATATGTGCAAAATCTGAAATATAATGCCTAAGTGTTGATACATGAAAAACATTATGCATCCTATGCAGTGATGATGGTAGTGCTAGACGGTAGGAAACCAGTTCTATCCATTCCAAAATCTCGAAGCCCGCGAACCTAGGAGATAGATTCATCCCTTTCCCAAATCTGATAGTACTCTTTTGCGGTCTCACCCGCAAAAACACTCGATCTCCAACCTGATACTCCATGTCGAGTCTATGCGCATCGACATAACTCTTCTATCGATCCTGTGCTTCTTTCAATCAAGCACGGATGGTTGCCATCTGTTTGTCCATCTCTTGAATCACTTCGGGCCCAAGTAAGGTCCGGTCCTCAAGTCTATCCCATCTCAAGGGTGTCCGACATGGTCGGCCATACAAAAACTTGAATGGTGCCATCTGTATAGAACTCTGGTAGCCGTTGTTATAAGCAAACTCTACTAGCGGTAAAAATTCATCTCAACAGATCTACTGATCCATCACATACATTCTCAGCATGTCCTCCAGTATCTGGTTTACTCTCTTAGTCTGCCCATCTGTCTCAAGATGGTATGTAGTGCTAAATTTGAGTCACATTCCCATAGCTTCTTGGAAGCTCGTCCAAAATCTACAAGTGAATATTGATCCTCGATCAGATTTTATCTTTCTCGGCACTCCATGTAGTCATACAATCTCATCAATGAATACTCTAGCAATCTTTGGTTCCTGATAAGTATTTTTGATGGGAATGAAATGTGCAGTCTTCGTGAGAGTGTATAATACCACAAAGATGGTATCATTCCTCTTACGGGTCAATGGTAATCCCACAATAAAATCCATGGAGATGATCTCCCACTTTGACTCAGGAATGGCATGAGGCTGAAGTAGTCCGGCAGGGTGTCTATTTTCTACTTTGACTAGCTAACACTCCATGCATATGGAGACAAATTTTACCACATATTCCTGCATGCCATGCCAGAAGAATAAAGGATAAAGATCTGCATACATATTTTTCACTCCTGGATGTGCCTTATAGACAGCTCAATGAGCTTCTTCTAGGATCAGATTCCTGGGCTCATTGTTCTCTAGTACATAAATACGGTTGTTGTATCATAACAACCCATCACCCTCCATTGAATATTCCTTATACGTGGGTAATTCCATCAGTTCCTGCTCTAGTTTGGCCTTTACCTCCTTGTATCAGTTACCTTCCTATTGAAGTCTAAGCACCTTTTCCCTCAAGTTGGTCTGCATCGAAATTATTGAGAAGATGCGGGGTATACGACTAAGCGCATCTGCCACCTTGTTCAGGGTTCCCTTCACATAGGAAATGTCGAAGTCATACTCACTCAGTTGTTCGGACCATCTCCTTTGTCTAGCATTCAGATCACTTTGTGTGAAGATATACTGCAATCCATGGTGATCTGTCTTAAGTTCAAACTTTCTCCCCACCGAATAATGTCTCCAAAGGCGTAAATCATGCATCACTACAGTCAGTTTCATATCATGTGTCGCATAGTTTTACTCATGCAGCCTGAGTCTTCGGGATGAGTAGGCAATCACTCTACCTCCCTGCATTAGTACACATCCAACTCCATCCTTCGATGCATCATTGCATACCAGGAAGTCTTCCTCCATGTCTAGTACCTTCAAGATCGGTGCCGTAGTTAACAGTTCTTTCAATTTCTCAAATGCTTTGGCGCATTTATTTGTCCATAAAAAAGGCCGATCCTTTTTCTGTAGCTCGGTGATCGGTCCCGCAATCCTGGAGAACCCTTCCACAAACCTTCTATAATATCCAACAAGTCCCATGAAGCTTCTCACTTCATGTACATTCGTCGGCGCTGGCCATTCCCGAATCGCCTCAATCTTGGCGGAGTCCACGGCTATGCCGTCACCTGAAATGATGTGTCCTAAGTAATGTATTTCCTTCTGAAAGAAGGAACATTTCGACAACTTCCCATAAAGTTGGTTCTCTCAAAGACACAATAGTACCAATCTGATGTGTTCCTCATGTTCCTCTGGTGTCCTTGAGTAGATAAGGATATCATCAAGAAATACCTGTACGAACTTGTCTAGGTACTGGCAGAATATGCCATTCATCAAATTCATGAACACACTAGGTGCATTGGTTAGCCCAAAAGGTACCACTACGAACTCGTAGTGTCCAAACCGCGTCTTAAATGCAATTTTCAGAATATCAGCTTCCCAGATTTGTAACTAGTGATAACCTAATCATAAATCAATCTTTGAAAATATTGTGGCACCTTTCATCTAATCGAATAGGTTGTCGACCCTAGGTAGGGGGTATTGATTCCTCACAGTAGCCTTGTTCAACTGGCGATAGTCAATGCAGAGTCACCACGACCCATCCTTCTTTTTAATCAGGGAGACGCTTGGTCTAATCAGCCCTAGATCCAAGAGCTCTTGTAACTGCATCTATAGCTCCTTCAGTTCCAGCACAGACATTCTCTATGGAGCTCTTGCGATTAGTCCAGTTCCTGGTTTTAACTCTATGGTGAAGTCTAGTTCCCTCTGTGGTGGTAACCCGAGTAAGGCGTCAGGAAATACATCCATGTATTCCACAAATAAGGGATGTTCGGCGACGTCAGCCTTGTCCTTATCTTTGTTCATTTCTATCACAGCATATATCTAACATCCCTTCTTCAGGTTTCTCTTCAGTTGTAAAGCGAAAATCATCTGCAGTGATACTTCACTCTTCTTCCCCCTGAGGACCTTCTTATGACCTTCATCATCATAAAAATTTAGCTCCTTACTACAGTAGTCTAAAATGGCGGCATGGGATTCCAACCAATCCATGCCCAGGATTAAGTCATAGGCTCCGAGGGCAGTCACATAGAAAGAAGCTCTAGTGCGACATACCCCTATGTCTAACTCACAATCTTCTAGTTTCAACCCCACACTCTGGGTATTTACGGATGCCATATCGAGTGATTCGAAATCATCTTGAGCACGTGCCATCATCATGCTTCTTTCTAATTCAAAATGAAAAATAAAGCTTTCAGTAGCACCTGGGTCGATGAGTAAGAAACATTTCATACCGTTAATTGTGCCAGTAGTTTCCAGGACTATAGACTGATGTTATACTTGACGGTTGTTCACCGTCGCATGAATACGATGTGCTCTTCCCATATCTGCTGCAGTAATCTAGGGTGGTCATTGTCCCTGTATCGGTCCTGACTTCTGTTGAGGGCATTCACTTTGATAGTGCGGGCCACCGTAACCCCAACACCCTTCCCTTGGTCCCTTTTTTATTTTTCCAATGGGTGCATTAATGGTGCGTGGTCCCAGCTGTGCAGGTTTCCTGAATGATCTCATGTTGTCCCTCTTGGGAGGTGGCTTGTACGGTGCTCTATTGTCTCTGACAGGTTTCCCATGCATAGGTCCTCTAACATTACTTCATTTCCCGAAGTTTACTCTTAGTGGATGAGACGATGGTCCTACTTGAGTCTGATTGGAAAGGTTCTTCCTAGATGAGCCTCCACTCATCAGTTCCTCTTCAGCAATTAATTCCTTCTAAACAGCATCATGTAGGGTCGGTGGAGTGAGAATGCGAACCTTGTCTCAGATGTTTCCATTCAGCCCGTACACATACTTATTCACCTTTTCTCTGTCGATATGTGAAGTGCGTACCTCAGAAGTTCCATAAAACTGATTTCATATTCCTACACTGTCCTTCCTCCCTGTCAGAGAGCATTGAATTCATTGAACTGCCTCTCAATGAATTCTTCTGACATGTAGTGCTTGTGGAACTGCTCCTCAAGCAACTCCCAAGACACTTCGTTGCTCTCAACCCCCAATCATGGTTTCAAGGTCTTCTACCAAAGTAAGGCTTCTCCTTTCAACTGTAGGATAGCCATCTGTACTTTTAAATTCAAGGTGTAATCCCTCAAAGCAAAGCATATCGCCATGTTCTCTAACCATGCTTCAGCCGTGGCCCCTTCAGTGGAGCCCCAAAACTCAGGGAATCTCACTTTTTCCAACTCTCTATGCAGGTTAGCTAGTGGTGGATTATGCGGTTCAATCGCAGGAGCTATAGGTCGGTTTTCCTAGCGGTCCAGTCTGTGCATCAGTGCTTCCGACATCCTCTGGAATTTTGTCATCATATCCATCAATTCGTCGACAGGTAGATTAACGGTCTCTTTAGCTCTAGGTGGTGTGGTGACAGGAGGGGTTGGTGGGCGTGCTGCCTGTCCTCGTCCTCTCCCTGTCCTTCCACTGTGGGTTCTTCGGTCCATGGAAAAGTCCGATTATCATGCAAAGTAAAAGTTGTTATTCAAGCAGTTTATCAAGTGTTGCGGAAATCTTTCGGTCCAAACTAGGTTCGACCGTGCTCTGATACCAAATGTAGGGACCTTGTAATTGAGAAAAAAAAAATTCCAACATTTACTTCTAATATAATTACTAGTGTTATCCCTTATTTTGAATGTGCACTCGAATCCTGAATTAATGCAAGGTGAGTGTTTATGTTCTAAGTGCACTTAATTCCTAAATTAATGCAAGGTGAGTGTTTCTATTCTGAGTGCACTTAATTCCTAAATTAATGCAAGGTGAGTGTTTCTATTCTGAGTGCACTTAATTCCTAAATTATAGCTATTATAGAAGACACATGTTTATTCTAGATTCTCTTTTCTTTTTCTTTATAAAAGTAGGAAATATCTTATTCTGAATATTTCTAATTTATTTCTTTTATTTCCTTCTTATTTTTAAAATAAAAGAATATTTATTCAAGAAGATATTTTCTGATTTTATTTTTTTTCTTTTCTTTTTATAACAATAAATATTTATTTAATCTTTTCTCATTTATTTTCTATATATACTTTTATAAAAGAAGGTATTTTATTTAAATAGATACATTTATGACCTTTTATTTTCTCTTCTTTTTATAAAGGAAAATATTTTATTTATTTAAAAAAAAATTCTTTTCATTTTTTTTTAAATCATTAATATATATATTTCCATTAAATACAAAAGAAAATAACATTAACTTTTCCAATTTTCAATTTCCTTCCTTAACCATAAAAGCATACTTATCATGATAATAATAATAATAATAAATTACTTAATAATTTATTATTAAACTTTCTAGAACTTCCTCATGTATATTATTTAATTATGCATGCATGAATAATTTCCTTGTTCTATTTTCTTTTGTCTAGGTACCTCTTCGGCGGGCCCTTCCAACAGTTTCATTTCAGTCTTCTTATGGGGAGTACTGCGTAGTGGTCGGGAATCTTTAATGCGACCTTCCAACTACGCTTTCTTGGAGACTAAGGGCTGCTGAGGGATAAGGTCCTCCTTATCGCGCGCCCCTCAACTCGTCGTACACGACCAAGTCGTTATGGCCTCTCCCGTACAGCACACACTTCCCTGGGTGAGCTGAAATGGCTTCCTACCCATGCGTGGATTGCTATTTCAGGGTCGACAGTCTATCGTCGTACCCCTATGTGTTCCTTTCATTCTTACGACACCTGTAATTCCATTGTGGATCAGTCGGTAATTCGTCTTACCTGCCACTGCACACACACTTAAATGCACATTAGTAGCGTTGCACTATAAACATTTTCATCATTCTCTTCAGTATCCCAGTCATTCGAGCATACTAATCATTCATCATTTAACATCATGCTTCAGTCAGTCGAGCATATAAAATATTCATCATTTTCATTTCAAGCAATTTCAACATTCATCAATGTGTCTCAGTCAATCATCATTTTTCATTTCAATCATTTTCAATATTCATCAATATGTCTCAGTCAATCATCATTTTTCATTTCAAGCATTTTCAATATTTATCAATATGTCTCAGTCAATCGAGCATTCATCATTTTCATTTCAAGCATTTTCAATATTCATCAATATGTCTCAGTCAATCGAGCATTCATCATTTTCATTTCAAGCATTTTCAATACTAAAGTATTTTCATCATTTCTATTTCACACAATAATTTTCAAAGCAAAATCCATGATCTAAGTTTTATAAACTGGGTCACCTCAAACCAGTGCCCTCAATGGTCAAATCTATCATAGGTCTCCAACAGTCTGATAAATCATAAGTTTAAAATAATCAAATCAATCATAGGTGTTGAGGCAGGCATTACAATTTTCTCAAGTGAGTAAGCATCAATTCAAGGGGACCAATGCAAATATTTGCACAATCTTCATCTCAAATTCATTATTGATTGACTGGAGGTATTAAATCAAGGGGAGAAATGAACCAGTAAAACAATTTGAAAAGACATTTTCCATTGATATCAAAGGGGGAGAAATTTACTATTACAACAAAAACAAATTTTGTCAAAAAGGAGGAGAAGAAAAATCATAAAACCTTTGTTCTACTAAATATTGTCATAAATGCCAAAGGGGGAGATTGTTGACAATGTTGTCATTGAAGTCAATATTAGCCATTGATATCAAGTAATTCTATGAATAAATGAAGAGGGATTGTGAAGGAATGAAGAAGTGAAGAAGCTCCTAATAACTAAGAATAAGGAATAAAAATTTATGGACAAAAGGTAAGAGCCCCTAAGATAAAACAAATATTTCGACTCCAAATAAAATTAAATACAATATGTTTCGTAAAGATGAAACATAAAAAGTAAATTAAATGAAGAAAATAAATAAGTCGGCTCAACAAACAATTAAAATTTGGGGTCTAAAATGGGTCTTTAAAAAAAACCACCTCACACTACCAATATGCCATGTCACATTTAGTTAAAGGTGTTATCTAGTGAAGCCAACCTATAATATCTCATTAATGGTAGTTGACAAGTATGTTGGGTTAGTGTAGAGTTAAGAGATGATGGTTGAAAATAATAATGAAATGTTTAGATTCTTGTGCATACACAATAAATGATCTAGTGGTAAATTTTGTAAATTTATATTATAATTTATTTATTTTTAATAAATGTACCACTACTTATTTTGTTTATATTTGATAAAATCTAAAACTTAAAGAAAAACTAAAATTAGAATGAAAAAATATAATCACAATAATACTAAAAATAAATAATCATTATTTTTATTTTATTTTATACCAACATAGATCCATCTTAAACCCAAATATATCAAGCACCGAGAGGGATCCAATTTCTTGAGTTGTAATTTTTTTTTAAAATTTAAACTCAAGAAAATTGATCTCTCTTGGTTGATAGATCTGGGTTTAAGTTTTAAGTTTTTATTTTATAGACAAATTGTAACATCCCTCATATATGAATATAGGGAATATTTAATATAATATAATGTAATGTAAAACAATAAAAAGAAACATGAAAAAGAAGTAACGTAAAGCAAATTCTGCATAAAGATAGAAATTAAATAAGAAATTGAGAAAATGGGAGAAGGGGGAGATTAAAGGAGGAGGAGAAGAAGAGGGCGATCTTTTGGTCTTTTGGCATTTTGGAAGGAGAGCTCTGGAGGACCCAAGAAAGAGGAAAGCAAGCAAGCTTTTTCATAGGGTTAATTTTGGGGGGCTCGGGGGCCTCAGCCATTGGCTGGGGGTTGGTTGGGTGGAGAGTCGTCCCTCCACCTTCAGTTGCGGGCATTGGAGCTGTCAAGGTAACGGTAGCTGCTAGGTCATCTAATCAGGTATGGTTCCATTCAATTTTCATAGTATCTTTTCTGTTATTATTGATCAGATCCATTTTTTTTGTCAGATCTTCTTCACATGCTGGTTATTTTGTTTGTATTGTTTTTTTTATGAGTTTACAGATCTTACATTTGGTATCAAAGCTTTGGTTCAAACACTGGTCCTTATCAAATGCTTAATTTATATGGGTGCATGTTGCTAGTTTTATTATCATTTGAATTTGGCAAGGTTTTATAATTATCATTTGAATTATGTGGGTGTCACAAGCATTAAAAGCAAGAGAGAGTATGGAAAGCTCTAATGGATGCCTTGCCATTCCATCATAAAGAGGGAAAGCATGCATGGTGTAGATGGTTTGTTCATTTTCCCTGTGTAGACTTACTTCACTTTTAATTTCTTCTTTCGCACTTGGTTTCTCTTGCTTCTTGCTTGGTCATTTGGGTGCTCTATAAAATTGCTTATCCTCACTTATGTTATGCATCCTCACCTAGGTCCTACTCAGAATTGTTTGTTTTCACTCAGTTCCCGCTTCAGAATTTATTATCCTCACCACAACTGAGAATTGATTATTTATCCCTAATTGGAGATCCAACTACACCTGATCACCTCTAGGTAGCAATTCAAAGCACGACGTTTTTTATTTTTATTTTATTTTTTTTAATTGGGGATTTTTTGCTTGGAATGGATCTGTTCTAACTTGCAGGATTTTATTTTTTTAAGGATCGAAGATCCCAATCTGGCCATAGTATTTTCCAACATGTATGTTTTCGATGCAATTTCAATTGCATAGCATTTACAATTCATTTCTCTGAGAAATATTGATAATATGATAAATGTTAGAAAAATAGAATCGCAGAGCAATAACAATAAACAGAAATGCAAATATAATCACACACACATTACAAGAGAGACGCAGATATATCGTGGTTCACCCCAACTTGGGCTACGTCCACACTGAAGTTGCCAGTCCTTATTATTATTTCATCCAGCAAAGTGAAGGGATACAACCTGCAGCACAGCCGCTGCACTTCCTCCTCATTGTCTCATGGTCTCTCTTCACAGATCTCAGAGATCTTTACAATGCATTAAACCTAATACATCTTTCCCTAGCCGTATTACAATGTCTTTCTTTTATAGGGGAAATACAATAGGAAAATACCACGGGATACCCAAAAACCATGGGCCCGCAAAACAGCTAGCGAAAACAGCCCCAAAAAAATTTCTCGGGGGCGTAGCCCCCGAAGCCCTAAAAATATAGAATGGGTGTACAGTCCTCCGGGGTGCACGGCTGAGACAATATCATCTATGAGACTGGAAGATCTAGCTCCACAACCAACAATAAATTCTAACCTTTCTTTTGTTATTACATCCATAGTTGGAGGGAAGGTTTATGGAGTTGGCGGATGGTATGATTCCCAGGGAGAGGGTGAGTAAGGAAAAAGGAAGTAAACAAATACACAGTTATTAATTATTAATTAATTGTCTAATGCTTCTGTGTGTGTGATGCATAATTGTTGTTATTGTTGCATATTAGACTCATAGGGAATTACTTAAGAGCATGTTGTAACTTAGGGTGTTTGATTGTATCAGTGTGGTTTGGAGACTTCTATGTGGTGGTCACACATATAAATCTCTTAACTTCATAATATTACTAGCTACCTATATATTCTAGTATTTACTTGATTGATTGATTGAATAAGTATTGTATTTATTGCTTGAAGATTATAATTTCGGGACGAAGTTTCTTAAAGGGGGGGAGTATGTAACAACCCTCATATATGAATATAGGGAATATTTAATATAATATAATGTAATGTCATATAATATAATATAATGTAAAATAATAAAAAGAAACAAGAAAAAGAAGTAACGGAAAGCAAATTTTGCATAAAGATAGAAATTAAATAAGAAACTGAGAAAATGGGAGAAGGGAGAGATAAAAGGAGGAGGAGAAGAAGAGGGGGGCATCTTTTGGTCTTTTGGAATCTTGGAAGGAGAGCTCTAGAGGAGCCAAGAAAGAGGAAATCAAACAAACTCCGGCATAGGGTTAATTTTTGGGGGCTCAGGGGCCTCAGTCATTGGCTAGGGATTGGTTGGGTGGAGATTCGTCTCCCCACCTTCAGTTGCGAGCATTGGAGCTGTCAAGGTAATGGTAGCTGCTAGGTCATCTAATCAAGTATGGTTCCATTCAATTTTAATAGTATCTTTTATGTGGTTATTGATTAGATCCAATTTTTTTGTCAAATATTCTTCACATGTTGGTTATTTTGTTTGTATTGTGTTTTTTATGAAGTTTACAAATCTTACACGAACATCAAATTTTTAATTATTTTTCATAATTTTTTATTTTATGAGCCAACATGGATTTTTTTAAATAATTTCCATAATTTTTTATTTTATGAGCCATCATAAAAAAATTAAATTATTCTGTTAGGTAGGAACGTTACAACATCTTCCCCATACTGGATTGTAGAGCACCTCTCTCCTCTCGGTGTAATTATCACTACTTCCAAGTCCTTTAAAATACAAATCTCATACTAATTAAGACGATAGTGGATTAATTTTGAAATAATAAAAACATTTATATAATTAATCTCTTATAAATAAAAATAAAAAAAAATTTAAAAAAATATCAAAAATAAAAAATAGGAGAGAGATCAAATAATTTTTCGTTATTTTCGGGATAATTTCCTCCTCCGAGATGGTAAATTGGTGATTTTGATACCGTTGGAAAGGACTCGATGAGAGCTATAACTTTTTTGTTTTGAGCTTTACGTGATTCCACACTAATTTTTCAGGGCAGACATTTTAGTACCCTGGTACTAAAATGTCTGTGCTAAAATGTCCGCCCTGGAAAATCGGTGCGGAATCTCGGAAATCTCAAAACACGAAAGTTGTATCTCTCATCTAGTCCGTTCCAATTTTATCAATAGCATCAAATTACGAGCTCGGAGGAGAAAATTATTGCAATAATAGAGAAAGATTATTTTATCTCTCTCCTATTTTTTTATTTATGATACTTTTTAAAATTTATTTATTTTTATTTATAAGATATTATTTATATAAATGTTTTTATTATTTCAAAATTACTCCATTATCATCTTAATTAATGTGAAATTTATATTTTAAAGAACTTAGAAGTAGTCATAATATAAAATACTTTATATTTATTATTTCAAGTATGTTTATTATTTCAAAATTACTCCACTATCATCTTAATTAATGTGAAATTTATATTTTAAAGAACTTAGAAGTAATGATAATATAAAATACTCTATATTTTTTATTTCAAATATATTTATCATATTTCAAAATGAAATTTTCAAATTCTTAATTAAGGTGAGGTTTATATGAAGTTAGCTATTGTCAAATATAATTTTGACACATTTGACTTCTATATTTCCAACTCAACCTTAATGGTTGACCAAAGTTATTGAAATTCTATTGGTTTGATAAATCCAACTCATCCTTTGAGAAATCCAACTCATCCATGGCACAGTTTTTATAAGGCCCATTTTAGACCAAATTTCCTCTAATTGATAATAAAAGTGAAAACATGTATAAATAAGAAAAGGTCGCACCTCATTTGAAGGGAAAGAAGTAAAATAAGAAATATGTGAAACATGGAATAAAGCAAAGTGGGATCCATTTTATATAAGGTGAGGGTTGACTTCTACGCTTCGGGCAACTTGTAGACTTACTCCCCTAACTCCAACGGGCCTTACTGCTACGACTTCCGAACTACGCTTACACCTTATGGAATCCTACAATTTCCTCAACGGTCATTTCCACCGCCTACTAGATACTTTTG
Source organism: Larix kaempferi (assembly GCA_027924585.1). Taxonomy (NCBI): domain Eukaryota; kingdom Viridiplantae; phylum Streptophyta; class Pinopsida; order Pinales; family Pinaceae; genus Larix; species Larix kaempferi. Next base: position 20,133,011 of record BSBM01000613.1, on the reverse strand, counting down.
TTCTTCTTAGAGTGTTTGGGAAAATAGATCAACCGTAAACTTCATACACAGAGATGATATTGCAGCAGATAAACAATCATACATAAGATTTTAAGCTTTAGACATTACCAGAATTATCGCAACAATTTGTATAGAAATATGAACAGTCACTGGCTCTGATACCACAATGGATGCTGTTCAGCTGACCCATATAGAGTGTGAATCATCCAACGACACAGAAGTCTCCTTAGCAGAAAGGAGAAATCAATCTTTCAATCCCTCCACTTCTGGAGAGGATGCATCATACATTACAATCAATGACCAGAATCCAAGTGAACACTGGCAGTTGCCTCAAATTATCCCTAAAGATGTTTACAGACTTAGATGGTGGAATTTATATTCAGTCACCCAAATTAAAGTGTCAAGTATTGATGTGTCATTCACAGATAATCAGGAACCAATTCATATTACTCTGCTTGACAAAGAACAAATTGATTGGGCTAAAGAACATAAGTTTAAATATGCACACTTTGGTGCTGTTAAGCTTGGCCTCGGTCCATTAGTACACCCTCGTCTTCATGTTTCTTCTTTGTGTTGTGTGGTAGATACGCGTCATAATAAGTTTTCTGATGCAGTCATAGGTGGTTTCACTGCCCCTTTGCACGATGGTCTCGCTTTTGGTACCATCTATCCTAAGTTTTCTGTTAGTCTTGATGATCCGCACATTTATAACATTCTTAAAGCTTATATCCTGCCGAAAGGCTTTGACATGCAGAATGGCTCCCGCATTATCCAATTGAAGGGAGGTGTTTGTGTCCGGTTCAGTAATGACACACTTCCCCAGTTATGGTCTCATGTCCATCAGAGCTCTGCAGACTGCGGCGTGGTGAAACAACCCAATTCCAAATCCAAAAATGTGACCCCAATAACTTTTAACTGGACTGGTATCCAATATCCACAGTCTTGGGAAATGAAATACACTGAGTTAAGACATCAAGAAAGGGTAGCAGCCATAATGAATCCAAAACCCCTTGTCTATGATGAAGCTTCATGTTCATTCAGATCACCCCAAGATCAGCCTATTCCCAGATTTGGTCCTCCTTTGATCAAATCTACTTCCATGTCATCTTATCAAAATGCTAAACGTCAAGCTATGACGAATCAATTAGCTAAAAAGTCTTTAGCCGAGTCTACTAGTCATGTACAAACTTCTGCTGTAAATTCTGAGTCTTTTTCCGGTCTTTCATATTTTGAACATAGAGGTCAGCATGCAGATTGTCCTGCATGTAAGAAAATAAAAACAAAATTAGCTCAAAAAGAAAAACAAAAATCACATCATGAATTTCCTAGCCTTGGAATGCTTTCTTCCTTTCCTAGATCTGGTGCCTCTGCTGAAACTATAAACTCTCAGGGTCAAAAGTCTTTCTACCCTGGAAGAAATCTTCCTGAGTCTACCTTCTGACAGTACTCCCAAGATGGCACAACCCGAAGAGAATTCCTGCCTACCAAATCTTCAGCCTCCGACCAGTCTGTCTCCGACGAAATCAAATTAGCCAACTGGAGTAACTTGCAGCAAATGCATACTGCAAGAAATATTGATGATATGGCTAATGACATCCTACTCCTGAAGCAAAGCTGTGCTAACCAAAGAGAACGGCTTGATAAAGTCATCACAAAGCTTGAGCTCCTAGATCATCTGTTACATGATACTACTGAAATAGAGAGAGCCATAGAAGTAGCTTCTGATAAGCTATAAAGAAGAATGGAAGCTCTAGCAGAATTAACCAGTAAAACACAGGAACTGAAAAAGAAAGAATATGTTGTTCATGATCATGTCTTAAAACTTTCTAGAAAATGTCATACAAAAGCTGCCTCTCTACGACAATTTAATTCAATCCCAGATGATGAAAAGCCCGAATGGGACTTTGGAGAGAGTGATGCAATTAAAAGGGATGTAGAAGAATGGATCAAAGCATTTAAGGAATTCAGACCTGTACTTGATCCCAAGTACATAGGAGATTTAAATATGATGGTAGAATCCTCTAACCAGAGGAGAATAGAAGCCCCAAGGCCTCATACCCAAGAAGAGTTTGATACCCACATGCCTGATGCACAAGCTGTATCAAATCCACCTCCAAAAGTTTTTACCTTTGGGATCAACTCTATGAATAATTTAATTTCTCAGATGCCAAAACAGCCTGTTCCAAACATCCAATGTCAATCTCGTGAAGAGATAAAGAATGCATTACAGTTAATGACACATTGGATATTGTACAAAAAGCAGCAAGATCACAATCTTACTGGCCAAATGATTGGTGCACAATTGATTGTTGGCTTATCAGGTTTGGCATATGAATGGTGGCGATGGTTGCCACAAGAGACTAGAAATGCGTTGTTATCTGCTAACGATGCAGATGAACAGATTCTCCCTGCCCTTGGTAGAGAATTTTATGGTCCTGAAGATGCTGAATACTATGATCACCTTGCCTCTTTGTTTATGTCTGCCCATTTATGTGATCTTAGTAAAGCCGAAGATTATTTCTACTATATGCAAAAATTGTTAATCTCTTCAGGAAAATCTGGTGATCCAGCCTATCTAAAGCATTATCTTAGAAGCTATCCTGGTCATGTTCCAGATGCTGTGGAACACGCTCTTAAAGACAAAAAGACAACGCTTAGATCCCTTTCACTAGCACAGCTGCATAATCACATTTTAGAAACTTGGCAAGAGCACTGTCTAGATAAAAGAGTAAGTAAAGATTTTAAACGACACCATAAAATGTTTTCAGCTTCCTTCTGCAAACAGGTTGCAGGAATGCCCGATTGGGGGTGTGGTGCTCATAACCGTGGTCACTTTGGAAAAGGTGGTTTCCATTGTGAAGGGAAGAAAAAGAAGAAGAAGTTCTATACTTTTGAAAAAAGATATCACCCTGATCGACCTTATGAACACAAATCTAAGAATTACAGAGCAAAGAAATATTTCAAAAAGCATAAATATGCTGCAAAAATATTTGTGAAAAGAAGAAAAGAAAAAGGTCAAGGAGACACATGTTTTATCTGTGGAAAAACAGGGCATTGGGAAAGCAAATGTCCAGAAAAGAAGTCTCGCCCCAAGCTTGCAGCTCTCTGCACATCATTAGACCCAGCCTGGTGGGATCTGTATAAAGTATCTTCCCATCCTCCTAATGATTCAGATGAAATTATTTATTTGCCTGATTCCGAGTCAATATCTTCTTCCTGTATAGAGTCCGAAGAAGACCATCCTCAGTTAGCTAAATGTGGTCAATCTACATCTTCATCCTCAGATTCAGATTCCTACCATGAGCCACATTTAGGGGGGTGTGAGTTACCTAAGTTTGACTTTGGTTTATATATGTTTTCAATTTCTATTTCTCTGTATATGATAGAGAAGAAAATTGCTTCCATTGATTTGCAATTATCTTCCATTCCAGCGTACAGACACTTAGAAAGAACTGAACTTAGAGAAGAGAAAAAGGCTTTGCAAGCTCAATTGGAAACCTTGTCAAAAGCAAAAGGCAAAGAGAAAGTTTCAGCCACTGTAGCTTTCAATCCAGTAGAACTTTATGAGGATTACCCAGGTGGTCATGCAGATAGACAAGCTCACCGATCAGACAGAGAAAAATTACTAAGAATGCAATTGAAGGAAAAACAGTCTCAGCTCAGGAAACTGCTTAAAGAAGCAGATGAAATCAAACAGGCTTTGATTGTGTTAATTCAGTAAAAATATCAGTCTTCCGATGAAGAGCTATCAAAAGAAATAGCTAGAGTTTGTGGTAACCCTGAAGCCAAGGAAGAATCTCCTGAAATTTCCCCTGAGCAGTCCCCTGAAAGATCTCCTTCACCCCAAAGTATCAGTCTGTTAGGAGCATTGTCTGGTCCCAAGTTGTTTATCACTTTGGATTTTTGTCCTGATGAGTTCAAATCCTATCCAATCCAATGTCTGATAGATTCCGGGTGTCAGTTTAACCTTGCCCATGGTAATGCCATCCCTGAGTTTTATTGGGAAAAAGACCAAAGAGTTCGGCTCTGCAATTCAAGGTACCCCTGTGTATCTTACTGGTAAAGTAAAGGATTTCCCAATAGCCTTGTCCAATGTAAAAAGTTTAGTGTCTTTGTTCAGATTAGATGCAGTCCATGAGGATTGTGTATTAGGTTCTGAGTTTTTTATTAAAGTTAGTCCGTTTGCTTTTGATACCCAAAAAATGTTATTTTCTTGTACAGTTAATGGTCAATCTGTTTCTTTACCATTGAGTCATAAGTTTGTTCAGAGGTGTAAGCCATTACCTTCTGGTCAGAGTCAGTCTGTACAGTCCCCTAAGTCTTTAAATAAGATGGAAAGATGTATCTCATTTACAGAGGTACATAGTGACAAGTTCCTTGCAGGGATCACTGAAAAGATCAGAAAAGAATGTTGTTCTGAAAGTCCAAATGCTTTCTGTAATAGAGAGAAATACTTTGTTTCTCTACCGTTTGATCCTATGCAAAAGATAAAACCCATGAAATCCTCAGCCAGATTAATGAGTCCCTCAGAAAGGGAATTCTGCTCCAAGGAAATACAAGATCTGCTTAAGAAAGGATTAATTGAGCCCTCGAAGAGCCCTTGGGCTTGTAGAGCATTTGTTGTGAATAAGCACTCTGAGCAGAAGAGAGGGAAGCCAAGGTTGGTAGTGAACTTCAAACCCTTGAATGTTGTTCTTCAAAACATCAGGTATCCATTGCCTGATAAGGCAAGCTTACTACAAAAGATTACAGGTTGCACTATCTTTAGTAAGTTTGATTTAAAATCAGGGTTCTACCAAATTGGAATAGAGGCTAAGGATAGATATAAAACTGCATTTGTAGTTCCCCATGGTCAGTAGCAGTGGAAGGTCCTCCCATTTGGCATTAACAATGCACCATCAGAATTTCAAAAGAGAATGGAGGATATATTTAGAGATATTCCATGGTTGGCAGTGTTTATTGATGATATACTTATTTGTTCAAAGAATTTGCAGGAACATCTGAAACACTTGCAGCAATTTTATGATCTTGTTTTTAAGCATGGTTTAGTTCTGTCCGAGTCAAAAATAGAAATAAGCAGAACTGATATTGAGTTTTTGGGTTTGCATATCAGAGCAGGTCAGGTAGTGTTGCAGAATCATGTGTTGCAGTCTTTTGAACACTTCCCTGATAAGATTTTAGAGAAGACCCAACTTCAAATATTTTTTAGGCTGTTTAAATTATATTAGACCATTCTATCGAGGACAAGCTGCTAATGTCCATTGTTTGCAGCAAAGGTTAAAAAATAAACCAATGCCGTGGTCTAATGAAATGACTCTAGCTGTTCAGAAAATCAAAGCTAGGGTAAAACAGCTGCCAGCTCTCAGTCTTCCACAGGGAGTTGGAAAATTGATCATTGAGACAGATGAATCAAATACCACGTGGGGTGGTGTTTTGTTAGAAGAAATAGATGGCAAAGAACATATATATGGATATGCATCTGGATCCTTCAAAGGCGCCGAATTAAACTATCCCAGCAGTCACAAAGAAATTTTGGCTGTGAAGAAAACCGTCAGTCATTTTATTTTGTATCTGAAACCTGTTAGGTTTATCATAAGGACTGATCTGAAAATAATGCCAGGCATATTCAAGAATGAGAACATCATGGCTGAAAATAGTAGCTGTATCTTGAAATGGTTTATTTGGTTAAGTAATTTTGATTATGATATTGTTTATAAGCCAGGCTATCTTAATTGTCTTGCTGACATGTTAACTCGCGAAGTTGTGCAGACTGAAGTTCCAAATCTAAGCATGCTTTTAGCGGGATCAGGATCAGATTCCAAAAATAAGGGTAAAGCCCCAATGACTGAAGAAGATTTGCAGGTGCCAAAAGATGCTTTATTTTTAAAGCCCTGGGATAAAAGTATAACAGAAGAAGAGTACAAAGAACTGCTAGATTATGCAGATCGCCATGAAGCCGAAAAGTACCTCAGCTTAACTTTAATCAAACAAATCCAGACCAGCCCTTGCAAGTTGCAGATACTAGAGCACTGGGAAAAGAAAGCTTTCAACAGCTTTCACAAAGCAGGAGAAAAGCTGAGAAAATGCAAAGAAATCTGGGTAGATTGCAATGATGAAAAAGAAGGACCTGTTTGGTATGTAGATCTAGGTGAAGGCAATTAACCTAGACTACCTACAATTTAATCTTGCAATTCTGTAGAGAGCAGACCTCCATAGTGATCTGCGCTGACCCAGTAAATATGAGGAATAGGAAATGGTCTAGGTGGACGGAAGTCTTCCTAGATAAGTTTTGTCCGAGAATAGATTGGCTGCAAAGAAGAGCCAATTTTATCTTACATCTTGAAGCTGATATGCAGGCCGCTGACCAACACAATCAGTGGTTCAAATTCAGGCTGCGACACCATGGTGGTCGCTATACTCCGCTTGAGCATATTATGACCATTACCCAAAATTTTATCAAAAGAGACAGCCAGGGTAATAGGTTAGATACTAAAATTCACCGCAGGACTTTACCACTAAATTACAGAGTAGAATCTCTGTTTGCCGCTGAATTTGTCTTTGGTCCCAATGAAGCCCTAAAAGGTTCTGATGTGGAACAATGCTTTGGAGATTTCCTGTACCCTGACATGGATGAAGAATTTCCTGAAAATGAATATTGGTGTCATCCCGAATCTCATAATAATTGGGAAGATGATCTGGCAAAGCGTGAGCTGGAAGAGCATCTGTACAATGAAGGTGTGCTCGATTGCGTGTGCGGTGGTGTTCCAGGTGGAGATGACAGTGATGGAATCCGATGTGTTTGCGGATCCGGCTACGGGACAGATTAAAGAAGATGCTCTGCACAGGTATGAAGCCAGCTGGTCCGGAATGCATGTGCTTAAGAATTTTGTACATATTTACTGTTGCTTTTATGAGGAAGCCGTTGGTGGGCCTTCCAGTTGTAATATTTTGTCGGCCATGTTTTAGCCGCTTGTTTGCTTTTGCTTCTCGGGATGCTTTTCCCTGATGACTTTGTAATAATGACTGATATAATGGGCCAGACATGTCGGCCATAAGAATCTGCTTTAAGTTTAGTGGATGTCAGTCAGTCAGAGTCGAAGTACCGGGTCCCCATATGGCCGAGCCTCTAAGGGACGAGATAACATGGTGTTGTCCCACCATGCCCCTGAAATATAGCTTTTGAACCGGCTGGTGTATGTTTTGGTTTACCGGTTCATCGTCTAGCAAGTTATAAATAAAGAGCTTGAGGTTCATTTGATTCATTCGAGTTTTGTGAGTCGAGTCGCATGAGCAAGTAGTCCGCTCTGCAATTAGAGAGTCGCATGAGCAAGTAGTCCGCTCTGCAATTAGAGAGTCGCATGAGCAAGTAGTCCGCTCTGTAAGTCTAGGTTTTGTGTGAGAGCCGAAGTAAGTATGCTCTGCAAGTTGCCAATCTGGTATAACATCGCATCAGAACACTAAGACTCGCCTCTGTAAAGTTTGTGTCAGTAAGGGTGTGCTAATGAGCATATATTGGGACTCCCAGGAGCCTGTGAGTAGCTTCATGCCTTCGGGAAGTTGCGAAAACTAAACGGACCCAAGACATTGTGTTCAGACACAAGTCAGAGATATGTGGTGACAAACTTCGCAGTCCGAAGTCGATCCACTGTAAGAGTCTGCAATCAAGAGTCTGTATTTGCTGGAAGATTTAATAAAAGCTTGAAGTGGAGATCCTGGCGTAGTCCTAGATAGCAGTGAGCAAAGGTAACAGCAAAGAGTGTAAAAATGAGATTGAAGAAAAAACGAATTGGGTGAAATAATTATTCTGAGAAAAGTTGCATAGAGGTGTGAGATCAATATCTTGTTTATCTAGTCTTAAATTTGAAAGCAAGAAGAGGAGCAAAGAGTGTTTGCAAATCAGAGAGGCACTCTTGATAAGAAATTGTAGACAAGAAAGCTATTATTCAAATCTTGTTGACAGATTAATTGAAGTTTTAAAGCAGATATTTTGTAGTCAGAATATATCCATGGGCAGAAGCTAAATAGTGAGGCAGACATCTCTTGTGGGAAGCATTGTTCGAGGGTTGAGAAATTAAGCAGAGAGAAATCATTACTTATTGGCTAAGAAGTAGAAGCAATGAGAAATCATTGTTAGTGGGATAAGAAGAATAAGCAGTAGGGAACTATTGTTTGTGGTAGAAGAATAATGGTGGTTTACCATCATTAGAGGTTAAGAAGAGGGGAGAAGACAATTAGAGATTAGCACTAATCGTGGTTGTTCAAGAAGACTAAGATGTTCACAAACTAGATGTTAACTATTGAAAGTACCAATTTATACTACGCAATTTCATATATATTTTGTGTAGTGCCCCTAAACTATTGTAGACATTGAGAGCACATGTTGAGTGACCCGACTGATTGAAACATTAATAAAATAACTCTTTGATGTTATTTTGAGTATGTGTATCTGGACAGTGGATGTAAATTAATGATTACATGTGTTTAATGATTAACTATGATTATGGAAAATATGTTTATGAATTATGCTTAACCACTAGCTATATGATTGATCATGTGATGAGGACAAAGAAAGTAATTATTGACAAAATGCATGTTTGATTAGATGAATGAGTAATGTTTGAGTAAATTATAAATGCTTAACGAAGTAGCATATTTATGAATCAAATGATGATTATTGAGGACAGTACTACTAATATGTGTTTGTGAGAAATGTGTGTAGTGATAGGTGAAACGGTTCACCAACGAACACACAAAGGAATATGAAGGGTCGTAGAGTACGGATAAATCACACATAGGGAGAGCGACGACGATGTCGACTTCTGACGGAATACCACGCATGAGCAGATAAACACTGATTTGCTTGCTCAAGAGGAAAGCGTGAGGGCGTACGAGGTGGGCCACAATGGAGCTGGTCACGTATGATTTGGGGGGCGCGTAGTGAGAACAAACTCACTCGTCAGTGCCATTAGTCCCTAATAGCGTGTGGACGGAGGATGGAAGGTAACGGCTCCTAAAATCCCTACATGAATTTCCCGCAAGTCAAAACGAAAGGATGACGGCAGAAGGGCCTGACGGTGCGATACCTTGTCGAGAACGGAAAGAGTGGACGTAAGGACCCAACGATGTGGTACCTTGCCAAAGAATGGAAACTACAAATGAATGGACTCGACGGAGTGGTGCCATGTCGGGGAAATGAAATTAAGGAACGGGGAAGCTCAATGGCATAGCACCGGGGTCCCAGTGAAAATGATTGTTAAACTTAACTGCATAAAAACATATAAGTTTGCACCTAGAAAATTACTTAGAAATGCATTTGAGTACTTAGGGCATTTGCACATAAATGATTACTTTGGCATTTAAATAATATTAAGTGTTATTTAGGCATTTGCACATAAAAGAATATTTTGAGCATTTAAAATAATATAAATCTTTATTTTAGGAGCAAAGTAGAATCCTAAGCATGGACACTTAGACAACTCCACCTATACCTCAAAACTAGGAGTTAAGTAAAATATCTAGGGGACAAACATGAGCAAACTTAGGAATGTTGATGCAACTCCTAGAAAAACTGACACATGGATGGGTGAGTATTATTAAATTAGAAATTTAATAAAATGTGTATTTATGCATGAAGCGACATGTGTCACATGGAATGTTCATTTAAAAGGAAGACTTTGGGAATTGGTAAAAGACCCAGATCATAGATGATTATCATAATTTTGAATTGCCTCATGACTTGATACTATTGAGGGTTTGGCTGGAAATTTTGGTGGGGGGGAAACCCAAACTGAGTTTCTGGAATTGTTGTGTGTGAGCTCTACGACCCAAAGCTCGAGGGTGGCCATGCGACTGAAAGCATGAGCCTATGGTTAGGTGGCGAAGCTAACGGTTGCTTCACCTATGGTTCAAACGAGATTTGCTGGAGGGATCCTACGAAAGATGCGGACAACAGTGGACAAGAGGAATGGATTGACAGGTTATGTTTTGTTTTAATTTGCTAAGTTATTCATTTATTTATTTTATCTTTCGTATAAATTATGATAGTTAATCTGTTTGTCTCAAGTGTTAAGTTTCAAGTTCAGTTCGTAAGGACCCAATGAGAGGTGCTCTACATTTAGTATCAGAGCCGGTCGAACCTTGAGGGCACCAAACCTTAAAATGTTCAAAACTATGGATCGTATATGTGCAATAGCAGATTCACCTACTTCAGCAGTTGCAAACATCTGCCACAAATCAGGTTCGTACATCATCTCAATATTTGTATTCCAGAACTTAAAATCTATGCTTTTGACTTTACCTTATGGAATAGTATTCTGGAAGTCTGGATTAGTTGTCTTGAGGTTATAAATCGTTAAATTAAATAAGACCGCTTACCGTGAGATCTAAAGTTTCCGTGGATTTATATATATTTTTTTAAATGGATCGCTGTGGAGTTTTTCTACCTATGGAATCATATTCTGGAAATTTAATTTGTTCTTGTGGAGTTATAAATTTTTACCTAAGGAGATCACTATGCCTTATACCCTGTAATCTAAAAGTTTATGTGGGATTATATTTTTTATTTTTTTTATAGCTGTGGAGTTTTGTTGCTTGTGGAATTGCATTCGGAAAAAAAAAATCGAATTGCTTTTGTGTTGCTATGTTAAATTGATTGCTGCGGAATTCTACCCCGCTATGTGGGTAATTTCTGAGTTACAATTTGACGATAAATCGGTCAACCAGAGATTATAACTTGAATTTAAAATGAATCTGATTCTCGCTCTGCATATAAGATACAGAATGGATGGGATTTCTTGGGATTGGTATAGATGAAACCTAGACAAACATAATCGTAAATATCCAGAGTTTAAAAAAAATGTATGTTTGGTAGTTAATATAGTATATAACAAATGCACATACAATGGTGATCTTGAGTGCACACTATATTCGTTTTCTTTTTTTTTCTTTTTTTTCTATATAGATAATTGCAGACTATGATGTTGAGTGATGATATGTAATGTTAAAATAATTTGTCGATTATTTCTTGGTTTTGAATGTTAGTCAAACTGATGTATGATGTACAAATCCAAGTGCACACATGTATTGTGGCCATAAGCGAACAGTATAAAATATGTAAAATTTTATCATGAGTGGTCAAGTAATTATATTACGTTTAAAGTATATGCATAAAAGAAAGAAAAAAATAAAATAAAGGTGACATTGAAATAGTCTAATGCATAATTTTTAATTATATCATGGCAATGAATGATAATCAAACCAATGTGTGATGTGGAGTTTAAAGTGTACATAAAACGTGATCTCAAGTGAATAGTATAGCACCTACATATACACTTACATTCTAATTTTGAACGGTAAATAATAAGATGTGATGAGTAAGGTTTGAGTACATACCTATAAGATTTGCCATTAATGAGTTAAGTAATCTTTTGTATTTAAATTGTAACATAGTGTTGAGGTGTTAAAAAAAAATAAGGTAAGGTTTAAGGTTTATATATATATATATCAATAATAATTTGCATATTATATATTTTATTCATATTGAAAGGAGTGGCATTTTGTATAAATGTCATATTATAAGGGATTGTAAATTTATAAACATTAAAGGAATTGTATGTTTGATATTTTAGGGATAGAAGGAATTATAATTTAGATATGTGTACTTTATATGTCTTATATATATTGGAAGAATGCACATTGGAAGAAGGAAATTTTTATATATTGAAGAATGCATTCTATTTTTATACACTCTATAGGTCCTATATATTGTAAGAATGCACATTTAATATTTTAGGTGAACTGTATTATATATATTTGCATCACAATATCGGGCCTTAAATTTAAAAGAACTATTAAAAAGTTGAAAGATTGCTATGCTACCTCACTTCGAAATTTTAATGATGTTTTAGATTAAGGTGGAATTATAGTTTATATTGAACTAGACCAATACCACCATTATCCCATAATGACCCATCGAATTCAGATAAATGCATTACTTTATGTTACACCTAATAAGTTTGAGATATTATTATATTACCTCTAGGTTATATAATAAAAAGATCTTATGGTTTTATAAGGAATTGATTACATGAAGGAAGCTGTCGCGTTTCTTCCTCACTTACTTACTAGTATAATAAAGCCTTCATTGTAGAGAATATGCATGGTATGACCTTCATAATTGATTGAAGGGGAGCATTGATCTAAGCTAAGACCAGAGATAGAAATTGTATCGATAACATAAATTTGAGTTTGAATGATAATGTACCGGGAGAAAGGAACCAAGAAAATATCTCCAGATATTTAAAACTTTTCCTACATAGCGATGATGAGAAAATTAGTGGATGGATGCATTGGATGAATCTAGTGAAAGTTGGGGAATTGATAAGTTTTAAATGGAAAAACACCATGATACTCTCATTGACGAGATTTTGACATAGTGTTGAGAGGGTGAAACGAGCTTAGAAATTGGAAAACAAGATGTCCATGTTACTAGCATGAGAAACTAAACCCAACGAAACTAATTTTCTAGCATGACAATGATGTTAAAAAGAAAAAAAAGTTCGAACCCGGCATGACCATGACAACAGCTAAAGAAAATTCTCAATTGGGAAAGTTTAATGAAAGAGCCAAGTGAAGACGATTTTAGTAAACCAAAGTACGGAGATGATCGACATAATTAAATGAACTCAAGGAAGCAAATCTCAGGACTTCATCAAACCTTGATGAAAATACGACTAGCCCAAGATAGAACTCGATGAGGATGAGAAAACACACATTGTACGACTTGATGAGTCTATCGAAATAATCCTATGACAACAGAAAGTATGAAATGAGGTAATTATGTGATAAGCTCATTGACCTAGACATGATGATATTGATGAAATAACTAAGAGATAAATTTTAATACGTTCAACCAAGTCCCTAAATTTTGACGACTCGAATCCCATCTGATTGAGAACCATCATTATTAAAACATTTTAGAGGTATTTGGAAGTAGCCTTATGGAAATTGGTTTTGGAATATTTGAGAGCCTCTCTCCTGATTTGTTAAAAACGTGATCATATCTTACCCATCTTCGATTGACGGAATTTTTTTTTTTATCTTTACCTTCTCGTCTTGGAGGGAAGGATGACCGAATAGATTTGGAGTCTTGCGTGATGATGATTAGATAACTATTGGGTGGATATTGATGCTATATAACTTGTAATTAATTTGGATATCATAGACCTTCGCAGATCTAGGATGGTATTGACAATTATGAAGGCATTATTGGATTTACAATACGCAAGTTACGATTGAGTTCATGAGGATGTATTGGAACCATGTTGGATGGAAAACAAAACTAATGATCTGAACCACTAATGCTTATGGCCATGATTGTTTGAGAAAAATGGAAGAGAATGACAAGAAGATGAGAATAACAAATTAAAATAAATCCTAAATATCAAAAGTACAATAACAAAATTTAACTTTGGGACGAAGTTCTATATAAGTAGGGGTGTATGTAGTGCCCCTAGACTATTGTAGACATTGAGAACACCTGTTGAGTGATCCGACTGATTGAAACATTAATAAAATAACTCTTTGATGTTATTTTGAGTATGTGTTTTTGGACAGTTGATGTAAATGAATGATGACATGTGTTTAACGATTAACTATGATAATGGAAAATATGCTTATGAATAATGCTTAATGACTAGCTATACAATTGATCATGTGATGAGGGCGAAGAAAGTAATTATTAACAAAATGCATGTTTGATTAGATGAATGAGTAATGTTTGAGTAAATTATAAATGCTTAAAGAAGTAGCATATTTATGAATCAAATGATGATTATTGAGGACAGTACTACTAATATATGTTTGTGAGAAATGTGTGTAGCGACAGGTGAAACGGTTCACCGATGGACACACAAAGGAATATGAAGGGTCGTAGAGTACGAATAAATCACACACGGGGAGAGCGACGACGATGTCAACTTTCGACAGAATACCACGCATGAGCAGATAAGCACTGATCCACTTGCTCAAGAGGAAAGCGTGAGGGCGTACGAGGTGGGCCACAATGAAGCTGGTCACATACGAGTTGGGGGGCATGCAGTGAGAACGGACTCACTCCTCAGTGCCATTAGTCCCTAATAGCGTGTAGACGGAGGATGGAAGGTAATGGCTCCTGAAATCCCTACATGAAATTCCCGCAAGTCAAAACGAAAGGATAACGACAGAAGGGCCCGACGGTGCGATACCCTGTCGAGAACGGAAAGAGTGAACGCAAGGACCCAATGATGTGGTACCTTGCCAAATAATGGAAACTATGAATGACTGGACCCGACAGAGTGGTGCCATGTCGGGGAAATGAAATTAAGGAACAGGGAAGCCCAACGGCGCGGCACCGAGGTCCTAGTGAAAATGATTGTTAAACTTAACTGCATAAAAACATATAAGTTTGCACCTAGAACATTACTTAAAAATGCATTTGAGTACTTAGGGCATTTGCACATAAATGATTACTTTGGCATTTAAATAATATTAAGTGTTATTTAGGCATTTGCACATAAAAGAATATTTTGAGCATTTAAAATAATATAAATCTTTATTTTAGGAGCAAAGTAGAATCCTAAGCATGGACACCTAGAAAACTTCACCTATACCTCAAAACTAGGAGTTAAGTAAAATATCTAGGGGACAAACATGAGCAAACTTAGGAATGTTGGTGCAACTCCTAGAAAAACTGACACATGGATGGGTGAGTATTATTAAATTGGAAATTTAATAAAATATGTATTTATGCATGAAGCGACATGTGTCGCATGGAATGTTCCTTTAAAAGGAAGGCTTTGGGAATGGGTAAAGGACCCAGATCATGGATGATTATCGTAATTTTGAATTGCCTCGTGACTTGCTACTATTGAGGGTTTGGCTGGAAATTTTGGTTGGGGGGGAACCCAAGCTGAGTTTCTGGAATTGTTGTGTGTGAGATCTACGACCCAAAGCTCGGAGGTGGCCATGCAACTGAAAGCATGAGCCTATGGTTGGGTGGCGAAGCTAACGGTTACTTCTCCTATGGTTCAAATGAGCTTTGCTGGAGGGATCCTACGGAAGACACAGACAACAGTGGACAAGAGGAATCGGTTGACAGGTTATGTTTTGTTTTAATTTGCTAAGTTATTCATTTATTTATTTTATCTTTCCTGTAAATCATGATAGCTAATATGTTTGTATCAAGTGTTAAGTTTCAAGTTCAGTTCGTGAGGACCCAACGAGAGGGGCTCTACATTCTGTGTCTACATTTGTAATATATGTTGATGTGATGGTCACTTTCATTGATTGGTTGTTGAATGTTTATAACTATTAATAAAGACATAAATCTGTTTGATTGAAAAAGAAAAAGAAATAAGTTATAGGACATTGATTCACCTCCCCCTCTCAGTGTACCTGGTGTGTTCTACAAAACAATGGATCGTCCTTTGTTGATGATTTCTTGGATGGGAAGATGTTCCCTTACAAGTTCATCAATTGTAAAACCCAAGAGACTCTCCACCCCCAGCAAATCAGCTACCTGCATTGCAATTGCAAATATTACAATCCAAATTTCCATATCATAAAAAAAAACATATATTATACCAGCAAACCAACATTTTATCATTCTTTTGTAATGAACTCATTAATTTAAATCTAATATTGCACTTGTAATGCAAATGCAATTTTGAAATCTAGATATCCTTATAAGAAATAGTAGAAATATATCATAAACCAACATTTTAATTTTTCAATTGTATTTAAATGGTCAACTAAATTTGAGATAGCATTCGGCATATATTTACCTTCATTATATGTAATAATTTTTTTATATCGACATTTTTTATCAAATTACGGTCACATGCCTTCATAAGGTTGGAGGGTTGAGAAAATTTATGTAGGTGATACTCACAATATTCAACCATATTTTGCAGTGTTTGGATAGCTACATTAAGAGGAACCAGTTCATGAGATAATTTCTCTTCACCTAAATAATTTATCATATCTTTTATCACATTCGATTTCATTTCCACCTATTTATTCACTAGAAAAATGCCAACATCACTACTTTTTAAGGTCACTCTAACAGAGGCATTATTATTTTACATTGGAATCAGACTGGCCGCATAGCTAAAATAAAAGAATCAATAACATGGAACTGGAATCCATTAAACAAATAGGATTTACACTTGATAATTCATAACTCATAAAAAAAACCAATTAGATAACTATATTTATTCCAGCAATGCCAACTAAAATAAAGGATTATCCCCAGGATCTTTATCCATACGAGTCTATCATATCAATGACATCCTTGAAGCCATTATTTCAACCATAATTTCCACACAATAGATAACAAAGGATAAAATAGTCTCCAACACGGAGATAATTTAAACTAAAAGAATTCAAAGAAATGTATATTACTATAGCCAACAGCCAACCTTTCTGCAAAAAAAAAAAAAAATTGATCGGAGGGATATAAAGTGCAACGATTTCCCATTTAAGAAGAAGGAGGTATGTGTTGGTTATGGATCCTGATCTTCCAGATTCATAAGTCATGTTTTTTAGCCGTGTTTGGATCCCAAACCATGGGAGGGGGGTGTGGGAGGGATTTCTCCTCCACTATAGTTTCCATGGGGGGTCTAAGTGGGGGCAGTGATTGATTTGGGAGAACCCCTGGTGGGGATTCAGGAGCAGCGCTCCCATAGTGAAAATTTTGTAAAAAATGCCTTGTAAAATGTTGTGATTTCATAGTCATGACTTGGTAAATAATGGGTGAATTACGGGCCCATGGTATTGGGTATCCCATGGCATTTTCTCATGGTAATACCTCTTTAAAAGGAAAGAATTGTAATACGACTGTGTATTGTAGTATTGTAAAAGATATCTGTGATTGTGTGAGAGAGACTGTGAGAGAGTGAAAAGTAAATTGCAGTGGATGTGTTGCGGCTTGTATCCGTTCATTTGTTGGACAGTATAATAAAAGGACTGGTAATTTTTCTATGGACATAGCCCAGATTGGGTGAACCATGTATATTGGTGTCTCACTTGTATTGTGTTTGTGTGTTTTAATTCTGCATCTTGTTTTATGTTATTGTTCTGCGATCATATTTTTCTAAAAATACATACCTCTATTATACAACACACCTCACACCTCTGCATCTAGCATAACTGGATATCTCCTCCAATATTGTGTGTTCTCCCTCCCTATAGTGCAAATCATTTAATATTGACTTACAATCATTTCGAATGAGTAATTCAAAGCATTTCTTATTTTCTAAAAATTATTTATGTGAGTTATTGTAAACTATTAATATATTAGTTGTTATACTTGTTATTATATTATATGAGTCGATGTTATTATTCATTATATTTATCTCGATATGCATCTCTATTTTAGTACAAACTGGGTCTGAGGTGCGGACTTTTAATTACAAAATTGAATTCTATAGTGAATTTTTAATGAGAAAGAATATGCTTCACTGTGTTTTCTAAATATAGGGTAGATATTAATCCAAATAACCTCCTTGCATATATTAAGGTGAGATTTATCGTTACTCATTTAATTAAGGCTATTGGAAACCTAATCCTTAGGGTTAGGAAACTATTCATGTCAAGTGTCATAGGTGAATAGGAAAGGTCACGAGGATTCCAAGAGATGCATTGGAAGATGAAACCAAGGGTCATTTCATTTTATAAATTGTACATTTGATTAATGAGAAAGTGTGCATTCACGCCTATCTTATTGTATTAGTTGGTTTATTCCTATTTTCCCTAAAGTGAATTTAACAATGGTATCAGAGTAGCTAGGTTCTTTAATAATTCATGGCCATAACTTCTTCCCTCTACTTGCCAGTCTACTATTCTATGCTTGACACTCTCCCCTCCATTTTCTCAATCATGTAGTTTCATATGCCTACGAATTTTGCAATGAGTCCACTATCAATTTCTTGGCCTATCTACCTATGCTTAGTTCTCTACTAATGTTTCTTCCTCTAATGCAACCTATGCCTATCACTCTTCACATGGTCCATGTGAATACTCTCTCTTCTCTTATGCATCCCCATAACCCTAATTTAGGGAAATTTATTGGCTTAACCTTGCTTCTATTTGCTCACATCAGTTGAGTAGCATCTACAAATTTTCACACAAGGCATCAATCTCGAACACAGAAATTATGTAATAGTCCATTTCTCCATTTGTTTACTGTGTGAATCCCATATTTGATGAATTTTTCCAAATTATATGATGTTTCTGAGATGTTTGGATGCCTTCAAAGTATCTTCTCTGATATTTAAGAATAAACCCCCCTACCAAATCTAACAAACTCGAGTGATGCAGCAACAAGTGGTGAACCCGACCTGAAGACCTACGTTTATTTCTGCACCAGTTTGGTTGATCCTTCATTATGTTCTGCATTGGAGTGGCTAGTACATTTGAGTGTTGAGAAACTATTATGCATGGAGACTCACCCCTATAGCTACCTGCATGGAGTATAGCTTGGTTCATTACCTACATGTTGACAGTAATGAGTAGATTTATTTGTGTGGATATTTAGCGGAAACATCTCTCTATGTTTTATGTGTCTTATTCATGAGTGCCTTCTCCTTCCTTTAATGCATGGAGCGTGAAGATCATAATATTATATCAGTATCTATGTAAAGTTTTGCAAGGAGTGAGTTATAACCATTCTTTTATTTTCTATGACCTCTGCACATTCTCTTTCAGCGACTCATATCTCCCAAGCCTATGATCAAGCATACTTAAGTGCCGCTCAAAAGAGCACAAGAAAACTAAATTAGAAAACTATATCAGTTGTTGAGGAAAATTGAAAAAAGAGTGCAGGTCACTCTTTTCAAAGGAAAAGATGTGAGAATTTGTTACAACTTAAATCTATTTCATTGAAGAAACCTCACACTTAGTTTTGTAAGAATGGAGAGAAGTAAGAAAATTTGAGCAGAACACATGAGAAAAAGAAACTCAATTGGATAAAATTCCATATTGATATTATTGAACAATAAGTGTACAATAAATAATACATCTCAAGAGATAAAATCGAATGCACTAAAGGAAATTCAAAAATCTCACAAAAGGTAGGCTTACTAAAAGCAGAAAAAACCCCAAGGTGGAAAAATCACTTTCCAAATTAGTTAAGGACCTCGCGAATTAGCTAAATCAGGTATGGTAGCTAATGAGTGATGGAAAATCAATAATATGATGAAATTTGGAGAGAAAACTATGGATTATGTGATGGCCCAAAAATAGACAGCTTTTCAAGTCCATAAAAGCTCCTACCTTTACCCTTATCCACTGAAAAGCAGAAAAAGAAGGACAAACTGTGTAAAAGGAGGAATGTGCCCTTACTATTCTGGACAGCCATAAAAGTAGGAAAAATCTATCTATAATCTATCATGAGGGTGCACATGTGGATAATGATGGCAATTGTGAGCCTAAAAAGGGAATATGTGGCCAACTACCTAGTCAAAAACCTAGGAAAGTATAAAAAGTGATTAATACTTTATATCCTAAGTCTAAAGTGGGTTTTTAATATTCTAACAAAAGAGTGACTTAGGTCGCTCAAAAGAGGGAAATAGGCACAACCTATAACTCGAAATTTCAATTCTCACTTATCAAGGGAAAATACATGGCTTGGGTCACACAAAACACAAAAAAAAATGTGATTTGACTCAAAAAAGTGAGTTTTTGGACTTAGGTCGCATTGTTCGAAGGTAACAATGCAACCAAAATCACTTCAACTAGAAATCCAGGTGCGAACCACACCTATGAACTCAAAAAATAATAAAAAGAAACAAAAGGGAACTTAGCTCAAGAAATCTAGGGGAGTTTCAAGCCAAAAATTTCAACAGCAGTCTCAGACAGAAAGCAAACATACAGAAAGCAAAGTAAGCAAAAATCTCAAGCAAGGGTTGAAAAAAACATACAAGCAGAACTAGAGAATGATACAAATTGACCCTAGTATGGTTGCCAAAAATTGTTGTTGGTGTTTTCACACCATACCATGCCAAATGGAACCTACTAAGTGTTGTGTAGACCTTAGTAGTGTTTTGAAAGGAAAGACAAAAACGAGGTAAACAGGAACGAAGATCTAACTAGCATGCAGGAAAAACTAAACTAAATGGCATCAAAGAAAATCTAGATTAATCTTTTTAACACATTATTCATCAAGAAACAAACAAGAGATAGTGTCATATAAAGAATAAAGAATGCCATTTTATATTCAATTAAATGATGTAGGAATAAAAATCACCACTTTTGTTGCAGTGGAAGGGGCCCCTACAACTGTCTGAGGGAGGGTCCACTTGGTCTCTTTAAATTCCATGATCCTTCAACCACATGTCATGGTTGCAATCTCTAGCATGTGAAACAATAGAAAGGAAAATTCCATCTCCAGATTCGAACGGAAATTCAGGAGAGTGACAACTTGAGCAAATGAAGGGATATATAGTGTATGTGTGAGTAATGGATGGTGTAACTTGGGGGTTCATTCATAGGCTTGGCGCAAGAATTTGGGGATAAGGATTAGGATGGATTTTTCCATCTAAAATCCTCTCCATTATTTGTTTCGATCTATAGTCTGATCCTAGGTTTCCTCTTTTTATCTAAAAAAAGCAAGAAACAACCAAATTTCATGCAGGAGTCAGATCACTTCTTTTTTGAGTTTTTGTGCGACTTGGGTCACTCTTTTCAAGAGATTTGGTGCGACCTAGGTCACTCATTCCCTAGGGAAATGTACAACCTAAGTTTAAAGTGTCCATTTTTTATGTTTGCTTTGATTTTTTGTCTTTTGCAAAATCATGTGAAGGTCCAAGGGGTGGGGTGGAGTGGAAATGAAGTGGCATGATTGTGTATGTGAGAGATTGGGATGATGACATGGACAATGGAAAAAAATTGGATATTAAAAGATTGTCCCCTGATGTGTAAGGTCAATATCTCATTGTATGGCCGACATGCATCATAAAATTTTATTTGATAGGAGATAAGTGTGATTTTGGTGTAGAGAATGGAGACTACGTCGGAGGTATCTTGTCCTTCAAGGGGACTATAGGGGCCCCTACCTATAAATACAATAATCAACATGGATGAGGTGCATATAATATCAAATATATAGACGATTCAGGCATTCCCATGCTAGTTTCAATGTCTCAAAAATAAAAAGTGGATCTAGGCCCAAAGGGGACTTGATTGATATATGGATAACTACGATGTACATCATAAGTGTCCAATATAGAGTCACATATAGAATCTAATCATGGTCAAACCATGGTTTATCTGAATAACTGATACTGGAACAATGGAATTCCCATGAATGATGAATCACAATAACTGATGCATTGTTGGATCTGAAGGGGTCCAAGATCTATAGTGACTCAAACAACTAAGAGTATGAATCTAACAAGTCGAAGGAACTGCATTTGAACTGGATACAATAGGAAGCATATGACTGAAGGGATTCCAACACTGTCACCCACACAGCTCAGATATCTCCAGAAACATGATGTTGAGGGGTTTCCACATAGACTCACCAATGGACTATAGTCAAGGGATATCTAGGGTCTTTGGCAAAATAATGGGAGAACCATCAACTTGTATCAAACTCACCAGTGTGATAATTTAGTTTACATATAGCATGTGTGAAACAACAAATCCAAGGGGAACTAAGGTGTCCCCTTAGTTTATCCAAGGGGCTCATCAATGGTGGTTATGAGGAAAATGTGCAGGGTGCCTCTAGGTCTATCCTATATAAAATATGTGTTGATTTCGAGAAAGGGCGGCATGCAACCATCAAGGAAATAATGTTTCCTTGATGGGAGCATGAGGGATAAAATCAAGAAATAAAATGAACTGGACAAGTGACTGAGACATTATTGGTTGTGAAGCCTGATCTTCCTGATTCAGAGGTCGTGTTTCAGTCTTGTTTGGATCCCATCCCATAATGGAGGGGATGTGGGGAGTCTTTCCCCTCCACTATAGTCACCTTTGGGGGTCTAGGGGTGATTTACGATCCCATGGTATTGGGTAGCCTGTGGTATTTTCCCATGGTAATCCCTCTTTAAAAGGAAGGCATTGTGATATGTATGTGTATTGTAGTATTGTAAAGATCGTTGTGATTGTGTAAGAGAGACTGTGAGAGAGTGAAGAGGATGTTGCAGCGTTGTCTCCATTCATTTGTTGGATAGATTAATAAAAGGACTGGAAATTTCTCACGTGGACGTATCCCATATTGGTTGAACCACATATATTGGTATATCTCTTGTATTTTGATCTTATGTGTTTTATTTATGTATTATGTTGTGATGAACCTGCAATAATTAGTTAATGCAAATACACGAGATATCAGAAATAATAGAACATAATCACTTTTATATTGATGACGGACCACTTCGAGGGGGCAACCTCCTTTGAGCAAGCTCAATACAATTAACTTCACGGTGCCTTCAATGACCTCAACACACACTTATATACTAAGTCTATGCCCAATACTGTGAGTCAAAACCATGGGACATATAATACTACGGGACGGCTTACAAAGCATATGCATCCAATACTATGGGTCAATACTATGGGCTAATATAAACTACGGATCAACAAATACTACGGGACGACTTACAAAGCATATGCGTCCAACAACAATATACTAACATAGTAAAGAGAAGGGTTGACATAGGTTCCTAACATCCCCTCTCCCTTAGAAAAAGCTCCGTCCTCAAAGCTTTGGTTGGAGAAATTGCTGCAGAATCTGAAGGAGTGGTTCCCCGGTAGCATCCTCGAGTTGCATTTCGGGCCACTGACGCCTTTGGAGTGTCAAGGAGGATTGCTTGGAAGGCTGTAGATCAAGAAGAACCATGTCAGCTGCATGGAAAATGCGCTGAGAACGGTGTTGATCGACTTGTTGTTTCGGGCGAATCCTGGCCATGTGAAGATTGTCCTGCAGAATGAGAAGAATTTGATCGCGGGTGCGAAGAACCGAGTCAATTTCCTGAACTGGGGAGATGCTAAGGGTGTATGGAAGAAGAACTAGCAGTGTTTTTCCATAGACTGCTTCATATGGTGTCCTTTGAAATGTGGTATTGTACCACCAGAGCGCTGCTAGGAAATCCATAGAAATAGTTGGCCAAAGCTGTGTAGCGATGGGAAAGGGTTTGAGCAATCCCAAAAGGAGTGTCGTTTCACCCTTGTTGACTTGGAAAGTATCATCGTCAGCCACCATCTGTTGAATTGTCATTTTGAGTCCCTGCCAAAAGAAGTTACGTTGTTCCCGGTCAGACATTTTGTAGAGCCTAGAGTGCCCTATTGATGAAGAAGCATGGAGTTCATAGAAGAGAGAGCCCTGTTGAACATATTGTAACCAATTTGGAACAAGCAGAGAAAGAGCTGTAAGAGAAACTGGGTCATCAATTGTGCGAGAAGGAGCATCTTCCACCATATTGTCCTTACCCTTCTTGTAAGTGATCACATAGGGATAACCCATGAGTTGGATAACCCATTTCAAGTGTGTTGGGGAGGAGACCCATTGTTCCAGAAAATTTTCCAGACTCTGGAGATCAGTCTTGATGCAGAAATAATTCCCTAATAGGTATGGCTGCCACTTCTGTACTGCATGCAAAATAGCCATCATTTCCTGCTGAGAGGTAGATGTGGCTAAATTCTTACCGGAAAGGTCTCTTGAAGGAAGCAAGCACATTGGTTTAGCAAAGATACCTGCATATCTATCCAAGGAAGTAGTGGAGACTGTTGATGGGTGCATCTGAATGGAATTGAGCTGAGCGATGACACCATGTGAATTCTTCTTAAGGATTTTTTCTAGGCGATGTGAACTGATGATGCAGAGAGACCCTGGTTGTAAGCCCATAAATTTGTGTTGTGCCCCATTGACTTTAAATTGCATCCAAAGTTCATCAAAATCCCATAAGATGGGGCCAAGTGTGCGTAACCATTGAATGCCCAAAACCACATCACATCCGCCTAAGGACAAGGCAAACATGTCAGAGCGTAGGTTATAATATTCCATAGAGATACGCACATTGTGACACTTCCCCTTGCAAGGTAAGGTGCCCCCATTGGCAACCATGACTTCAAAGTTGGAGCAAGGATGGACAAAAAAATCAGCCTATTTGGAAATTCGAGGGTCAATGAAGTTATGAGTGCTACCAGAATCAATGAGTATGGTAAGAGGGAGCTTCTTGAAGTATCCCCTGACCCGCATTGTTAGTGGGGTGGTGACGCCGGTTATAGCATGGAGAGAGATCTCGGGTGGGTTGTCCTGAGATGGGGTGTCAACAGGCGGGTGTTGCATGTCGACCGGATCATCTACTGTATCTGTAGCTTCTTCACCAAGTTCTAAGGCAGGCGGAGAATCCACATCCAAGAGATAGAGCTTTTGTTGAACACATCTATGTCCCCGAGTGAATTTCTCATCACAATTATAGAAAATCCCTTTTTCTCGGCGTGCCTGCATTTCTATTTCAGACAATTGCTTGATAGGAGTTGGTTGAGGAGCAGGCGTGATGGGAGGTCGTTGGGAACCCATATTTCTGAAGGGAACAAAGGTGGGTTTGGAGCGTTGTTGAGCTGTGATCTTGTCCTCGGCCAACTTAGCCAACCCTAGGACTTCCATCATTGTGTTGGGACAAAACATTTTGACCTCTGAGCGGATTTCATCCTTGAGACCACTGATAAAACAACTCCTGTAGAATTCATCAGACAATCCTTCTGTGTGATTGGCTAGTTTCTCAAATTCCATCTGATACTCTCACTGTGCCAGTTTGGTGAAGTTTAGTGAGTGCTCTTGTGAATTCGTCAAAAGCACTAGGACCAAATCGTGGCAAAATGAGTTGGCAAAAATCTGTCCAGTTTGGCTCGGGATGAGCTTTGATGTACCAACGGTACCATTGAAGGGCTTCCTGTTCCAAATGAAAGGATGCAAGTGGAACTTTCTGAACATCAAAAGTATTATGCAGACTGAAATATTGTTCTGCTCGGTATATCCATCCAGTCGGATCAGTACCATTGAAGCGAGGAAAATCAAGGTTCGGCCCACGAAAATTGCTAGAAGTAGAGAACCCGGTGCCTGCAAAAGATTCTGGCTGTCTGGTATTGTTCATGGCTGAATGCTGTAGATGGAGGCTGAGAAATTTTTCATCCAGATCTTGGAGTTTGGTTTGGATGGCTGCAAGTGCTTCCTCCATGATGTGTGCTCCTGCACAGGTGACAACCATAACCAGGTTTTTTTTTTTTTTTTTGGTGGAATGGGTAGAAAAACACAAACCAAAGCTTATTTAGTAAAGGGAAATTTGGATTGGGGAAACAATCGGATGGGTAATTGGGGTTTGACTAGATTTTGGACACTGTCGAAAGAACAAGAAGGCAAAAAGGGGGATTTCAGAAGCGGAGTGATAGAATGAGAAAATTGGGCAGAGAGGGACAAAGAAGAAGAAGTCAGAAAGGAACTCTGTGGTAAAATTTGAAGGTGATTGGGTGAAATCTGAGGAAGTTATGGCAAACCCTAAAAATAGATAAATGTGGGATTTCGGGCTTTGGGAAGGGGAATTGGGGAGAGGGTCCTCAAGAATGAAAGATGCAGAATGGGATGACAGGGGTTCCTTGAAAATTTCAAGGGAAATAGAGTGAAAACAAGGGAGATATGGGGAAAAAACGGCTTTTTTTTTTTTTTTTTTTTCCAGAAATGGATCGGCAACAGCGACATGAAAGGGGTCCGCAACAGATGGATCTGCAATGGCGCGGAAGGGATCGAAAATGGTTGGATCTGAAACGGCGACTAGATCTGGAACGACTTTCAGAATAGTTCTGAAACGGCTAGATCTGGAGCGGAAGTGATCGGCAACAGTTCAACTGAAAATAGATATGGACCCCAAGTATGTGCGGCTTCCTAACAGTTCAGGTGTTTCACTCGGCCACCAATGCTGTCTGACGGCTTGCGTATTGGGGCAGTACCCCTCACTCCATGACTCGGGTAAAACTGATAACCGCTTTGCCACAAACGACAGCTCTTGGTTTACCTCACGGGTGGGAACTAGTCAATCAGGTAGGGGTCGTTGCCCTTTTCGCTGGCAGGTCCTCTCAATGGGCCAGCTACTTTGGGGTTCCTGTGGTACTCCTCACAATGAGTTTTAGGGCTTATGCCCAAGTACTTCCCACAGTTAAGCGTATAGGGATTATTCCCAAATCTGAAGCTGCAACAGATGCGAAAAAAAATTTTGGCAAAAATTCCACCCAACGAGACCAAGAAAGTGCTCTGATACCAGATGCGATGAACCTACAATAATTAGTTAATGCAAATACACGAGATATCAGAAATAATAGAACAGAATCACTTTTATATTGATCACGGGCCACTTCGAGGGGGCAACCTCCTTTGAGCAATCTCAATACAATTAACTTCACGGTGCCTTCAATGACCTCAACACACACTTATATACTAAGTCTATGCCCAATACTATGAGTCAAAACCATGGGACATATAATACTATGGGACGGCTTACAAAGCATTTGCGTCCAATACTATGGGCTAATATAAACTACGGATCAACGAATACTACGGGATGACTTACAAAGCATATGCGTCCAACAACAATATACTAACATAGTAAAGAGAAGGGTTGACATAGGTTCCTAACATATGTTTATTTTATTTCTCTACAATCATGTTTTTCTAACAGACATTGTTGGTGGATACGAGGGTAAATGAGTAATATGGACTCAAATTTCCTTTGTTCAGAGTATAAATGCAGGGCTGACCTGGTAGCATATGTGAAATGGACATTAGGGAGGAATGAAAACTAGTATACCAGGGATTATAGCTACAATGGAAGAAACTCATAGAGTATGGGGGCTACATATACTTGAATTGGGGAGAATGTGATGTACATTTATCAGCATGCACTATTTTTCTTTTTTTTTCGCTCTGGATTCTCAAAAAATAATTACCCAACTTCACATTTTCACCCGTCAGTACAAATCAAAGGGTGACTCATCATAGAATACTCTGAACAATGGCAATTAGGGATGTTTTCGTAAAAAGAGAGGATATGAAATATGCATGGGTACTGAGGAGCACCATTTGTTCAATAGTTTCTCCAATGCATGTGCACCAAAGACACTTTGTGGAGTGATACTTCACAATTGTAGCTTCCCATATGTGTGAAGATCTAGATAAAGAGGGTGCTTAAAAGCACCTTTGTATAATGGTTGCTAAGGTAGGAGGCCACCTCATCAAGATAAAATCATAGCCAAGGAGGTAAGTGTCCAATAAATTGATTGAATGAATCAAGTGGTTGGATGATAGCATATGAAATTTTTGATGGTGGGGTAGGACATTGGTGGTAACCTCCTTGCAGGATTATGAATGGCGGAAAAATAATATAAATTTTTGCAGTATGGATGGAACGGTGGGCTCATGGTTGTGTAATGTGCAACATCATAATGTCTCTACAACCATAAATTTAGGATTCCATAGGGTAGTCCAATGAGTGATGATGACAGATTAATATTCGACTTTCTACATAATCACAGACTAAGTGGACTTCCAAACCTATGGGAATCACAATGTCATAGGTGCTAAATGGAAAGGGGTACTAAAGTGGCACCCATGTGAGGTAAGTTCTATTTCTGAGTAAGGGGAAATGAAAGAGTGGCTAGGTTAGGCCACTTACCCAGGAAGAGGGGTTCCTACAGGCGTGAAGGGGGGTGAAAATGGTTGATGCATACAATATTCTGCAGAGGGAGAATACATATATGCTTGTTTGAATGTTATACATGTAGGGACTGGTCACTGACTGGAAGTAATGATTATCATCGTGAACTATACCTGTACACATAGAAACGATAACTGAGCATAAACGTGGTTCTGTAAATAAAATGTAATGTACATATACATAAAAACTCGGTGGCTTACGTCAGGGCATGCAAACCGAGGCAAGTTGAAAAATGGCCCAGAAAAAATTGTTTGATCATGAGAAATGGTTCTCATAATCAAGAAGAGCACAAAATATTGATTCCAATAGTTTGAGTGGCACATTAAATGAGTGATATATGAGGTTGTAAAACTCAAAATAATATTGGGACCAGATGGCCTTAAAATAGGGTGGGGCCCACCATGCCATGTGTCATTTTTAATGTTCATTATTGGAGTTGTGTGGAGGGACCCAATTTTACGTTGTTGATTTATCCTGTTCCAACCGTTGGTTTTAGTTTCTACGATCCTTAGTTAGTGGACTCATCCTCTGCATCATTTTTGTTTGTTAAGATTTTTTATTGGGGCACTTGAGGGACCCCGGTGAACCCTATAGGGTTTTAGGGTCTGGTCACTCATTTCATGGGGATTTGAGCAAATTAGGTCGTTATTTTCACTAGGAAAGGTGAAAATTGGGTCACTCCTATCTAGGAGACAGGTGCAACCCAGGTCATGCCTATTTGGTGAATAGGTGCAACCTAGGTCATGTTGTTATTCCAAATAGGTGCAACCCAGGTCACATAAATCAACTCGAAATGAGTGACCTGAATCCAAAGACAATATTTTTTACTATTTACTAATCTCAACTGAGTGTTGGAATCGCAGGGTGTCGAGGGTTAATTAGCGAGAGAAGGATGTGGTCGTCATCCGCCAAGACATTTGAGGGGAACAGGTTGTTAGGGACATCCTAGTGAGGCATGGGCTTCTCAATTTCCTTGAGAACCCTCTAATGTGCAGTGTGTAGCTTTTAATCAACAAGATTGTGGAGTTTTAGGACCAAGAGTCCAAGGCATTCATAGTGTAGTGTGAGTGAGTGGACCTCACACTCTAGGATGTATACTTTATGATTGGGCTCCCTGTGCTAGGAGTGATTAGGTATAATCAACCCAAATGTCCATGGGATGTGGCTATGTAGGATATATTGGATTTCCACTACTTTGGTACTGCATGACTTCATGGTTCCTCCATTCTACTTTGTGCTATTGAGACCTTAAAGACACGAGTCATTATAGTAGGTATGGTATGATTCCTAAGATCGAGTGGTCTACACAAGATCTCAAGCGGGAATATGCTTATGGTCAAGATAGTACTAGCAGGGACCTACATTGGGTGGGATGAGACGTTCTTGACCGCAGTTCAATGAGAGATCAACCACGTTATTATCCTTGGAGGAGACTTTAGTTTCACATCATTCATCTACTCCCTTTTCTTTGAGAGAGTATTGACACTGCGACCACATATGGAGGTGAGACACATTGGGACTATGGATCCCAAGATGAGGAAGTGGGGCGATATGATAATCTAAGAGGGTGGAGGCGCGACCGAGAGAGTATTCAGTCAGGATTTATTCACACAGTGGCAACACCTTCTGGTTTTGATCAAGGACTTTCCCTAAACTGGAATGGAATAAAATGGATACCCTGAGTTATCTCGTCCTCTCGGTCATGCCTAGGGACCTGATGGTACGTATGCATGATTATTGGAGTTGTGTTTACAACACTAGCATAATTGATATCTAGATTTTTATATGATATCAGTACTGATGACTTGTCATATGTGTGTGGACATGTGGGACTACTTCCTCCAATGGGTTACTAGAGACACTGTGGTAGGGTTGAGGGTATTAGCCTTGCCCCCTGGGTGCAACAACGGAGTAGGATTTCCAAGTAAGTACTTGAGGGATTATGCATGGACATTGACTGACTATTATAGGGAGTCATTAACAATGGGTGGAAAAACCTCAATGAGGATCTTATTGTCATTTGCTTATAGGCACCTATTGAGTGGAATTCAATCATGCGTTGCATTGTTGTGGTCACTAAGTCCATTCGAGAGATGGCATGGGGAGGTGTACCTCACATCATTGATGACAATAGTGATGAAGAGGCAGGGGTGTTACAACAAAATCTCGTCATCATGATTTATGTGTCCTCTATTTTCCCTAATTCATGAAGCACTTGGTACAAATGATTGAAAGTGTAAAAAACCTCACAGCATATCTAAGAGTTGATGTATACCTCACAAGAAAGATTAATATGAAGCAGGAAAACAGAAGAAGAGTGGTCAATGCAATGTAAAGGAGCAACATAATTATGATACAGTAGAACTCATATAGAAGTAGAATAACATCACACACTAATACATTAATAATAATATG
Organism: Larix kaempferi; assembly: GCA_027924585.1. NCBI lineage: Eukaryota > Viridiplantae > Streptophyta > Pinopsida > Pinales > Pinaceae > Larix > Larix kaempferi. Next base: position 20,102,847 of record BSBM01000613.1, on the reverse strand, counting down.
AGCAATAAATAATACAATGGAGAGGATTCGAATGCCAAGGTGGCAATTCGAATTAGCCTGCATGAACTCATCATCAGATCAGTAGAGTGCCATCAATGCACAAGTAACCATCAACCATGTGTCAAACTGGGTCCAACTGAGTGTAGTAGGTGTAACTGATGAATGGAGCACTAATGGAGGGTGCATGAGGAGCTAACTGCAGTCAAAACAGATCAACTAGTCTCTCTGGAAGTCTCACTGAGTGTATCAGTCAATCTATCCTCAAATCAAGGATCGAATCCACAAATCAAGAAACAACTGAGTGTGTCACTGGTGGTAGGTGATAGAGGGCGCACTTCTTCCCGTGGTAGGTGAGAGAGGGCGCATCACAAACTAGGAGGGCTGGAACTGAGTGGAAAAAGGCTCCTAAGGCTAGTAAACTAAGCACTAGGTGCTGGGAGACACCATATTGATGGTTGGGATGCATGCAATTGCATGCCTGTATGCAATTGCATGGTTTCATGCAAAAATGCATGCATGACTGAAAATGAAAAACAATGACAATGTTGGTAGGACTAGGATGGAGTATAGGAATATCCTAACAAAAAGAAGAGTTGTTATTGCTCCTTTTTTCCTTTTGTTGTCACCCTGACACACCCTGCACATTAACAAGGTGCGTAAAAACCTAGGTGATGCGCTCTACACATTGATAGAGTGTGTCAGTGACACTTTCTACCTTTGAATAATGTGTGTCACCCCTCGACGACATGATTTTCCTCAAATTGCAACACTTTTGGTTTAAAAGGAGAAAGAGAAGCTTCAAGCGACTTCTAGAACCTTTGGTTATGTGGAGGCTTATCCCTATGAACTAGGAAAGGTGGCACTCGATCCCCTTACCTTTTGGGATAATCCCTTGAGCTTCTCCCACAAATCCTCAACCTCTCCTATTCCTTTAGGCCTATAAATACAAACCCCCTCTCCATGGTTAATAAGGAGGAATATAGAGAACTTAAATGCTAGTGAAATTCTGCTAGAGTTGGTTTCCTTTCATTTATTAAAAGGAAAAATCTTGGATCCTTGAGGCTAGGATCATTTGGAAGGAGTTACGATGTCAAAGCTCGGTTGCAACCCCTCTCTATGTACTTCTTATAATTAAATTAATGTAGATTCTTTCCATAAACATATTATTATTGTAAGATCTTTAGAATTGGCTTCTTTGATTGCTAGTTTAGATTGATCTATGTTTATATGCTATTAGTACTTGCTTGTTTCCACTTGTTGTATATTGTTTTGCAACTGAATATCTGGATATCAAGAGCTACATCAAGTAATGAGATAGTATTGTGCTCATAAGGTGAGTCATCTTCTGATACCCTTTGTAATTTGATCAATATAGGAAAGTAATTTGGATTGTGTACTACTTTTTTTCTAGATGATATGAACCATTCGGACTAGGGATATCAGTTAGTGTTTGCACTGACAGATTATCTGCAAACAAAATTGGCGACCATACTGGGGAGGAGTAGCCCATAGTCTTTGATTTGTTTGTAATTTTTTATTTCTTGTTTTCTTACAATAGCCTCTTAATTGCCTCCTTTTCATTGGATCTATTTATCAGAGAGTTACTGGGTGATCTAGAATCTGATTGGGAAATTGAGCTTATCTATTTACCTTTTTGTTCTTGGGATTTTTCATTTTTTCAAATTTGGATATCGCTTGACGCACCCTGGAAATTTTGTGCCTGAGTCACTGTAATTCAGACACTTTTTTCCTTTAAGCAAATTGTGTCGCTGGCTTGATTTGTCTGTGTTCAACCCGCGTCACTGACGCACTTCCCATCTATGAAAACTATGTCGTTGAGCTTCCAATTCTTCGGTGTACACTTGCAATGCATGTCACCCTACAAAACTTGGTGCATAGGGTCAAAAATCCCACAAAGTTGGTTTGTGCTTGGTTTATTGATGTCTGTGTTTTTTCTATTACACCCATAGTATCTCTCAGGCCCAGTGTGCTTTGTCCTTGGCTTATTTTTGGAGTTTAGAGTGTGATTTGAGTCCTACCTAGTCAAGTGGATGTTTCTCCGGTCGTGGTAAATTTCAATCCCTCACGAGTACAACTAGTCTTGTGAATCCCTCTCAGTATCTCTTATTTGTTCACTTTGATTTCTAAGCCCTACAAAAAAGTAGTTGTTGTGATTTTTGCGAAATTTGGTGTGGATTTTTGTGTTGTATTACAATTTTTTTTATTAATTTCTTGAGAAAGTCTAGTTTCTTAAAGATCGTAGTAGCAAGTAGTCTCTAGTATTCTGAATCAAGATTAAAGAAGTGACACCATTTTCATATTTTTTAGTACATTAGTTTGGAAAATAAAAAATTCTTTATTATCTTCATTTTGAGTAGATTACTTGAGATTGTTGTGAAGAGTTTTTCATGCTTTGAATAGTTGTTTAAGAAACTTTGAAAAAGCTAAAAAATTGTCAATGCTTATTTTCTCTCGGTTTGAAAAGTTCAACTTCATCTCCTTGAAAATATTATGTGAATTTAGGCCTTCTCGAAGTATTTAAAACGCTAGTGAATGCTCTCATATTTTTTATTTTCTTTTCACTTGTTTTAGTCTTTGTTTTTGAAGTAGAGTTATTGCAATCGAAATTGAAGTTCATCTTTTCATTTTGCTCATAGATTTTGCCTAGTTGAAAAAAAAAATATTTAGTGTTGTTTTCATTTTTTTGGATTAAATGAAATATTTTTTTTGTTTTTTGGTTAAATTGGAAAAGAAAACAAAAAGGGGTACTTTGTTCATTTTCTTTCGAAAAAGAAAAGGCTTCTCCTTACTTTAATTAGTTTTTCATCGAAAATAAAAATGAAAGACTTTCATTTCATTTAGATTAGTTGTGCATCTTGTGTACTTTACAAGTATACACTTCATGCATTCACCTAACCATACAAGATAAAATCAAGTGGTAGCCTAGGTTAAAATTGTATAGAAACTTGTCTGATAGGGTAGAGACATGTTCCGACATCTTAAAATGTAGCAGCTGTCGTTATCTACCTGCACTGCATCCTGAGGACTTGTAGTTCTTCCACATACAATTCAGTATATCGAATGGCCTTTCACGTACCTTCTGGTATATATAAAGGTACTTCACGTACTCGACAGTATATCGGAAGGCTCCTGTCGTATGGTTGTGCATTAGACAACACTACTACAGATTGGATCTCCCATGTGTTAGGAACCCGTGTGAACCCTTCTCTTTACTTTGTTAGTATATTATTGTTGGATGCATATGCTTTATAAGTCATCCCATAGTATTTGTTGATCCATAGTTTGTATTAGCCCATGGTATTGACCCATAGTATTGGACGCATATGCATTGTAAGTCATCCCATAGTATTATATGTTCCATGGTATTTACCATAGTATTGGGCATAGACTTAGCATATAAGTGTGTGTTGAGGCCAATGATGTTAGTTTTTCAAAAAATTTAATCTGATCTAAGATCTTAACTGAGAGAATAACATGTGCAGCATATCTACAGCATATCAATCATGGACACAATAATGCAAGCACACAAGAGACACAGAGTTTCACCGGGGGAAACCAAGAAGGTGAAAAACCCTGCAACTTCCTCAGAGATAGAAAGAGCAATGATACAACCAAAGTACAAGAGATAGTCTTCTCCTAGCAGTTGATCCTCGTCCTCACATGTGCGCCACTTTCCAAGTGATGGAATAGTGAGTAATGAGATGATTAAATAGAGATATCCCGATCTCTATTTATACTTGTCCTATCCTGCCCAATAAACCAATGGGGCCAACTTGTCTAACTTAGCCTAATAACCCATGGTTACAATAATCCAAGCCGACCCACACTTGGTGGTCTAATAACCCATTTACCCACATGACTCATACAGGGTCGACCCCATCAAGGTGATCTAATAACCCATTGGCAAGTTACAACACTTGCGACACTTGTCAATACAAATGACGACGCTTCCGTATAGAGGAATAATAACATCTCTATAGGAGTACAATATACATAGATGAAATACATAGGTGAAATACATTCCAAAGTTACATATACATCAACACTCCCTCTTAACTAGGAAGGTATTTCTCGACACAGATCTGCTAACACAAGTCTTCTTCTCTAGATCATCATCACTGGATCATCGTCATCGAATCATCGTCACTGCTGCTATCTCAATCAATCTCCAATCTACTCATCATAGGAAGTTCTACAGAGCCATTCCTTTTTCATACTGGATGTAGGACCACCACCTACAGGTCTTCATCATCACTGGCCATACTGTGGAATCCTCAAGACTTATTACGTGCGTCACAAAACCTTGCAAGAGCATCTAGGCTATTACGAGCACACAGCTCTACCTGTCGGATCTCCCAGGGCTGTATTATATGTGACTATCACAAAACCTTAAAAGAGTGTTTTGACAAGCAAGATCTCTAAAGAGCATCTGAGGCCTTTTTCATCTTGTCCAGATCTCCAGGACTTATTACATGTGACCCCTACCACAAAACCTTTAAAGAGTGTCTTGACTAACAAGAACTCTAAAGAGCATATGAGGCCTTTTTCATCCTGTCCAGATCTCTAGGGCATATTACATGTGGTCATGGAAAAACCTCGAAAGAGCATCCCAAGACTGATTACGAGCACACGGCTCAACCTATCGGATCTCCCAGGGCTGGATTATATGCCATAGGACAAAACCTCGAAAGAGCATCTGCCAAATATCCCAAGACCAGATTACATGCCATAGGAAAGACCTCGAAAGACTATCTTCAAATATCCCAGGGCCGGATTATATTTCCTCCCAAATAAAAACCTCGAAAGAGCGTTTGCTAGATATCCCAGGGCCACATTACATGCCATAGGAAAAAACTCGAAAGACTATCTGGAAACCTCCCAGGGATGGATTATATGCTTATCTGCACAACCTGTTCCACGACCACAGAGTATCAACCTGATACTCACCATACATCATCCTGATGTACACATGATCATCCTGATCATCATCACTGCATCGTCGTGATGCATGTCATCTGGAGCAACATCCTGAAGCTCACCATCCATGATCATCCTGATCATACAATGAATCTACCTGATGCATACCAAGTATCTACCTGATACATATCATCATACATGATCCACCTGATCATACAATGTATCCAGCTGATACATACACGGATACATGATCATACAATGTATCCATCTGATATATATCAACATACATGATCTACCTGATCATACAACGTATCCACCTGATACATATACAGATACATTTTCCAAGCATCCAACATGATGCATATACATATACATGATCCAACCAATCATAACAAGCATCCAACATGATGCATATACATATACATGATCCAACCGATCATAACAACCATCCAACATGATGCATATGCAAATATATCAAACATCCAACATGATGCATATACATATACATGATCCAACCGATCATACCAAGCATCCAACATGATGCATATACAGAGTAGTAACTAGAGCATCGTCCTGATGCTCATCATCTAGTGCTTACATCCACAGCCATGGGAAGGATCCTCCTCTCACCATGCTTGGAATGGCTCCTGCAAATGTGTCCATCACTTCTTCGTCGAAGTGTCATCAATCTGAAGAACACCAAGCCTCTCTCTGAAGTACTCAAACTTCACTATGGCTAGTGGTTTCATCAACACATCTGCAATCTGCTCATCTGTCGCAAAATACAGGAGCTTCACTGCTCCTCTCTGCACCATATCCTTGATATAGTGATATTTGATCTCAATGTGCTTTGACCTATCGTGGAACACCGGGTTCTCAAACAGATTCATACAACTCTGGTTGTCACAAAAGATACTAGTAGCCTCCAGCGGGAGATCAAATAAATCAGAGAGTAGCTTCCAGAGCCATACTGCCTCACAACTAGCCGAACATGCTGCAATATACTCTGCCTCGGATGTACTCAGTGCTATGCAGGATTGCTTCCTGCTAAACCAAGATATCACACCTGATCCCATACTAAAGCAACACCTAGATGTGCTCTTCCTATCTACAACACTTCCTGCTCAGTCCGAATCAACATAACCCTGGAGGTTAAACTTTTGATTCACATCATACTTGAGCCCATATTCAATTGTACCCTTCAAGTACCTCAGAATATGCTTTACAACAATTAGGTGAACACCTCTGGGATCCATCAAGAACTGGCTCAATGTGTTCACCGCAAAGCAAATATCTGGTATCATGTTCATCGGGTACATCAAGGACCCAATCATCTGACGATACATAGTGACATCAACCTACTCAAATGAAGCATCACACAGAAGCTTCAGGTTCGATTCCATAGATGTGGCCATGTCCTTGCAATCCATCATCCCGAACCTCTTCAGGATCTCTACTGCATACTTCCCTTGTTTAAGGAAGATTCCATCTGCACTCTGCCACACCTCCATGCCTAGAAAGTAGTGAATCATCTCCAAGTTCTTCATCTCGAACTTGGTAGCAAGCTTCCGCTGTGTGTTGGAAATCAATCTATCCTCACCTGTAACAAACAGGTCATCCACATACAAAAGTAGTATCACTGGATTTCCTTCCTCAACCTTGTAATAAAGGTTGGAATCCGCTTTACTCTTGGTAAAGCCCAAACTGGATTGAAATCCATCTATCCTGCCATACCAGGTCCTGGCTGCCTGTTTCAAATCATATAGGTCTTTCTTCAGTTTGCACACATGTGACTCTCGTTCATGTGTCTCAAACCCGAGTGGCTGCTCCACATACACTTCCTCTTCAACTACACCATTCAAGAAAGTTGTCTTGACATCCATCTGGTGTATCTTCCATTTCATCACTGCGGCCAGAGAAAGTACTGATCTGATGGAAGTGTGCCTAGATATAGGGGTAGAAGTCTCTTCATACTCAATCCCTCTTTCTGGGAGAAGCCATGAGCTACAAACCTCGCTTTGTATTTCTCCACGCTACTATCTACAACATGCTTGATCTTGTAGATCCATTTCGACGTCACAACAAACTTCCCTTCAGGTCTTGGGACTGCATCCCAAACATCATTCTTCATGATCGACTGGTACTCCTCGATCATGCCATTCTTTCCGAATCTTGGGAACTTCAATATCTTCAATAGATAACTTTGTTGTTGAAACAAATGTTGTAGTCCTTCTTTTGTAGGTGCTCATATATGATCTTTCCTACAAAACAAGTTAAATTGCATGATTAGAAACTTCTCATAGTTTTCAGAACAAATTCTTACACATAAAGAAATATGTCATATAGTCATGCAATTATTTTAGCAAATGCTTCAATACAACATTCATCCATATCCTGTAACTTTCTAGATGCCTTCCAATCTCTACCAGAACATTGTTAAGAGTTTTGCACTACTCTCAACATGTCAGCAAACAGGTTTCATTCTAGATAAGTAGCAATGGAATGTTGTACAGTGCCATAGGCCACTTACCCATTATATGCATATTAGTAGTATGATGTTCATTAATGCAACTATTCTAATGTGCCAAAATACACATCCTAATTCTAGGAACATCAGTATATACATCATTGAACAATATTATTTAAACAATCAAATATGCAAGAAATGATAATTCGAATACTTATCTTTGTTTTTTTGTTGGGTTGACTCCCTCTCATTCTTTACTTCCTTTCTACAACTCCATTCTGATGTGGATTGTGAGAAGTGGTCGACTCCCTCTGAATGTCTTCATCCTTGCAGAAACTACTAGAGTGTGCTCCCTCTTGATCTTTGTTTCTTGGATTACCTATTCTTGAACTTATATCCATCCTCGATCACTATGCATGCTTACTAGTATCATCGTTGTGTTACCATTGAGATCTCATACATAATCATACATTCATTAGTATAATCTCAATACTATCAAAACACAATAATCTTAAACAGGTATAGTCATGATCAATTCAAGCACAGATAATAAGCATTAGTATTCAAGGTTTATATAGGACTCTTCTGGTTAGTCATATCATCAATTAAAGTAAGAAACATAATATTCCTAAACCCATGATTACTCAAACCTATAACTTCATGAATAATCATAATCAATCATGCCAAGTATACTTATATAAGATATCCTAACACAAGGTAGGATTTTAACTTGATATAGGAAAAACATACCTGGATTAGCATGTTAGCTAGCTATGTCTAACATACCCACATGATGTCTTCTTGTTCTTCAATGACTTGTGCTAGTAACATGCATATCTCATAAGTTAACCATTATAGAACCAAGTTATACATACCTCGTAAGTAGATCTTCTATGGGATCCATGATAATGGATGAATCTTTGTCTTCATGTCTCCATAGTCATATGTTCTTGAACTAGAACATGATTTGTCTTTCTTGATGTACCTTTCATGTTAGCGGACAACATCAACCTCATACAACACCACAATGCATTAGTACAATCATAAGTGTCAAAACCCTAATCAATGAATATCTGCATTCATAATTTTATTAAGGTGATACAACAAGTCTAAAGTTAATCAATATTGTACTAACCTTAATGAAGACAACCATACCATAGACTTAATCATGAACAGATCTCGAAACATACTTGGATAAGTCATACCTGTCGAGATTGCTTGTAATCTTCTTATGTAAGTCCTTAGCCTCAACTCCCTCTGAAACAGGAACTTCTTCACTTATGCAGGTGACTAATCCATTCTCTTCTAGGATTAACCCAATCCACTTTGATTTGTAGAAACTGGATCTGGAGCTGGATTAGGGTTTGTTAGAGAAACCCTAAAAATTCAAAATTTGAATTTCAAACTTCTGAAAGGATAGAAAGATGCGCCTTGATGAGCTAATCAAGTTGGTATACTCAGAATTTGAAAACTGCAAAGTTTCACCCCTCAAAATTGCCTTTGAAACTTACAGATCTTCTAAACAAGATCCCGAACTAGGGTTTGATAAAGCCCACCCTTCTGCCCAACCAAAAGGTTTGATCCAAATCTCTAAACTTCGATTTTTCTGAGGAGCTTCCAGTCGTGGTCACATACTTCAAAAATTCCAACTTTTGCAAAAGCCCTAATTTTCCACTTTTCCGATCAAAATCCCGAACTAGGGTTTGATCAAGCTCGGCCTTCTTCCCAACCAAAAAATTTGATCTTGGTCTCTAAATTTTGATTTTGATGAGTATCATTTAGCTGTGGTCTACGATTACAAAAAATCCAACTTTCTCTAAAACCCTAATTCTTGGAGCCATGAATGAAGGTGCTCAAAATCCAATTCTGTTTTGACATAAATATGCACCTAATTGTTTCTAGTGTAACTCCTAAATTACGAATCCATAGGGTCTGAAACTTCTACCGATGGTATCCCAACCTGTCATCTTTCCAACCCCATAGGTATTACCTCAATTGGATTCTCTGAGAGAGCGTTATTCCAAGTGTTACAACGTGACCTGTTTATGGGATAAAACAGGAGAGGGACCTTGTACGGCATTCCACATGTCCCTGGTTCACTTTCGGCCTTTGAACCTTCGGTCTGTTAAAGTACAGTCCGTGCCCTACCTGTCAAATTTTACGAAATTTGATTTGGAGCTTCCTATCCCAAGTTATGACCTTTTTTCCTAGGTCACCTCTTTATGACTGAGATCTGGAAGAGGCAGAAACCCTAGATTGTACAGATCATAAAACACAAAGTACAATGAATTATAAGTTTTTCTTCGGACACAAGGTACATGGGGGTCTTATATTCATCCTGTAAGAGTTTCAGATCCTGAAACCTTGACGAAATGGATTTATAGCGTAAGTTATACGATGACTGGTTTTTTCTATATCCAGCCCTAGCATCGCAAGTGCAACAAGTGTCATACATGCCATACCATGCCTTCTTTCATGCTAGCTCTGATACCATGTTAGTTTTTTAGAATTTTCAATCTGATCTAAGATCTTAACTAAGATAATAACATGTGCATCATATCTATAGCATATCAATCATGGACACAATAATGCAAGCACACAAGAGACACAGAGTTTCACCGGGGAAAACCAAGAAGGTGAAAAACCCCGTAACTTCCTCAGAGATAGAAAGAGCAATGATACAACCAAAGTACAAGAGATAGTCTTCTCCTAGCAGCTGATCCTCCTCCTCACATGTGCGCCACTTTCTGAGTGATGGAAGAGTGAGTAATGAGATGATGAAATAGAGATCTCCTGATCTCTATTTATACTTGTCATGTCCTGCCCAATAAACTAGTGGGTTGACTTGTCTAACTTGGCCTAATAACCCATCGTTACATTAATCCGGGCCGACTGTTGGCTTGGTTTTACAACCAAGCTTTGTGCAATGGGCACCTATCAACAATGTGATATCAGTTTCAATATTGAAAGCAAAAACAATTATAAATTAAATCTAAATCTAAACTAGCATGTGCATATAACAAATAAATTTTTTAAAAACGATTTAAGAACAAGAAATAAAAGAATAGATGTTTTGTATTAAGATACCTCAAATGGTGAGGATTTGTGTTGAGCAACTCCCAAGGTGAGTAGCTCCAAGCTCCAAAGGTCTCTTCTCCAAGATGCTGAAAATGGCCAAAAGTCTCATGAGAGATTTTGACAACGAGAGGATAGGATGATGGATGGATGGAAAGTGAGGAGCCCCTACCACCTTTTTATAGTTTTTGGTGGTGGGGAATACCATTATGGTTTTGAGGAAACCAATGGTATTGACCAACATGGTTTAGGTACCTTTTCCATCATTTTTCCTTTTTTGAATATTTTGAATATTTTATTCCCTTTTTAATATTTTTGGGAATTCTTGACCCTTTTTTAGGGTTTTTTATGCTTTTTGAGGAAAAATATTCATTTTGAGGGGGAAAAGGGGTGTATTATGGTATTTTGGTGACCTTTTGATGGCTTTAGAAACTCAAATGGTGGAAAAGTGGACGAATGGGTCATGTGAATAAGGAAATGAGCTAGTGAGCACTTTTTAGGTGTTAACACCGACCCCACACTTGGTGGTCTAATAACCCATTTACCCACATGACTCATATAGGGTCGACCCTATCAAGGTGATCTAATAACCCATCGGAAAGTTACAACACTTGAGACACTTTTCAATACAAATGAAGACAATTCCGTATAGAGGAATAATAACATCTCTATAGGAGTACAATATACATAGATGAAATACATAGGTGAAATACATTCCAAAGTTACATATACATCAACAAATGAAGGCACCATGAAGTTATTTGTATTGAGCTTGCTCAAAGAAGGTTCCCCCCTCGAAGTGGCCCATGATCAATAAAAGTATTATGTGATCTAATATATCATGCATTTTATCAATTAATTGTTGCAGGTTCCTCACATCTGGTATCAGAGCACTTTTTTGGGCTCATTGGGTGGAATTTTTGCCAAAAAAAAATTTCGCATCTGTTGCAGGTTCGGATCTGGGAATAATCTCTATCCTCTTAACTGTGGGAATTACTTGGGCATAAACCCTAAAACTCATTGTGAGGAGTACCACAGGAACCCCGAAGTAGCTGGCCCATTGAGAGGACCTGCCAGCGAAAAGGGCAATGACCCCTTAATTATTAACCCTAATAAATAATAATAATATTTCAATATTAACACATAATCTTCAAACAATTAATAATCTCTTAAAAAAATATTAACTTAAGATTAGAATTTAGGGTTTTTATAATTAAATTCAACAAATTAATTTAAAATCTCAATAATTCACCCTAAATTGTAATTCCCCATAAGCCAACCTATAGCTTGTCTCTACTTCTTACTTCTTATTACTATATATTAGATCTTCAGCTCTTCATTAAACTCGGCAATATGTCCTGATGATGGATCTTGTTTTGGATTCGAAACGTCGATTTTTAACTATGGATACTGTGGTTTCTCCGATTCCTCCCGCGACCCCTACCTGATTGACTAGTTCCCACCCATGAGGTAAACCAAGAGCTATCATTTGTGGAAAAGCGGTTATCATTTTTTCCTGGGCCATGTAGTGAGGGGTACTGTCCTAGTACGCAACAGACAACATTAGTGGCCGAGTGAAACCCCTGAACCGTTACAAAGCCGAGAATACATGGGGTCCATATCTATTTTCAATTGAACTATTGCCGATCACTTTCGCATCATTGTAGATCCATCTGTTGCCGAGTTCTTCTATGTTGTTGCATATCCATCTGTTGCTGATCCATTCTGTGTTGTTTCAGATACATTCTGAAATCCGTTTCAGATTCAACCATTTTAGATCCAGTATGAGCCATTTCATATCCATTCTGAAAGTCATTTCAGATCCAGTCATTTTCAATCCATTCCGACCCGTTTCAGATCCATTCCGAAAGTCATTTCAAATCCATTCTATATATATATATATATATATATGTATACATACATATATGTATACATACATATATATATCTATACATATATATATCTGTACATACATATATATATATATATATATCCATTTTTTCGCCATATCTCATTTGTTTTAACTTTGTTTCCCTTAAAAATTCATTGACACCCCTACAATCCCATTCTGCATATTTAATTCCTGAGGACCCTATCCCAAATTCCACTTCCCAAAGCCAGAAATCCCACATTTTTCTATTTTTAGGGTTTTCCATAACTTCTTCAATTTTCACCCAATCTCCTTCAAATTTTGCCACCATGTTCATTCCCTATTTATGCTTCTTTGTAACTCTCTGACAATTTTTCTCATTCTTTCACCCCGCTTCTGAAATTCTCATTTTTTGCCTGCCTGTCCATTCGAAAGTGTCCAAAACCTAGTCAAACCCCAATTGCCCATCATAGTTTTTCTCAAATCCAAATTTCTCTTTACTAAATAAGCTTTTGTTTGTGTTTTCCTACCCATTCATAAAAATAAATAAAAAATCTTGGTTATGGTTGTCACCTGCGCAGGAGCAAAAATCATGGAGGAAGAACTTGCAGCCCTCAAAACCAAACTCCAGGATTTGGATGACAAATTTCTTAGCCTCCATCTTCAACATTCAGCCATGAACACTGGGTTCTCTTCTTCAGCAATTTTCATGGGCTGAAGCTTGAATTTCCTCGCTTCAATGGTAATGATCCAACTGGATGGATATACAGAGTGTTATCACTCAAAATGTGCCTCAAGGTTGCAGAAAGGACACTTTGAGGTAACCACAGAACCACTTTAGGAAAGGGAGTTGGCTTCTTCCTTTCCAGAGAGGGATCTCTCACCAATGATTTAATAGGGCCAGATATATAAACTAGAATTAAAATCAGATTTGTAGGTTGGTAGAAACAGGGTGAACATTCATTGGGCAATGGAGTCAAAACAATTATGATGATAAAGTGGCAATGCTTTGCAAATAATTCATAATGGAGGCAGGGTAGCTACTCATTTGCAGTTAAAGAGCTATTTATCTGGTGATAAGGAAGAAAATAAGAATATTCTATCAATACAGAGCATTATTAAATGAATTCTACATCAAATTTAATAGAAACTGGTTTGTGGATGCTTGGAATCAAAGGAATAGAACATAATCATATGAATTATGCCTCAATATACACTTATCCAAATAAAAAATAAAACAATATGAATTAGATAACAGGGAAACATTCACATGAAGAAAAACAAAGTACAAACCGCAAATAAAATAACACAGGAATCTCTGCTCAAATTGCTTTCTCGGCTCTGCCAATTTTATTAAAATAACATCTCAAAATACACAGCACAAAAAAAGCCTCACCGTTCCAACATGTTTCAACAATTTTTCAACCCTTGTTCTTCATTACACATTAGTATATATAGCTTTCCTTCAACCCTCAGGCCCAAATCATTCTAACAGAAACGGTTACAAAATTCTTGACACCTATGCGGCTAGGTCTATCCCTCTCAAGGATTAGTTACAACAGAAAATTGGATGCTGTCAAAATAGGCTAAATAGCCTTCTACAAGTGTCCTTAAGCATCTGCCAGCAGGTAACCAACTATAGTAAATAAACAAAATTCCTTAGTAATTATGTTTTTATGCCAAAATCTTCATGATCCTCGAATCTTCACGGGTGCAGTGTTAGTTTAGCTTTCCCATACTTCTCCACGAGCTTCCACTGATCAGCAGCTGGCAACTCTGACGTGGCCACCTCTGTAAATAGTACTCGTAGATTTATGTGATCCCTATATGAATAGCTCCTGAAGTGTGCACAAGCTTCTCTGAAGACCCAAACTAGCTCAAATTCCTTTGTTAAATTCTCCACCACTGTTTTTCCTGTCAGAGATTGGTTCATGTCAGCAAAGTCTTCATGATCCAATCTACATTCCCATAACTTGCTGTGATATTCCTCCTGTGTCCTCATGGTGCCATCCTCTTCCCAAAATAGAGGAATTCCCCTCTTGAATAAGGGGTCAAACATATCCCTGAAAAGTTTCACCTGTTGTGTCATAACATCAATTCTAGCTTGAATAGCACTCACCTGCTGATGCTTAAGTATCACTTTCTTGGCCCAAATGATAGTGGACACTTTATATTTTATACCGTTTGTCTTTACTTCATCTTCATTCAATCCATTCAGGAATTCTATGGCCTTTTCAGCGTGCTCCACAGGATTTTTATTCAATTTTTCATTTGCTGCTACTGCAATTTGCTTGGATGACTTGATTACAGCCTCTTTGTCCAGAATGAAATCAAGATATGGCCTTAGTTTTTCTGCTTCTACAATAATGTCATCCCAAATGACTTGCTTGGCTTCTTACAGGAAGTCCTGACATGTGGCTTGCTTCACCAATTCCTCATTTTTTACCTGCATCTCCTGGTACTTGGTTTCCCAAGCCTCCTTTTCCTGTTCTTCCTTTTTCATCAAGGTTTTCAGATTTATGGTTTGCTTTTTTAACCTTTCCACCTCTAATTCGCTTAGACTTGCATGTGCCATAGCCCCCACAATGGAGAATTCACTTGCTTCTATGGAGGAGGGTGTGGCCATGTTCTCCATCTCTTTGCTCTTCTCCTGCAATTGCTTTTCAAGGTCCTCAGACTTAGCTTTCCACTTCTTTTCACTCTCCACCATGAGAGCCATATCACTCAGCCACAACTTTTCCTTCTCTTCAAACTTCAACAGCCTAGCTTTGCAGTCTGTTAGCTCCTTCTGTAGCTTTTCTCTCTTCTCCTCCAGCCTTGCCAATTCAGAGGCCTCCACTAGCTGGGTGGAGGGGATTTTTAGCTTCTTTTTCATTGACTGAATGGTGTTATCTTTCTCATCCAACGACTTTTGTATACTGGCCTTCTTGTCCTCCTGGATTTCAATTTCCAATAATGCATTATGTAGCTTCTTAATTTGTGCTTTATGGGCCTTGTTCTCTACTCTTTCCTGCCTGAGATGATTTTGAACCTTGTTCTTATTGACCTGCAACTTGGATAACTCTAGTGCAGACTTTAGCAATTTGGCATAAATGACATCCCCGGTCTCTTTGTGCAAGTTGATCACATCAGGAACAGGAATATATTCCAAGTTCACTTTTAGTTCAGTGGCCTTGTTTTTGGTGTCTAAGGCCAAGATCAAGGTGTTATTGGCATAGCTCCTGCTAGTTACCAAAGACAAATCTTTATTTGAAATCGGCCTCACCTCCTCATACAGCTTAGACTTGTTTGAGGCTACCTCTGTGCTCTTTTTGTACTCATCCAATAGTTCTTCCCGACTCTTGCTGGGTGCAGAAAGTTCAGTGGATGTTTTGATGAATACATATTCTTTGACCTCGAAAGAAGGCAGCTTACTCTTCACCTGTTTCTTCTTAGCTTGACCTGTTGTCACTAGCACCAATTGCTACTTAGGTTCTTCTACTTTCTGCCTTTTGAGAGCTCTTTCTGTGTCGTCATCTATATCCATGACATCAATCTTTTCCAACCTGTTGGTTTCTACAGAGCTACTAGAAAAGGGTAAAATTGCTTCAATTGCTAGGGCTAAGATAGAGTAGCCAATTTGTGGTAATGTGGATTGTGACACAAGGGAGGTGGAGTCATCAAGTTTATCTATCTCCATCTCGATTTTTCAAGGATATTCTAGCAAATTAGCAGTGTTAGCCAACCCTTCAATTTAAAAATGTATAAAATATTTTATGTTACTTTCTTTTCTCCTGTCTGAGATGATGTGGTGGGGGTCATAATTGATTGTTTCCTTTGTTCTAAATCCCATATCTTTGATCATTTCCTCAATGGTAGGAAGGGAAGAATTGTTTTTAACAATGAATGGGCTCACAGCCCATGAGAAGATGATATATGAAGCCTTCTTGTCATCCAGGAAATGCTCAACTTCCACCTTCAGCTTCTTCCTAATGAATTCCAATGTAAATAGTCCGTGGGTTAGAAAAGCTGGCAGCACATAGGGTGCATGGGAAAGCCCATAAACTCTAATTGTTGTGTTGTGCTGTGATAGGAACCAGTCCCCAATCCTCTTCTCTAGAGAAGGCTGCAACAACTGTTTCATTTCTGCTAATACCCTGGACAATCTCCTTTAAAATATAACACTGTTGACTTCAAATATGATGTTGTTCGTGAACTTGGCGTAGTCTGTGAGTTTCTCCCAAGTGAGCATCAACTCAAGCATCTGTAAGTTCTCTCCATTAAAGGACAGGAACATTCTCAATAGGTAAGACTGAATCTGAAGCTTCTAGTTTTGGGGAACTCCACTAGCTGAGAATGGATCTTCTCAGCTAGGGCCTCATCAAACCTAAGACAAGCAAACTGGATGGACTAACTGGGCTCCCCAGGATCAAGAGGAAATGTGTTCATGACAAAAAGCAGGCTTATTTAAGGCTTAGTGATATATTGATCTGTATCTAATCCTAGGAACTAGGCTAACATGGTGATGACACATTTGGACTCTTCAGTGAATAAACTGGATTCATCAGGGAAAGGTTGGTTATGGAAGGAGGCATTTGGCTGCAGGCTAGCATGGAAGAAAATTTGCTTGAGCTTGCCTGGGGCTTACCTGAAATACTGAATTAGGGCTTCCTCTTTTCATTCTCTAGCATTTTGGTAGAACTCATCCGGGATTGACAAGGCCTTTCTAACAATGAGGGGACTAACTGGACACGGGATTTTAGAGCCGGATGTTTCCATAATTACCATCCTAGAGGAGGAGTAATGGGTGGCACACCAATCGATGAACTTGGGACAATTTTGGGTTTGTTCAATTGCAAAAAGATGGAAAAATGACTGGTAAACCTTATGCACATCTACATGCCCCTTCCTAATGAGCTCCAACCTTTCTTCAGCTATATCAATGGAGTTGTTTATCAATATTTTGTCGTAAACCTTGGCATCTTTATCCTCAAACAAATTGCCTATCCTCTGGTATTCCAAAGCTGGGAGTTCTATCTCACTCAATTCATCCATTTAAATAGCTTTGTATGGGATAGGAAGGCCTACATGATTATTTGACAGCTGGTCTGAGCTTCTAGCTGAGTAGTTGGATTCTGCACATTGGTCGTCTGTCATTTTCCAATGCATAGGATGAATGATACTCAGATCCTCGTGCAGTTGTAATTTTATATTATTTCTCTCCCCTTATCACCCTTTCATATGTTGCAGTGCAGAGATTCTCTGAGCCCTCCATTTGCGCGATCAAATTTGCATCATGGATTTCCCTCACCCTTTAGCTCTACAACTCTTCGTGGCCTTCAATCTTTCCACATGATTTTGTTTCTTTCACCTTGGATCCGTGGAAACGTTGTCGTTCGTCGATCTAGATATTTCCCACATCCTGGCCGTTAAAAGGCGTGTCCCCTACCAGGTTCATGGACTCAGGAGGTGTAATTAACCCGTTCAAGTTAAACCTATGAACAAATCTTCCACCACCGATCTCCACTCTGCCAGATCTACGTCGTCTAAACTTGCGGTCCCTACCAAAACTTCGCAAATATGAAAATGCCAATTCCCCACGCATGTCAAATCGACGAAGTAAATGTCGTTCGTAGATCTGTCCTTTTTCCTGTTGATCTAATTTCTAAATTGCCTACGGGCTAAACACTCCGCCTCCGCTTAAAAAATTCCCTCTTATTTTCATGAAGTGCGCTCATGGTCATGGATCTCCATCGCAGTAGATCAATGCCCTTCCCTTATGCCATCATTTAATTGCGGGTTGATTTTTGCATCTACCCTTATTTACTAGGTTAAGACTTAGGATCCTTTGATTATTTCACCTTGAAATTAGGAACAAACCCTTTAGATACTCGATTTGCATCCTCATGGGTCATATGGCTTAAACCAAGGCCTTGCTTAATCCATTTCATGGGCTAGAACCCCTTCAAAACGCCTAGGACAAAACTGGTGCCAACACCGAGCAGAATAATATTTCAGTCTGCATAATACTTTGAATGTCCAAAAAGTTCCACTTGCATCCTTTCATTTGGAACAGGAAGCCCTCCAATGGTACCGTTGGTACATAAAGGCTCATGATGAGCCAAAATGGACAGATTTTTTCCAACTCCTTTTGCAATGATTTGGTCCTAGTGCTTTTGATGACTTCATAGGAGCACTCACTAAACTTCACCAAATTGGCACTGTGAGAGAGTATCAAATGGAATTTGAGAAACTACCAATCACATGGAAGGATTGTTTGATGAATTCTACAGTAGTTGTTTTATCAGTGGTCTTAATTATGAAATCCGCTCAAAGGTTAAACTGTTTTGTCCCAAAAAAATGATGGCAGTCGTAGGGTTGGATAAGTTGGAGGAGGACAAGATCAAAGCCCAACAATGCTCCAAATCCACTTTTGTTCCATTCAAAAATATGGTTCCAACGACCTCTCATCACGCCAGCTCCTCGCACAACTCCTATCAAGCATTTGTTTGAAGCAGAGATGCGGTCACGTAGAGAAAAGGGGATTTGTTATAATTGTGATGAGAAATTCACTCGGGGACATAGATGTGTTGAGCAACAGCTCTATCTCTTTGATGTGTATTCTTTGCCTACCTTTGAACTTGGTGTAGAATCTCCCAATACACTAGATGATTAGGTCAACATTCAGCATCCTCCTGTTGACCCTCCGTCTCCGGACGACCACCCAGATATATCTCGCCATGCTTTATCTAGAGTCACCACCCCACAAACAATGCGGTTCAAGGGTTAGTTAAAAAAGATCCCTCTTATAATACTCATTGATTCTGGTAGCACTCATAACTTCATTGACCCTCAGATCGCCAAACAAGTTGATTGTTTTGTTAATCCTTGCTCCAACTTTGAAGTCATGGTTTCCAATGGGAGCACCTTACCTTGCAAGGGGAAGTGTCGCAATGTGCATATCTGTGTGGAATATTATAACCTGCGCTCTGACATATTTTCCTTGTCCTTAGGCAGATGTGATGTGGTTTTGGGCACTCAATTGTTACACACACTTGGCCCCATCTTATGCGATTTTGTTGAACTTTGGATGCAGTTTTCAGTCAATGGGAAACAACACACATTACGGGCTTACAAATAGGGTCTCTCTGCATCCTTAGTTCACATCGCTTGGAAAATATCCTTAAGAAGAATTCACATGGTGTCATCGCTCAGCTCCATTCCATTCAGATGCACCCATCAACGGTCTCCACTACTACCTTGGATAGATATGTAGGTGTCTTTGTTGAGCCAGTGGACTTGCCGCCTTCAAGATACCTTTCCAGTAATAATTTAGCTGCATCTAAATCTGAGAAGGAAATGATGGATATTTTTCCTGCAGTACAAAAGTGGAATCCATATCGATTAGGGAATTATTTCGACATCAAGGCTGATCCCCAGAGTTTGAAATTTTTCCTAGAACAACAGGTATCCTCCCTAGCACACCTAAAATGGGTTATGCCTATGCGATCAATTACAAGAAGGGTAAGGACAATCTGGTGGCGGATGCTCCTTCTCGCAAATTTTATGCCCTAGTTTCTCTTTCAGCTATTTCTCTGCTTGTGACAAATTGGTTGCAATCTGTTAATAGGGCTATGTCTTATATAACCTCTGTGGTTTTCCCTTGGCAGGGCACTCTAGGTTCCTCAAAACGTATGACCGGGAACAGTGTAACTTCTTTTGGCAGGGACTGAAAAGGACAATTCAACAGATAGTGGTTGACTATGATAATTTTCAGGTCAACTAGGATGAAATGACACTCCTTCTGGGACTGCTCGAACCCTTTCTCATCCATACACAGATTTGGACATCCATTTATATGGATTTCCTTGAAGCGCTCAGGTGGTACAATACCACATCTAAAATGACACCATATGAAGCAATCTATGGACAGGAACCACCAATTCTTCTTCCATACACCCTCAAAAGTTCCCCAGTCCAGGAAATTGACTCGGTTCTTCGAAACCGCGATCAAATTCTTCCCATTTTGTAGGAAAATATTCACATGGCAAGAATTTGAATGAAACAACAAGTCGATCAACACCATTCTGAGCGCACTTTTCAAGCAGATGATATGGTTCTTCTTCGTCTACAGCATTCCAAGCAATCCTCCCTTAAACTCAAAAGGCTTTAGCTTATCTCTCACAGAGGTATTCATTCAGTGCCATGGAATACAACCCGAGGATGCTACAGCGGAACCACTCCTTTAGATTCCGCATCAATTCCCACATCTAAATCTTTGAGGAAAAATATTTTTCTAAGGGAGAGGGGATGTTACGAACTCGTGTGAACCCTTCTCTTTACTTTGTTAGTATATTGTTGTTGGACACATATGCGTTGTAAGTCGTCTCGTAGTATTTGTTGATCCATATTTTGTATTAGCCCATTGTATTGACCCATAGTGTTGGCCGCATATGCTTTGTAATTTGTCCCGTAGCATTATATGTTCCATGGTATTGACCCATAGTATTGTGCATAGACTTAGTATATAAGTGTGTGTTGAGTCCAATGAAGGCACCGTGAATTTATTTGTAATGAGATTTATCAAAGGAGGTTGCCCCCTCGAAGTGGCCCATGATCAATAAAATTATTTTGTTATCTAATATATCGTGCATTTTATCAATTAATTGTTGCAGGTTCCTCACACCACGTACCTTGAGTATATCGGGAGACCCAACTAGGATTCCTGAAACCATCTGAGTTAACCATTGGTCGTCTTGGTGTGGCAATACACCAATAAAAACACTCGGGGATATGCTACACACATACTTCCAGGTAGTCGAGTAATACAGTCAGGGGATGTTCCTAATCCTTCCTGGTTAGTGCTCCGAAAAATTGGGTTGAGTATTATTGTTGGACCATGTAGTATATCATGAGTTGTGATGCTTTGATACTCCCGTGAAGTTCCAGACTTTTGAATCCCACCTATCACATAAGTTTGCTTACAGGTTTAGCTTGAGTGGGACTTGAAGTGTGTTTTTTATTTTTAGAAGACTTTTAGGAGAAGCTTTACATCAGCCGCCCTAGTCGAAAATATTTTAAGAAGATCCCGCATAATATTAAATTTTCCACCTGAATGTCCCCTTAGCCAGGAGGATAAATCAGGAGCAAGCATGGATCAACCCACAACATCTGAATTACGCGAAGAAGGAATTCCTACCCTTGAATCAGGAGTAAGGCTACTCTCCTCTTGTAAATCCGCCCATCACTGATCCTATAGAACCTTTGTTGGGGGAACAACCTCCTCCGCATGACACATATTTTCATCGCCCAGTTGAAGGTAACCTTCGAGCCGTCAATTGGATTTTCATTCGACCCCCAGATGACCCGATAGAAACCGTTTTTGGTCCAACTGCATCATTTTAGGGGACCTCCTTAGGTCATGGTATTTCTGATTTTGGTTCACTTCCGATGGTGGAAAATCAACCATGCCTGTTCCCTACCCGGTGGAATCCAAACGAGGAAATTCTCACACCAATTTACGAGACCATCAAATGTTTACACTCACTTGGTAAGCAGGTTAGGCACCAGAGTTTTCCTCCATGACCCAATCCAAAGGTACCAATCCCTCAACAACATTCCCCTATACATTATTTTTCTTTCTCTTCTCTAGGAATATCTACACCCATTATGACCACCTATGAACTAGGACAGCCTTCTTTTCCATCTAGTACGCCTCAAAATAACTCAGTTGGTTCTACACTCCACTTGACCCCAACAACTGGAGGGAAACCTTCAGCTACTATCAACTTCGTAACTAGAACACCACCTCCGCCTCAAAATTCAAGCAAAGGCTACCCTCTAGTTAGTGGTCAACATATGATCATGGTTCAACCTACAATTATTGGTCAAAATATTATTACTAGGAATACTCTAATAGGTGCACAACCTTCAACTGGGGGGCAACCCCTAGTCAGTGGACAAGATATAACTGGGGGGAAACCTCTAGTTAGGGGACTACATGTATGTAGAAGATATCCTTCATACATGAACTAAAATATGGTTGGAATTTCACTCCCAACCATGGGATAATATATGTGGGCCCATCACATGGGGGGATCGTCTACTTGGACCCAACCCCCATGGGAGCATACATACCCGAGTAATCACAATATCACAATAGGTCAAAGTTACCCAGGGAATATTTTTCCTGGACTACCCTATCCCAAAGATATGAACATCCCATGGAAGCATCATAATGATCCATCGACTGGACCTCCATCCAACAGCCCCCCCCCCACTACCTGTCCCACCCCCTCCTCCACCACTTGTCCCACCGCCACCTCCACCACCCGGAGGACCCTCGTACTCTGGAGGAGGACCTCCACACTCCGGAGGAGGACCCCCTTCAATTCCACCTCCTAATCCAGGAGGATCACCTCCATATGGCCAAAACTCTATGGAAGGACCTTATGATCATTCGATCCATGGTCCTACTGGTACCCAGATTCCTTCTCAGTATTACCAGTATCCACAGCCAAACCGACGACTATCATTTCTAGCTACGTTAGATCTATCGGATCTGTCATGTTTGACCAATGATCTTGTTATCACTCAAGATTTTCCTGGGTTGTGGGAGGAAATACCATGAGGTAATTGTTGTAAACCAATCTTTAGCGGATGGAAACTATTCTTTCCAACCACAGAGAAGGATCTCTCTTTAGTGCTTCCAGCAACAGGATATAGCTTGAATGGGCTAGGATATTGGTAAAAGTGGTGGCTAGACCTTCAAACAATGAATTAAAGGAATGTTTTCGTTTGGTTGGAGTTAAGAACAGGAGGGAAAATGGGCATGGAGTCAACTTCGGTGTGTTTACTGTCACCAATGACAAGTTCAGACCACAATTGTAGGGGCAAGAGGCAATTTATATGAGATTATTTCAAGTTAAAATGATCAGCAGGTGAAGGCATAAAAAGGGAACAAGTTCCATTACAAGGTCAGAGCATTTACAAATGAATTCTAACCTGCAACTTCAAGAGGAAAAGGGTGGAATACCCAGTCATATGCTTATGGAACATGGGGACATGAATTCCAGACCATGTAGTCTAGATATAGGTACTACAGAAGTAAACAATCAATGGAAATACAATGCAGGGACACATGCACAAGAAATAACAGACATCAGAACACACATCATAGGAATCTCAAGCTCCAGAATCAGGTCTTCTCATTGAATTAAGAGGCCGAGTTCAATACAGGCACAGAGCAGTAATCTCTTTGAAACCAAAACTTCCAACCCTTTGGTCCTCTTCAGAACATGCCTTTATAGGCTTACAAAACATAAAAATCGTCTAACTAATTCAAAATTGACTTGGACTGGTAATTATGAGTCCGTTCGAGCTGGGTTTCCTAAATCAACAGCCTCTGATTCTGTTATGCATGGAGGTATGGAATCATTTGCGCTATCAGTGCACCATTGGGCCACAGAGGCCACCTTCTCGTCCTTCGGATTAGGTCGTTTTAAGTTGATTGGGACAGGTAATTGAAATAGGCCCCTTCGCCACTCTCAAATGCGTCATTTTTCTATGAGAATCTTCATTCCCTACGACTACAATTTGCTCTGCAAAAGTTCTTTCGATCCGCAATTTGCTTTTCGCAATCTGCAATGCTGAATTCAGAATCTCCATTTTGTGCCTTCTGAAAAATTACCTTTCCACAATCCGCAATCCGCAATGCGAAATGCGGGATTCGGAAACTCGATTTTACGCCTGCTGGAAAATTGCCTTTCCGCAATCCGCAATCCGGGATGCGGTATTCAAAAAATCGATTCTATGCCTACTGGAAAATTTCCTTTCCACAATCTGCAATCCACAATGTGAGATGCGGAACTCAGAAAATTACTTTTTGTGCTCCTGGAAAATATCCTTTCCGCAATCCGCAATGAGGGATGTGGAACTCGGAAACTCACTTTTTTGCCCCTTGGAAAATGACCTTTCCGCAATCTACAATCCGCAATGTGGATTGGGGGAATCGGAAACCCAATTTTTATATCCTTGGAAAATATATTTTCCACAATGCGAAATGCGGAAAAGCAGAAAAATCTCTTGTACATGCTTGTGGAATGCATTCTCACCACTCGATCCGATCCCGCCACTTAGTCCTGGCCATCGAATCTTCTTTGGTTGCGTAAGAAGCCCATATTTCCAGTTTCTCTCATTTTCTCACTGTGGCTCGGTCATATAGCTTGGATTTGCTTGACACTTAGCTATTTTTGGGTTTCCTAACTCTTCGTTTGGTGCAACAGGTCGATGGGTGACCTTGGGGCTTTGGTGGGGGATTTCCTTTACCTTCTCTGGTGGAAACCATGATAGGTGTTAATATCAGCTCCAATCAGGGATGTCATCCTCCCTGCAAGGTAGCAAGAACATGTAGACTAGTGGCCATGACTCCCCTCCTCTTTTTCCTTCTTCATATCACAAAAACTAAAACATGACTAACATAAAATAAAAAATGGCAATGTACAGTGGGGGTGGGTCGGTGGACTTGCTTTTTTACTTGAAATAATGTTTCAAGAACATTCTATTCATGGGTCTCTTGCGAACTAGTTCATCATCTTTGTCCTGCAGGAAGAAGGAATTATTCCCATGGTAGGAGGTGATTGTATAGGTCCCCTGCCAAAGGTTATCAAACTTTTGGGCCTAGTCTTCTCTTCTAGCATCCCGTTTTAATACCAGATCTCCCACATGGAAATCATCCTCCTTGGTCTTTCTGTCGAACGTTTTCTTGATTCGATTATGAGCTTTCGTGGCTTCATCCTGTACCTCTTCTCTAATTTCTTGCACTTCCACCTGCTCGTTAGCTCTCCTCAGTTCAGGGTTTGGTTCTTCTTCTTTCTCTTGCAGCAATCTCATTACGGTCCCTCTGAGGGAATCAGGGAATACTAGCTATGTTCCATATACTAATTTGAAAGGAGAAGTTCCGATGTATTTTTTAGAGGTGATCCTATCATCCCACAAGGAAAAGGTCAGCTTGGTGTGCCAAGCCATTTTATTTTCTTGCAGCAATTTCTCGCTTATTCTCACCAGAATTTTGTTGGAGGATTCCACCAATCCATTTCCCAAGGGATAGTAGGCAATAGAATGGCCCAATTTGATGTGGAACTTGTCGTAGAATTTGATCATCTTCTTGGATTTGAAATCCTGTGCATTCTCAGTGATTATTTTAACAGGGCACCCAAACCTAGACATGATATTCTCCTCTAGAAACTTGATGATGACTATATCTATGGCTTGCTTGGTACATACTGCTTTGATCCATTTGGTGAAATAATTAGTGGTAGTCAATATCAACCTGTGTTGTCTAGAGGAGTTGGGGGGAATTTCACCAATGAAGTCGAGCCCCACTACTGGAAAGGGGCTTCTACATATATTGGTTTCAAAGGTAAGGACAAGAGCTTCCTCATTCCTTCAAAAACTTGGCATTCATGGAAGCTGGCTATTTCCTTATAAGCATCGTTGAACATAGTAGGCCAATAGAATCCTCCCCTGAGAATTTTGTTAATAGTCGCCTTCCAGTAATGATGTCCTCCACAAACACCTCTATGAAACTCTTTAAAGGTCACCTTGGACTCATATTCCACTATGCAATTCAAGAGGAGAGCTCCAGGGTATTTTCAATAAAGACAACCGTCTAGTATGAAAAAATTTACAGACTTCATATTGGTGGATCTAGCTTTGATTTTTCCCATCTCAGGGGGTGCTTGCAAGTTCTGAAAAACATATGCAATATCAGAATACCAAGGAGAGGACATGAATTTGTTTGATACCTAATCCAAGGGATCTTAGGAAGTTTCCTCTTGCATGTGTGACAGCAGTTTGATACTCATTGAATCCCAATTTGACTCATCCATGAGCCTGGCCATCCCTTTCCCTTTAATAAGATTTGTCGGTTTGATCTCCAGGTAATATTCCAGTAGCGCAGCTATCCACTTTGCCCTTCTACCTTCTATATTAGGTTGCGTCAATATATCTTTCACTGCAGCATTAGGAACATAAGCTACAACATGGGAATGTAGAACATAAACTCTAAAATCCTTCAGAGTTTTGATCATGACATTGGATTGTTTTTCCATAATGTTGTATTTAAGCTCGGCATCTCTAAGAGCCCTACTAAAGAAAGCTATGGGATACTCATCTCCTTCCTGATTTTTCTATAAAAGCACACCCTCTATGGAGTGCTTTGAGGAGAAAGAGAACATAAGAAATTCCTTGTCGAAATTTGGGCTGATCAGTACAGGTGCTTCAACAATTTCTCTTTTTATATCTTCAAATGCTTGCCTAGCCTTGGCAGTCCACCTGACCTGAGTGTCTTTCTTAAGCATGCAGGTGATTGGCCTCGTGATTTCTGCAAAATTGGGAATAAATCTCCTTATGAAATTCATTGTGCTTAGAAAAGATTGGATTTAATTTTTACTCCTGGGGAGCTCAATTTTCTGTATTGCGTCCTTTATGTCTAGGTAAATTTTGATCCCATATTTAGATATTATGTGTCCTTGCATCTTTCCCTCTTGCATGGCAAAATTTGAATTTTTAGGGTTCAAGGAGATTCCAAATTGTCTGCACTTGATGAACACTTGTTGCAAATGCTTTAGATGTTCTACATCATATTTAGAATATACAGTGATTTCATCCATGTAGACAACCACAAATTTTTCTTTCTCTCCTGCAAAATCTATGTCCATAGCTCTTTAGAAGGTGGCTCCTCCATTCAACAGACCGAAGCGCATCGTTGCATACATGAAGGTTCCCCAAGGTGTGGTAAAGGTTGTCTTTCTCTCGTCTTTCGGCTACACCTTAATCTGATTGTATCCTAAAAATACATCCAGCATGGACATTCTTGCTGCCCCTACAACCTTCTGCAAAATGTGGTCCATTTTGGGCAAGGGGTAGTTGTCTTTTAGGGACACTTTGTTGAGATTCCTAAAGTCAATACACAGTCTGATTTCACCATTATTTTTCCTCACTCGGACTATGTTGGCCACCCACTTCGAAAACCTCAAAGAGGCTATGATTTTGGCCTCATACCACCTCTTTACCTCTTTTTCTATCAGCGGGAGCAGCATGGGATTCATCCTTCTCAGCTTCTTCCTAAATGGATTCTCCCTGTCTTGAATGGTATGGTATGCTAGATAACGGTTGTGTCATATTCTTTCAGATCTTAGTAGGACCATGCAAATACATCATAAAATTTTCTCATTAAATCCATATAGTCCTTTTTGATACCTGGGGCCAAAGACTTTGATAGTTTGACAATTTTGGGTTCTTCATCGCTCCCAATGTTACAGTATTCTATTTATTTGGGGTTTGGAGCAACCTTGTGATCTTTTTCCACATCATTTTCATCAAACAGCCTTTCGAGTGGGACCAATCCTTTGGGTATGTAGTTTCTTTTTAGCTGCAAAACCTCTTTACCTACCAAAGTAGTTTTGAGCTCTAGCGGATCAAGATCCCACTCCTCAACTTCATCCTCTTGATCAATCTAAATATTGGAAAATTCTCCAGTCCTCTTCATAAATTTCCTGATCTATTGGTCATCTTCAAATATTTCCAATGCTTTGTATTGTCCGGGACGGAGGGTCTATTCCTTATATTAATTGTGTGGGTCCTAGTAGGATAGGCAGGGAGATGAAACTTGCTAGCAGAGCTAGATAGAATGTCTGCTATTTTATTTTTCTCCCTGGGAATGAAAGAAATATGATGTTTTGTGAAGAAATTGTCAAACATATCCCACACATCATTTCTGTAAGCCCTCAACCTGGGGTGTTTCACCTCATAGTTATCGTTCATTTGTTGGATTATCAGTTATGCATCTCCATAGACCTTGATCTTCTTAGCTTTTAGGCCTTTGAGTACATTCAAGCCTAATAGCAGAGCTTCATATTATGCCACATTATTTGAATAGTCAAACATTAGTTTGGAAGTATGAAATCAGGCACATGCATTTCCCTCGTCTGGAGGGGTGATCCATATTCCTGCTCCAGCTCCTTCTTTATTTACAGCTCCATCGAATCTCATGACCCAGTGATCTTATTTTTGGAGGGTGACCATGGCCTCTGTTTCCAACTCTGATTTCTCATTACTTCCATCTTCCATTCGCTGCCCATCGTTCTCTGTGTTGGTTGAGATGCCAAGCCATTATATCCCATTCCCACCATTAGCTTCATCATTTGGTTCAGGTAACTTGGAAAATTTCACACTTTCTTCCTCTGAACCTGGATCATAGCAAAGAATTGAGGAACCTACATCCGTGTCTACGGAAAATATGGGGTGGTTATCAGTCATGTCCTTGTTGCTTACTACATATGACATCCTATGCTCCCTGCACATCCTTCTACTTTACCCAAATATGGCGATGGTGACGTAAGACATGTCCATTTGCATGGTTCCCTTTAACTTTGTCGACCATGACCTGGACAACAACATCCGAAACTTAGGTGGAATATCAGCCACTACCATATCCATGATCATGTTCTTGTGAGGTAACTGAGTCAATGAGACCACCATGTCTTTAATCATCCCTACACATGGAAGTCTTTTAGAATCAAATGAGAAAAGGTATTTATAGGGTCTTTTGATTTCTAACCCTATATTCTCCACCACTAAACTTGGCATGAGGTTATGAGAGGCTCTTGAATCAAACATGGCATTGTGCAGGATATGGTCATGTATGTTGAGACTGATATAGAAAGGAGAGACATCAATTTCTGAGGCATTTTCAATATGGGGACCAAACAAAAGAGTGGGTTTTTCATCATGCAAGTTCAGAGTATCAGGTTTCTTTCCTTCTCCTCCATTTACTACTTTCAAAATCTGGTCTTTGTATTTTGATTTTTTTATCAACTCATTCAAGGTTATGGAGATCTTAATCTTAGATATTTCACTTTCCAAACTGAAAGCAGCATGGACCCTCTCTGTTGTCTTTGTATTACCTTCATATCCCCATTCTGGACTCTTTTTAGGAGGCTCTGCCCCCTTCCCAAGAGTCTCATCAGAGATTGTAATTTTTGGGTCATTTTTCCCAGATATTTCTTTTCTTTGTGGCTAAGAAGGAGATGGGTCAGCAACAACCTTTCCTCGGTCTACTTTTATTTTTATACTTCTCAAATTATGTTGCCTCTCAAACTCACAGATGGAATTGTGGAGCCCTCTTTGGTATTGGTCAGATTCTAATTCTCCTAGGACATCATCTGATTCTACGGAAGACTGGTCATGTTCATCTTAAGTCAAATAGAACCGGGGTTGGATCTGATCAAAGAGATGGATTTGGTATTCATCGTGTCTATCTTCCTCTTCTTCATCTATGAAATTCTCAGCAAAAGGTGGTCTGATTGGCAGATTCTAAGGGTTTCTAGGGTCTCTTGTCTCTCTAGGTCTTTCTTGTGGGGCAGGGAGCCTTCTAAGATTGTTATTTTGAGCTTGAGTTTCTAGGTTTTCTCTGGCGGGAGGCCTATGGTCAAGTGAGATCCTATCCATTAGCATCTCCATAGTTCTCAGGATCTGCTCAAATTTGGAATCCATGTATTGGGATGTGGAAGGTAGCACTGCTTCATTGCATCTCTTTTTCTCAACTTCAGTTATGTGCTTCATTTTACTTGAGGCCATCAAGTTGGATTCCACTTCTAATGCATCCTTCATCATATCAGGGAGACTAGCAGATCTCCTTTCTCTCAGCATGAGAGCAAAGTCACTATCAAAATAATTGGAAAAATGAAGCTTGGTTTCCCCCACAAGAGGTTTTATGTCCACAGGGATAGAATTGTACACTCTCATGAACCTGGCTGAGAATTCTTGGACAGTATCAACATTTTTTTTCTTTGTATTTTCATATTGAGTGATAACTTGGAGAGGATTTTTTTTATCCTTCCATCTAGCTAGGAAAGATTCTTCAAATATTTCATAAGTAGCAATTCCTCCATTCGGAAGGGCCTTAAACCATTTCTTCACTTCCCCTGTAAGGATTTGGGGAAACAACATCATCTTCATCCACCTCTTATAGGTCCGTGAAATCACTGAACTTGTATATATGTTGTTGTGCAGAAACTTTGCCCTCCCCATCAAATCTCATGAGGCGTTGGGCGTAGCCCACAGGTAGGTCATTGAGCTTGGCTGGGAGGGATAGAGGGGCATATCGAGCATCCATGGCCCTTAGGATTTTCTTTCGAGTAGAGGGAATTTTATAAGCAGCAGGAGGAG
This sequence comes from Larix kaempferi, assembly GCA_027924585.1. Lineage (NCBI taxonomy): Eukaryota > Viridiplantae > Streptophyta > Pinopsida > Pinales > Pinaceae > Larix > Larix kaempferi. Next base: position 20,072,287 of record BSBM01000613.1, on the reverse strand, counting down.
TACTCAAGACATGGGTACTTTGGCCAGTAGCTTTAGTGAAGGGAAACAGACCACTAGTTTCTTTCCGGGCTTCATGTAAATTTTCCCACAAATCACGCAAGAAATGGATCTAAAATCCTCTCTGGTCGAACAAGGCTTCTCTTAGATTAGACTGAGACCTATATCTGAATGGGGAATGCCCAATCCTTAAACTTGAAGGGATGTTTTCTATAGTATGTGCCTCCTTTTTAGGTAAAGAAAAGGACCTAGTTAATGGAGAAATACTTGTTTGTCCTTTCTTTTCTTTCTCGATGACCTTCTACGGGTCTGAAGTAACCTTCAGTAGCTCAGGATCTAGATGACTTCTGGTAGTTATCCTCCTGGGATCCAGAATTCCTCTTAGGATTTCACTGATTAGGAAGAGGGACTCGCCACGAGAATAATACATGATCCTCTTAGCGTCTAACTATTGTTCACCCTCAGCAATCAGCTCTGATCTGATACAAATTTTTAAAGTAAGCTTGACCTCCAGTGGAATTGCCTCAATGTTAGTTGCAGTCACCAAGGAAAATGATACAACCTTGGAACATTGGACTCTTTGTTTTCCCCCATAGGTCCAATTTGATACTGTGTAAACCAGAGATTCCCCCCAGCGGAGTCACCACAATGTTATCACTCAATATTTTCCTGGGTTGTGGTAGGAAATACCATGAGGTAATTGTTGCAAACCAATATTTAGTTGATGGAAACTAGGCTTTACAACCACAAAGAGGGATCTCTCTTTAGTGCTTCCAGCAATAGGATATAGCTTGAATGGGCTGGGATATTGGTAAAAGTGGTAGCTAGACCTTGAAACAATGAATTAAAGGAATTCTTTTGTTTGGTTGGAGTTAAGAACAGGAGGACATTTGGGCATGGAGTCAACTTTTGTTTGTTTACTATCACCAATGACACATTCGGACCACAATTGCAGGGGCAAGAGGCAAGGTAGATGGGGTTCTTTCAAGTCAAAATGATCAGCAGGTGAAGGCAGAAAAAGGGAACAAGTTCCATTACAAGGTCGGAGAATTTATAAATGAATTCTAACCTACAAATTCAAGAGGAAACGGGTGGAACACCTATTCATATGCTTCTCGAGCATGGGGACATGAATTCCAGACCATGTAGTCTTGATCTAGGTAGTGTAGAAGTAAAAAATCAATGGAAATACAATATAGGGACACATGCATAGGAAATAACAGTTGTCAGTACACACATCACAAGAATCTCAAGCTCCAGAATCAGGTCTTCTCATTTAATTAAGAGGCCAAGTTCAATACAGGCGCAGAGCAATAATATCTCTGAAACCAAAACTTCCAACCCTTTGGTCCTCTTCGAAACCCGCCTTTATAGGCTTACAAAACATAAAAATCATGTATCTCATTCAAAACAGGCTTGGACTGGAAATGATGAGTTCGTTTAAGCTGAGCTTTTGAAATCAACAGCCTCTGATTCTGTTATGTGTGGAGGTAGGGAATCATTTGCGTTGTCAACACCCATTGGGCCACGGAGGCCACCTGCTCGTCCTTCGGATCAGGTCGTTTTAAGTTGATTGGGATAGGTAACTAAAACAGGCCCCTTCGCCGCTCTCAAACACATCATTTTTTCTGTGAGAATCTTCATTCCCTACGACCAAGATTTGCTCTACAAAACTTCTTTCGAGCCGCAGTTTCCTTTATGCAATCCACAATGCGGACTGTGGAATTTGGAATCTCCATTTTATGCCTTTTGAAAAATGACCTTTCCGCAATCTGCAATGCGAAATGCGGGATTCGAAAAATTGATTTTACGCCTACTGGAAAATTTCCTTTCCGCAATGCGGGATGCGGGATTCGGAAACTCGATTTTATGCCTACTGGAAAATTTCCTTTCCACAATCCGCAATGCGGGATGTCGAACTCAGAAACTTACTTTTTGCACTCCTGAAAAATGTCCTTCCCGCAATCCGCAATCCGCAATGCCGTATGCGGAACTCAGAAACTCACTTTTTTGCCCCTTAGAAAATGACCTTTCCACAATCTTCAATCCACAATGTGGATTCCGGGAATCGGAAACCTCGTTTTTACATCCTCAGAAAATTGCTTTTCCGCAATCCACAATGCGGAATGCGGAAAAGCAGAAAAGTCCCTTGTACCTTCTTGCGGAATGCATTCTCAACCGTCGATTTGATCCCGCCACTCAATCTTGGTCGCTGAATCTTCTTTGGTTGCGGAATAAGCCCTTATTGCTAGTTTCTCTCATTTTCTCATTGCGGCTCAATCATATAGCTTGGATTTTCTTGACACCTAGTTTTTTTGGGTTTCCTGACTCTTCGTTTGGTGCAACAGGTCGATGGGTGACCTTGGGGATTTGGTGGGGGATGTCCTTTACCTTCTTTAGTGGAAACCATGATAGGTGTTAACAGATCCCATCCAACACGGTATAAATTGGCCACCTATTCCTATGAAGTTACCATCGAAAATACCTAAATTTGATGGAAAACCCAGTGAGAATCCTAAGAACCATGTAATGACATACCATTTGTGGTGCTCCTCCAATTCCTTAATGGATGATTCTATCCATCTAAGGATTTTTCAATGAACCCTTACCAGTATTGCCGCAAAGTGGTACATTGAGGTACCACTAGACTCTTTCATCGATTTTAGATTTTTAGCCTAAGCCTTTTTTACTCACTTTCAACTATCGATCCGCTATGAAACTGGCATGGATCTTTTGAAATCCCTTCGACAATCAACCTCCACTCACATTTATGATCATATTCATGAGTTGAGAAGGAGACATAGCCTCATTGAAGCCCCCATTTCGAATCAACTACTCGCTGATTGGTTCACGAAGTCATTATTACCTATCATATCTAAATACGTTGCTATGGGAGGGGTCTTTACAAAAGAACAAGCCATCTCGCATGCTCAGTACCTAGACCTAGTCTATGCTCAATCTAGCACATTATATGACATTATTCCTAATGCCCCACACATGACCCAACAAAACCTCCTATAGGATCACATGTCGATGGCATCATTGGTTCTGTTCATACCCAACCTGCTACCCAATTAAGTGGATCACAGAACCACCTTAGTTCAACTCCATCCTAGTCATAGGTTGGAGACAACACCAATCGGTCACCCAGCCCTGCTTCCACTATGGAGGTGAATTCAATTCAATCTACTTCACCTCAGAAATTCAATGGTAAAAAGAAGAACAAAGGAAAATCCAAGAATTCTTCTAACCAACAGGATCCCAAAAAAAATCTTGATCCTAATGACACAAAACAGAGATGGAAGGACAAATATCCTTGTTTGTTGTGTGGTGACAATCACTTCATGAAAGAATGTACACATCGTGAATAAGTCCAAAAGTTTCTCAAGGGAAACCCCACACCCACGGTTTTAACTGACCCATTCTCGACATAACAACAGCAAATGGTTGCACAACCACCACCTCCTTCTCAAGGAGAACCTTCCACAATCATGCATGTTCTCATGATGCACAGCGAAATTGTCAACTTATCTACCAGGTCACGTACATACGACTCCCCTACCAACAAAAAATCTAACGGAGGTAATCCTGATAAAACCTCCTCGTCTATATCTAATGTTCCCTCACCTCAATTTCCTTTGGCCATAGAGAAACCTTTACCAGATGCAGTATTGCGTCCACCAAAAAGCACAATTTGAAAATCCATTTTCAACCCTAACGCCCAGGCCGCTCAAAACTACAACATTGTAGAAGATCTAGCCGAGGCCCCTTCTGCTATGTCAATGCTTGAAGTCTTACAAAATTGTCCCAATCAGCATAAGACTCTGTTATATTCTATAGGAGTAGTAGATCCTGATTCCTCCAACACTATTATGTTCAGATTAGAGTACTTTAAGCCGAGGCTTTCTCATCAATTAGCATTTCAAATCATTACCAATGTTTCTGGGAAAAGTATCCATCGTACTATTTTAGATGAAGGAGCCTCTACTTTTGTTATGTCAATATCCTGTTGGAGGTCCATAATCTCTCCTGATTTGAACCGTTCCCCTATTACTTTGAAATAATTCTACGGACATGTATTCCAACCCCACAGGCTGTTAGAATCTTTAGCCGTAGAGTTGGGAGATAAGACTGTTTCCATTAACATGGAGGTAGTTTCCACCCCATTGGATTATAATTTGTTACTTGGTAAAAATTGGTTCTATTCCATGACTACGGTCGCATCATCCATCTTCGGCATTGTGCAATTTTCCCATTTCCCATCATGGAAAAATTGTCACTATCGACTATTTATATTTTTGTGCACCAGACACCACTACTCATCCTGCAGATAATGTCCCTCTTTTGGGCCAGTCATCATAAATATATGAGAGTGTGGGGGTAGGACTCCTAAAAGACTCATCCCCGATGGGAGTCTTTCCAACACCAGATCCCCCATCACACGTTTCCACAGTGGACATGATCTCATCTATGATCCCATCGTCCTCCAACTGAACAGACCAATGGATTGTGCCCAATATTAATCACCTAGATTTGATTGGAGATGTGATGCCTCTCAATGCCACGGAAGCTACTTATGAATCCATCTAATCAAAACTTGATTTACTGGATTCCCACTCTTTGGTGGCATCTAAATCAGGTTCTTTGTCGCCCTGGAGGAACTCATCCCCACCATCACTAGATCATCTACTCCATATTTTTCACTCCGATGAATCGATCATGGATATTATGAGCTTGGATGATCCTCCATGAGAAGACCTTCATCATCAACCGTCTTTCCTCCCGCCTCTCAGCACGGTCGAGAATGTGATTCATACTATTGATTCACCAAATTTCTTTCCTCACCCTCAATCTCCTATTCTCATCCAAAATACAGTAACAGAGGGGAATTTGGAAAAACTCATTCCTACCATCACTTTAGACATCTCGGTAAAACCAGGGATCATGGAACACATCCACATAGGCCAAACTTATTCTCTCGATGAAATCAATACTTTTATGGCCTTATTTAAGTAGTTTTGTGATGTATCTGCATGGAGCTATGAGGAATGCCCAGGATTGATCCTGCTATTGTTATGCATGAAATCCAAACCTATCCCAATGCAAAAACCTATCCGAAAAAAACTTCGTTCAGTGCATCCTAGGAAGACTGCGGCTATCAAAGAAGAGATTGAAAAGCTGTTCAAATTTAGTTTCATTTATCTTGTTCCCTTAAGAAATTGGGTCACCAAAGTCATCTCGGTTACGAAGAAATAGGGAACCGTCAGAGTTTGTGTTGATTACAAGGATCTTAATAAGGCTTGTCCTAAGGAAAATTACCCTACCCCGTTTATCGACCAAATTATTGACAACTATGTCGGAAGTGTCATCTTTTCATTCATGCATGGATTCTCTAGTTATAATCATATTGAGATCCACCCAGCCAATCAACATAAAACTGCTTTCATCTTCCCAAGGGGCACGTTTGCATATCGCAAACTACCATTTGGCCTTAAAAAATTTGGTGCCACATTTCAATAGACTATTTTATATGCCTTTCATGACATCAAGGATTTTTTGGAACCCTACCTTGATGATCTTCCTTCCCATTCAAATTGTCATGACTTCCACATCGATCATTTGACGGCCATGTTTCTCAGATGTCGATGGTACAATATCCATATAAATCCCCATAAGTGCATATTTTGTGTGGAGTCTAGACGTCTCCTAGCCTTCATCATTTCCAAAGATGGGATCTGCATTGATCCCCTCAAGGTAGAATACATTGTTTCCCTACCCCCATCCATGGATATTACGAAACTTTAAAGTTTGTAGGGGAAGGAAAACTACTTGCATTGTTTCGTGTGTAATTTTGCAGAAAAAAACACAGCGTTACATGTGATTGTTAAAGAAGGACACCCCGTTTATTTGGGATGACTACACCCAAAAGGCCTTTGACAATCTCAAGCATGATATTACTCATGCACCCGTGTTACAACCACTGAATTACACCAAGGATTACATCCTTTATCTTGTTTCCTCTACTTCAACTATCACTATGGTTTTAGTGCAAGAAGATAGCAACGCACAGGAACATGTGATATACTATCTTAGTAAGGGTCTCATTGACTCTAAAACTTGTTATTCGCCTATGTAGAAGTTAGCTCTGGAAGCAGTAATTGATGTCCATAATTTTCGTCACTATATCCTACTCCGGACTACTCACGGGGGGTTCACTAGTGAGGCAATATCATATCACGTCCATTCATATTGGGGGTTTGAATACTCTTAAAAACTTCAAAAATATATTGCCCCGTATTAAGGGGTCAAGGGGGGTTTTTAAATTGACATAGTAATATAAATATTGGGGGTTATTTTATTTGGTTATGCCGAAGAATAACCTCCAAATCATGGGATGGATTCATACCTTTGAATCATGGGCTGAACTCATACCCACCTAAAACTTAAGGACCCTCCATTTTTATTTGATGTTGCTTATAAACCTAAGTTTTGGATAAATTTGATAATAGTGTACCAATGATAATATCAATGGAAGTCTCTTTGGATTATTGTCCTTGAGCAATCCTCATTTAATATCTTATTTAGGCTTGGTTTGAATTGATGTTATATTGTTTTTCATCTTTAAGTTAAGATATGTAGCTAATTGGGAGTTTAGGACTTGAAAAATTGTATTGTATTTTTTGTAGGCATTCAAGTAAAATATCTAACTCTTCATTTTTTAGGTTGGAGTTTAGGTGGGTATTGATATTCAATTAAACCTTTCTCCACAACAACCAAGAAAAGTGAGATCAATCTTTATTGGCTCACTAGAACCAAGAAACGTTAGATCAATGTTTCTTGATTAATTATTTCTTTCAACTTTTTGTATTCTTCTTTAATATTTTCATATTACCAGTTAGGAATAGTTGTTAGATTGAGTTATATTTGGCACATTCATAATTGTAATTTCAATTCTTATATGCAAGGCATTTGTCTTAATATTGTATTAGAACTGACATAAACATGGGTGAAAATCTAAATCCTTATTTACATACCCTATGTGTTATCATTTCCATGAAATGGTATCATATAAGTTTCACCACTCGTGTATCTTTATAACTATTACATGCTTGAAACCTAACAATGGATATTTTTCCCTCTCTTGTAAAGATAAAAAAAACTAGATATAACTCAATAAAAGGTAACTAAATGTTGTTAATCCCCTTGATTGCAAGAATAAATGTAGAGGAAGTGGAGGAAATTCATTGGATCTTGTGAATGACCCAAATACAAGATATGCACATGATCATATGGTGTTAATGAAAGGTAAGAGGATTTTTTATATGTTCATTGGGTTCAAACATCAATGATGTTTGTTTTGATAGGAAGGTAGGGTAGTCCATCCATGAAAGGGTTTCAATTTTTCATTTTATGGATTTTAATTTATTAAGCTTATAGAAAACATGATCTCTCAATGGCTATACTTGTATTTACATGATATAAAATTGGTAGATTAGCAGGATGTGGTATGAAACATCTACAATTCTAATTATTTTAAGCATTGCACTAACTATTAGACTATGAGTCTTTTACATTCTTTGTTATGTTGATATCTTGACCATGTTTCCTTTTACACATTTTTCCTTCCTCGGTACTATTTCATTGGGTATTCCACTATCCAATACTACAAATTGATTAGTTACCCTTGCAATCCTACTGATATCATTATTAGCATTATACTATTATTTTATTTAGCATCTTGTTTGCTTATACCAAGATGTGTTAGGGCTCATGTTTGTTACAACTTGATAATATGATATAAAGTGGGTGTTAAAAATGGGTTGATAAAAATGGATACCTACAATATCTAGTGAAACTAGGGATTTTCTTAATTAGAAAGACATATTAGGAGGGGAGTTCAACAATATAATTTTAGGATGCATTTTTCAATATTTAGTGAAATTAGGGATATTCTTTAATATCATGTGAACGATCGTGCTATGTAACAAGTTCACTGGGTGAACCCCCCGTGGGACTACTACCATCATTGCCAATTCTAACCCTATGTACCACTTCCTCACACGTCAGGTACTAGGGGGGAAATACTTGCGTTGGATCATAATTCCCCATACTGACCAAGAATCTGAGCCCATTGACTCTCTTCCCAATGAGTCATTATTTCTTTTTAATACTTATGACCCTTGGTACAGAGATATCACATTGTATCTCCAAAACCAACGCTTTTGTCCTCACTTATCCCGTTATGAACGTTGTCGTAACCGCCACCACGTGAAATATTACCTAATAATTGGTGATACGCTATGTCGTTGTGGAATTTATTCCATCCTACGACAATGTTTAACTCAGGAGGAGGTTGAGCATGTTTTAAATTATTGCCACTCGGGGGCATGTGGCGGCCATCTTTATGGGATGGCTATATCCCAGAAAATATTACGCACTAGATACTACTGGCCATCTTTATGGGATGGCTATAGCCTAGAAAATATTACGCACTAGATACTACTAGCCATCCATCTTCAAGGATTGCACGAAAGCGGTCAAGAAATGCCCTCTCTGTCAGTTTTTTCATCATAAAAAGTGCTCGCACCCATCCCACTACATCCAATTATCGTCATTTTCCCCTTCTCTAAATGGGGCATTTTCTTCATGCATTGTAAACCTACCTTAGCTGGGGAGCATGGTTACATTATTGTCGTTGTAGACTACTTTACCAAATGGGTCGAGGCTATACCTACAAATAAGGAAGATGGAGAAACTATTGCACTCTTTATATTCAATCATGTTATCGCTAGGTTTAGAGTCCCACAAGCCATCATCACCGACAATGGATCACATTTCCAAAACAATATGGTGGATGAACTAAGCGCCAAGTTGGTATTTCATCATGAAAACTTAACCCCCTACTATCCTCAATCGAATGGACAAGTAGAGGCCATTAACAAGGTCTTGATAACCATGATTGAGCACATGGTAGGTACTCACAAGTCAAATTGGCATGTGATGTTTTTTTCAGCCCTTTGGGAATACCGGACTTCCATCAAAACTGCCACTGGTTTCACACCCTTCCAGTTAGTGTATGGACTAGAGACAATATTTCCTATTAAGTGCGAAATTATGTCTTTAAGACTAGCCTTCAAACTTTTACCGAACACAACTGCTGAGGAAGAACAATTCTTATACTTAGCAAAACTTGATGAAACCTGTCGTGATTAGCTCTATCCAATTAAGCGCATAAGAAACACATCAAGGCCCAGTATGACAATTCTGCAAAACCCCGTATCTTCAACGAGGGTGATTTGGTCCTTACTTATGACCAAAAACATGATAAGTTGGGGGCAGGTAAACTTGATTCCATGTGGCACAGGCCATACATTGTGAAACGTGTTTTGGAAAATGGAGCTTATGAATTAGTTGACTATGATGAAATATCCTTAAGAGAGCATTGAAATGGGATCTACCTAAAGCAATACTATGCTTAATAAATCTTGCAACAATACCTTGTTTGTACATGATGTGTGTTCGTGTTTAGTGCGACACTTTCTTTTAGTGTGTTAGGGTCTTATCTTGATTTTCGCTTATACCATATTCTTCTTGTATGTGGAGATGGAAAACGACTATGTATTCATGGACAATTCTAGTCGGCACACCCGGAACCTCACATTGACTACTTGGGTACTATATTCCCCTATCAGTGAACTAATAAGTTCAGGAGGAACTTTCCTAGGTTCGTTAATCAATAACGTCGCCAAATATCATACGGTGATCGGACTATTGGTGGACGCTTTTTCCATTAGTATGGACCATGTTGTCATCTACCTCATTATCAACTAGTGGTCTCTCATTTAAACCGACTCTACGCTATCTATGACCCTATATTACTCCGCTTGTTTAGGCGAGTACATCTCTTGGAAAGGTCTTTTGAGTCCATTCAATACCTACACATTCCAAGAAGTATGAATACGGTTGTCGATTCATTGGCTAAGTTTGTATTATATTGGCAAACTGCACATTCATGAACATTTTTATCGAAGATACATAATCAACATGACATGTAAATTATTCATAGTGTATAAGCAAACATGCATAAGATCCAAATCTATAATAAAAATACAATATATAAACTGCTAGATAATGTTTTATATATTAATTCTGGCAAAATGTTGTACAAAAAGGTACTAATACAAAAATTCTGAAGCTCATGGCTTTCAATATCCCTAAGAGTTCCCATGGTAGTATATGATGTCCTTAGCCACCCGACGAAGCAGCCGTCCAAAATGTCCCGAAACTCCAGTTGTCCTACGCTAGTAGTTTGGTGAATATCATCTATGGAGATGTCTGGAATATCGAGGTTCTCCTACAACTCATCATGCTTCTCCATAGCCTCTTGATGGACCACTTCCATCACACGAACCACTCCTCACCTCTGGATAAGTGAGGACCCCACCGGTCTAGATGGGCCAATGTCTGCATAAGCAAAATATGAGATATCAGTACTACACAAAAAAATAAAAATTATAAAATATATAAAAACAAAAGAGTCTTTTTGTTACCAATATCTCCCCACTGCTCTTCATCTGGAAGATCTAAATCAGGATCTCCTGTAAAATATGCCCCCACATAACCATAATCCTCAACCTTGAGGAGTTGGTCGCGTAACCACCTGAAGAAATTTGTCCTATATGTGATCATTGGCCCACCACAACCATGGTGGGCCATCACCTCATCCCAACTCTACATTTGCAGATCGAGATCGATGATCTCAACCTAAGGACAACAAAGTGGAACCCTCTCCAGGAATAAAGAGACCACGATGGAGCCATATCCAAACTGTTTCAACTCCCCTCTACGGAACTTGGTCAACTAGTCCTGTAGGTTTGTGAGGATCCCCTCACACCATTTGAACACAGTAGGTGCCATACACTCAATGTAATATAGTATATGGGCCTTGGTGTCCTGATGTGGGGCCCTAATTCCCTCCACTCGCTTGATGGTAAATAACACAGTCCTCAAAGGATGGTCCCATACATTTTTTATGGGAATTTTCCCACCTAACATCGGTGTGCGCGGAATACAGAACTGTGCTATGAGGTTCTTAGTAGACTGATCACTACACCTAGGTACGGATAGTGATACCGGGGCCCCACACCTAGATAATATTGTCAAAAAGTATGTCCTCAATGTCCAAAGTGAGGATAGGTTCCCCTACTCATAGATATTTTTGATCTGGGTCCCATAACCGAATCAAATATTCCAGCAACTATATTTGGGCTCTCATTCCCTGTACGTGGAAGAATTTGAGTAACCCACACTCCCTAAAATAATTAATGGAGTGAGGATCATTACTGGCTTGCACATCCTCCAATGCATGCTCACGCTCCTTCCACTACACCATTTTGATGGCTAAAGCCTGCATAAATACCAAAATAATGGGAATTAGATCATTTTCATTGCTTCAAAGTTTTTTTTTGGGCCCCATTACCAAGTTTGTGGGTCAAAATACGTCGACGTACTTTGTCTTTGCAGATAGGGAATCAACGACGCACTTTTCCCATGGGGAAGGTGCGTCACTACTGAGTGACACACTTCCTCAAAGGGGAAAATGCATCACCTAGGGTGCGCAATTCCCCCTTTAGAATGAGTCTCAAAACCCCAAAAAACTTTCATTAAACACAAAATTTTAACCATCAAAACAAAGGGAATGAAGTTTATATTTACCTGGGACTTATGGGAGACTGAATGACTGACCGAGGCTCCCACAATTGTCACTGAAAGATCGAGCTCCAAAGAGTTTTTTTCTCACTATTCAACTTGGTAAAAATGAAATGGTAAATAATTTTTACGATTCACCCTTTTATCTAAAAATGGAATATTTCTTTTTTATTTTTGTTATTTCTGGGTTTTTTACTATAGTTGATCCCATTTTTATGTTTTAAAACCTTGTGATGGATCCTAACTTGGTTCCTGGAGCTTGCAGGTAGAGGAAAGTGGTGTTTTGACTATGATGGTAACCATCGTTGACTTTTTGTACTCCCTATCAGGTGTGAAAAGGTCTTAGAGCATTTTGTATACCATTATCATGCTCTCGAGTTGAGTCTTTATTCATTCTCATGCTCGTAAATACATGAGAATAAGTCACAGAGTCATCTTTTATCTCTTTTTCAGGCTCGTAAAACTCCTACGAAAAAGGAACCCCCCTAGATTTATTCTTTAAGCTCTTTCAAACTCCCTAAATAGGAAAATATCACCAAAAACTTTGATTCTTTCAGGCTTGTAAAAGTATTAGAAAGGTCGTCTTTCTAGTGATAGTTTACCCCTTTTTCGGACCAGTGAGACTATTTACGAAAAAGGAGCACTCTAGTTAATCATGACTAGAAGAGTTCTCTCTCATGTTGTTTTATCCTTTTTTGGGTGAGGAGACTAAAATTTACGAAAAAGTACTCACCGTAGTCTTCTTTAGTCCTTTCAAACTCTCTAAATATGAAACGACGTTGATTTTTCCTTCTTTGGACTCGTTAAAATATGGCATTGAAGGGCCCTTTTAGGGATGAACCCATCCTATCTTAGGTTCGTAAAACATGTGAGATTGGACTCATCCTAACGATGAGATTTACCAAGCATCTGTTACCCTCCTAAGGCTCATTAATAAACAAAGGGGTTCTCATCAATCATGATGGGGAATAAGGAAAGAGTTTGCATTTACTTGTAGTAATGGCAGTACATAGTCTCTCTTGAACATGGCACTCATTTGCATTTGATTCTAACCGCTTGGGTAATCTACTTGTCCTTGAGTCTCACCAATTCCATGAGTCATCATACTCCTTTGGGTCATCCGAAGAATGCATCGATCATTAGTTGCATTGGGTCTCAGTGTCAATCTCATCAGTTCAAATGCTACCAAGTCATGCCATTCCATGTTCAAGAGAATTCTATTGATCGAGTCAATATCTACAATCATTATACCTTCCATTGTGTCGGTCACCCCTAATTTAGTCTCAAACATTGCTCTACAGTCCAATCTACTCCAAAACATATTTGATCTTGTTTTGTGTCGATGATGAGGAAAACATTATGGCCCTCCCTTGACGGGATTATCCTTGTCGACTTCAACACATAATCCAAGGATTGAACTTAGAAACCAATCAAGTACCTTGGGCCTGCATGCCTTAATGGCAAGTTACATTGCTTTCTACAGTAATTTCAGATCATTGACTTCTGATTGAAAGATTCCACCGAGTTTTCAACCTCAACCCATTGATTCACATTCGGCTGGGTATGTACTATGATACCTTGGGGATCATTGACATCAATGATGATTACCCCCACACTTGTTGACGGTTTACATCAATGACTGGTAATCAAGTGGTTTCTACCATGTTCAACTTCAACACATTGTAATCACATGGTTAGATTTGTATCATTATGGGTTCGGTTTGAAGAACTTGGTTAACTTATGTATCTTACCCAGGCTGCGATGGAGAATTTTTTAGTCATATCAAACGGATCCACTCTTGTATTGGTCGTGGTTGTGTAATTATCTCATCATGGATCTATGCTCGTATCTAGTAGCCATGATTGTGTTCAGTCAGGTTATACTACCATGGATCTGCAATGTATTGGTCGACAACCATGTTATGAATCATTTGAGACATATATCTCAAAGTCTGTTGTACTACAGGAATTTTTTTTGTAATGTCCCCATTCAAATAAATATCAGGAAGAGAAAATTCCACCAATCTACTAGTTTCCTAGGTTGGGGTGGAAACATTAGATTTGGAATAAGGAGACTAATAAACCCCAAATGGACATTAGCTTGAAAAAATATATTAAATGGGGAATAAATAAATATTTAATATAAGAAAATAAGGTGGCACTTCGTCGTGAGGGAACATTGGAGGTGTGGGGACCACTTAAGCAAGATTCCCCATTCCACATGGCATTCCACTCTCACCGATTTGAATCCAAGGTGGAGCCCAATGTTCTTGGGGGAGTTGGAAGGGAATAATACTTGGAATTACTCAAGGAGGTCGAAAAGTAGAGGAAGAGTAACTCCCATGGAAGAGGAAGAGGCATTTTGGAGCTAGTTGGACACTTGGGCTAGATTCCCTAGCTTCTATGACAACAATGATGAAGATGCTATGACACGTATGACAAAAATAATATCTGATTGCTGACATATGACATATATGACATGTTAGGGCTAAAACTAGCCTCCAAGACGGTGCACAAGGGAGTTAGGGCAGCCAAAGATTCACCCATTCAAATTGAGTGAAGGAGGAGGCTAGGAATGGAGGGACAAGTGGCAAACATTGGAATCTCTTCCTAATTCGATTTGGCATGAAGATCATGGGTGGAATTCGAGTTAAGGAAGCCTTTGGAAGTTTATAAAAGTCAGGAACAAATAAGGAGACCAGCTTTTGATCATTTCTCATTTTGCATATTGGAGAGCATAGCTTGTCCATGCTTGTGGAGTGTTTACTCTACTTGCCTTAGTACCAATTTCGAGGGTGAAAGATTCTCACCCTAATTGGAAATTGGAGAGTCCATTTAGACCTTTCATTTGGATCTAAAATGGATTCATTTTTTTCAGGTTGAAGCTACAGGTCTGCTCGTGACATTCTCATCCTCAACTTGCTTCCACACCTTTATCACTTTTCTCTTCATATTTTGGCTCTTGGAGGAAGGGCGCAGTTGGTGAGATGTTGTTCTCTTTGGGGGAGATCCTATGGCCCAATTCATTTGTAATATGATGTATTTAATCTATATTTTCTTCTCAGAATATCCTCGGGTCGAAATAGAAATTGAAACTATGTCAAAATACCAAACAATGTGTAAATGGTGCCATTTTCCTCATATCTTGTTATGAAAGCTTGAAGTTGCTTTATTTCGACTTGTATCAGCTCATATCTGTTATTTTTACAATGTATGGAGATTCATTAATGTCTTGAAGAATTTTCATATACGTTGCATAATACTTTGGAACATAAATCTCGAATTTCATGGCAAATTATGAAGTTTCCTATCATTTCCCCCTATGTGAAGACATGTCCACAAACCTCTAATTTATGGGAGTTGAAGAAGCCTATAAAAACTGATTGATGATTCATTTTGGATCCCATTGAAGTCCTTTAATAGTACCATGTCTCTATTCTAAAATTTTGGAATTTCGTACAACATTTGGAAATCCATCTTTGTCCCCTACCCTTGGGAGTTTTGAACCTCGATTTGACTAGTAAAGTTCTCTATTTTTCCCTAATTGTAAATGAATGTTGCAGAAGTGTTTTGAGAGTTTCCAAGCATCCATCAGCCTCATTTTTATGTTAATACCTTCCAAACACATTCAGACCCAATTCAGGAGCAGTTGGAGCCATTTGAAAGTATTTGAGTCATTACTACTCTAAGGGTCGAATTGGCCAAAAATTGCAATGTTTCCTAATTTTTACAAATTCTTTAAAAGGGACACTACAAGTGGTATCAGAGAATGGTCCTTGAACTTGATGTGAATGACCATTAATGAGGACAAGAATTCAAGGACCACCCTCAAGAATTGAAACTGAAAGTACTTTTTTTGAAGAGCAAGAAGTAGGAAAAGAAGTGCATTTTTTTGAAACTATGGGTAGGGATGAGAAGGGAACCTCAGAGGAGAATCAGGAGTTTAGGAAATTCATGTCACCATAATTTGAATACATGAAAAAAAAAATGAAAGGGTTCAAATTTTTGGCTAGTCAACTTAGAAGCAAAAGGGCAATAGGAGGCAGTAGTAGTTCTTCTTTCGAGGAAAAGAAGGCAATGGGGGGAAGTATTTTCTCAAACAAATAATCTCATAATCGACCTCATTAATTTCGGAGTTCAGCAAGGCCTACTACACCTAAATTTATTGAGGCCAAAGAAGAACCTAACACCCAATATGACATGCAGGAAGTTATAACAAAATGGAAAAAGTTGAGTGAAGATTGTAAAGGGACTCTACCATTTGATCAATACTTCACTATCTCAAACAAACTCAAAATGAGGGAAGGTAATAGGACTCCCTTTCACAATAAAGAATTGAAATATTCCATAGGTAAAATTCCCCTTCCTAATTTTGATGGTTCATCTCAAAGTTCTGCAAATACTTGGGTACAAAAGCTAGATGTGTATTTTCAGCTGAATCCAATGGTTGAAGAGGATGCTCTAAAAATGGCTATTTTGCATCTTGAAGGGGAAGCCAATGATTGGTGGTTCCATGGAATTAAAAATTTGGGACATGATCAGGTTACAAAATATGAAGAATTTGTTTATAGGGTATTGGAAATATTTGAGCAAAAAGACCTGCAAATTCCTTTCAAAGAACTAGCCCAATTGAAGCAAGTTGGAACCCCTGCTGAGTACATGATGCAATTCCAAAAAATATCAGTTAAGGTGGCTGATATATCTATGGTCAAATTAGTATTTCTCTTTACTGAAGGTTTGGTTGAATCGTTGAACGGTTTAGTTAAGGCCCACAAACCTATTTCATTGAAAGATGCCATAAACTTGGCAAGAGATCTGCAAAATGTGCTACGCAGGACAAGGTTTCCTCCCAAGCCCAACTTTCCTTCCAAATTCAGATTTGAAAACAAGCCATGGAAAAAATATGCATTTGAAAAGGATAAGAAATAGGGACAAAACAAGGAATAACTCAAAAGAAAGAAACTATGTTACACATGCTTCCAACCATGGGTACCAGGGCATAAATGTGCTAAGGGGAAAGCACAATACATTGAAGTATTTTTTGATAATGATGAGTATGAAGGGGGTATGGAGGAAGAAGGGAATATTTCAGACCAAGAAGAGGGATATGACACAGAAGAAGAAGGGAAATAAGAATAAGATCATCCTTCACCTAACAAAGGGAGAATGGCAGTGCTTTCAAGAGTGCCTCGTTTTCACACTATTCGATGCAAGGGAGTGGTACAAGGACAAAGGGTCTCGGTATTGGTAGATGGAGGAGCCACACATCACTTCATTGATGATTCCATGGTGGAGAGGATAAATCTACTTACTAAACCATTCGATGGCTTCACAATCATCATTCCAGGTCACAATACTATGGAGTGCAAAACATGGATTTCAAAGCTACAACTCACCATAGGTAATTACACTTTTTCTGATAGCTTTTATGTGGTTGTTGTTGCTGATACTAATGTGGTCTTGGGAGTGAAATGGTTGTACTCTATAGGGGAACATTTAGTGAAATATCAAATTCTTGAAATGAGATTCAAATATTAGGAAGGAAAACAAAGGGTTGTGAGCGGAATGCACACCTATCTGAATCAAGTAGTGACCTCCCACAGTATGAGGTCCATATTGAGGCATGGAGACATTGAATGGGCTGTTGAATGTTTCATCACTTCACCCAAACCAAAAATAAATATTTCAGAACATCCAAAGGATATAAGGAAACTACTAAACAAATATGAAAAGGTTTTTGGAGACCTTCCTCCTGGAAGGCCACCTGATAGAGGAGTTGAGCACTACATTGTTTTGGAGGTGGGAACATCACCTATACAAATCCCACCATATAGACATCCCAAAAATTTCAGAGAGGATATTGAGAAGGCTATTCAAGAACTCTTGGAATTGGGACTCATTAGACCAAGCTCTAGTCCCTATGCTTCTTCAGTTGTTTTGGTGAAGAAAAAAGATGGGACTTTGAGAATGTGCATTGATTTTAGAGCGCTAAACAAGAAGACAAATAAGAATAGATATCCCATCCCAATAATATATCATCTCATGGATGAGCTACATGGATAAAAATTATTCTCAAAAATTGATCTTAGATCTGGTTACCATCAAATTCAAATGAAGGAGGAGGATGTGCAGGAAAAAGATTTCAGATGTCACTATGGCCATTTTGAGTTTCTTGTCCTGCTCTTTGGTTTTACCAATGCTCCAGTAAAATTTCAATCACGCATGAATCAAATATTTTTCAAACAGCTCCATAATTTTGTTTTGGTTTTCTTTGATGACATTTTGATTTACAAAAAAACATGGGAGGAACACTTGCACCATCTAGAAGTTGTCTTGAAAATTTTGCATGAACAATATTTGTTTGCCAAGTTGTCCAAGTGTGAATTTGGGTTGAAAGAAATTTTATATCTTGAGCATATAATTTGGCAAGATGGAGTGAAGGTTCACTTGGAAAAAATAAGATCTATTCTTGAATGGACATCACCCAAAAACATCACAGCATTGAGAGGCTTCATTGGAATATGCAGTTACTATAGAAAATTTGAGAAAGGGTTCTCCATATAGACTGCTCCACTTACTTATTTGACCAAGAAGGATTATTTCAAGTGGGATGAAGAGGCTTAAAAGGATTTCCAAAAAATGAAAGAGGTAATGAGTAGTTGTCCAGTAATTGCATTACCTGATTTTTATAAACCATTTGTCTTGGAATGCGATGCATAAGGAGAAGGGATAGGGGCGGTCCTAAAGCAAAATCAACACCCCATAGCTTTTGAGAGAAGAAAGTTTCAGCCACATGAGAATCTATACTCCATTTATGACAAAGAAATGGTATCCATCATGCATGCCTTGGCCAAGTTTAGACAATACTTGGTGGGAAACAAGTTTGTGGTCAAAATTGATCATAACAGTTTGAAGCATTTTCTTACACAAAAGGACCTCAATAAAAGGAAACAAAAGTGGGTAAGCAATGTCCAATATTTTGATTTTAACATTGAATATTTTAAGGGAAGAATAATATTGTAGTATATCCATTATCTAGAAGACCATCATTTTCTCTTATGGACATTTCGAAAGATTGTAAAAATATGCTAATAGTTGAATATGCCAAAGATAGTTTTTCTTATGATGTGTTAGATGGGGTCAAAGGTGATGATAGGTACAAGGTTTTGGATGGTATAATATAATGCAAGGATAGAATATACTTGGTTCATGGTTCGAATCTCAAGCACAAGATTTTGAAGGAAGCTTCTGATTCTCCTTTAGTAGGCCATCCTGGTTTTTTCAAAACATATAGGCAACTAAGGGAAAGGTTCTTTTGGAAAGGGATGAAAAGATATGTTATAAAATATGTGAATGAATGCAAGTTATGTAAAAAAAACAAATATGAACATACACATCATGTTGGTCTATTGCAACCATTGCCCATTCCATAACAAAAATGGGAAAGTATCTCCATGGATTTCATCACAGGTTTTCCCAAGGATTTTGGTAAGGATTGAATTTATGTTGTGGTGGATAGACTCACCAAATTTTCTCATTTATTTTCAGTTACATCATATTTTACTGCTGCACAAGTGGTTCATTTATTCTTTAGAGAAATTTTCAGATTGCATGGACTTCCCAAGAACATTGTGAGTGATAGAGATAGCAGATTTATGAGTGCCTTTTGGAAAGAACTTTTCAAGTTGGTTGGCACTCAATTGACTCCAAGAACAAGTTATAATCCTCAAATTGATGGAAAAACATAAAGAGTGAATCAATGGTTGGAGAGGCACTTGAGGAACTATGTTTGTGAGCAGCAGAAAACATGGGTGAAATGGATACACTTGGGTGAGTTTTGCTACAACACTACTTTCCATATGTCCATTGGCATGTCTCCTTTCAAATAACTTTATGGTTATGAATAACTCACATTTTTTTATCACATCTTTGGTGATAGTAGAGCCCCAAAATCTAAGGATTGGGTGGAGGAAAGTAAAGAGATTTTGAAACTTCTAAAAGACAATTTGCAGGTTTCACGAAATCAACGGAAACAGTATGTGGATCAACATAGGGTGGAAAGAAATTTTCAAGTGAATGATTTGGTCTATTTGAGGATACATCCATATAAACAAACATCCTTGATAGTGAACGGATCATAAAATCTCAAACGAAGATATTATGGTCCATTTAAGGTAGTTCGAAAAGTTGGGGAGGGGGCTTATGAGTTGGAACTTCCACAAAGGAGAAAAATCCACAATGTATTTTATGTTTCATGCCTTAATAAGGATATTGGTCAGCAAATATATTTTTTAGAAACACTCCCTCCATTACATGATGAAGGACAACTCATACTTATTCCAGGAAAAAAAACAATTGAAGGCAAGAGAAAGGAAATTGAGGAGTTGTACCATAAGGGAGTATTTGCTACAATGGAAGATTTTCCAAGTGAGGATGCCACATGGGAGGAGGAGAAAAAAATTCAGCATACTAATTTGGAATTTCTTGAGGGAAATCAATCTTGGGTGGGGAGGACAGTAATGTCCCCATTCAAATAAATCTCAAGAGAAAATTCCACCAATCTACTAGTTTCCTAGGTTGGGGTGGAAACATTAGATTTGGAATAAGGAGACTAATAAACCCCAAATGGACATTAGCTTGAAAAAATATATTAAATAGGGAATAAATAAATATTTAAGATAGGAAAATAAGGTGGCACTTGTTCATGAGGGCACATTGGAGGTGTGGGGCCCACTTAAGTAAGATTCCCTATGCCACATGGCATTCCACTCTCACCCATTCGAATCCAAGGTGGAGTCCAATTTTCTTGGGGTATTTGTAAGGGAATAATACTTGGCATGACTCAATTTGTTCTAAACATAGTGTAAGAGTAACTCCCATGGAAGAGGGAGAGGCATTTTGGAGCTAGTGGGACACTTGGGGTAGAATCCCTAGCTTCTATGACAACAATGATGAAGATTCTATGACACTTATGACAAAAATAATATCTGATTGCTGAAATATGACATATATGACATGTCAGGGATAAAAATAGACTCCAAGAGGGCGCACAAGGGATTTAGGGAATCCAAAGAGTCACCCATTCGAATTGAATGAAGGAGGAGGCTAGGAATGGAGGGCCAACTGGCAAACATTGGAATCTCTTCGTAATTCAATTTGGAATGAAGCTCATGGGTGGAATTCGAGCTAAGGAAGCATTTTGAAGTTTATAAATTTAGGAAGAAAAAAGGACACCATATTTTGATCATTTCTCATTTTTCATATTGGAGAGCATAGCTTGTCCATGCTTGTGGAGTGTTTACTCTACTTGCCTTAGTACCAATTTTGAGGGTGAAAGATTCCCATCCTAATTGGAAATTGGAGAGGCCATTAGTACCTTTAATTTGGAGCTAAAAAGGATTCATTTTTTTAAGGTTGAATTTACAGGTATGCTCGTGACATTCTCATCCTCAACTTACTTCCACACCTTTCTCACTTTTCTCTTCATATTTTGGCTCTTAGAGGAAGGGTGCACTTGGTGAGATGTTGTTCTATTTGGGGGAGCTCTTGTGGCCCCATTTATTTGTAACCTGATGTATTTACTCTGTATTTTCTGCTCATAATATCCTTAGGTCAAAATAGAAATTGAAATTGTTGGTAGTACGGCTGCCGTTACACCAAAACCCGCAGGTTATTGGTAAACTCACCACCGACAGATTTCAAGGATCCACAAGAGGCGATTAGTCCCTTGTCACGATACACTGGGGAGCGTTGACTACTTGCAATTTCATGCAACAATCTCCCCCTCAGCACGAGCCGAGTGTGTATCGAACTCGTGACCTCTAGCTCTAATACCAATTGTTGGTAGTACAGCTGTCGTTACACCAAAACCCACGGGTTATTGGTAAACTCACCACCGACAGATTTCAAGGATCCACGAGAGGCGATTAGTACCTTGTCACGATACACCAGGGAGTGCTGACTACTTGCAATTTCGTGCAATAGAGACTATGTCAAAATAGCAAACAATGTGTAAATGGTGCCATTTTCCTCATATCTTGTTATGAAAGCTTGAAGTTGCTTTATTTCGAATTGTATAAGATCATATATGTGATTTTTATGATGTATGGAGATTAATTAATGTCTTGAATAAGTTTCATATACGTTTCATAATCCTTTGGAACATAAATCTCGAATTTCATGGCAAATGGTGAAGTTTCCTATCATTTCCCCCTATGTGAAGACATGTCCACAAACCTTTGATTTATGGGAGTTGCAGAAGCCTATACAAAATGATTTATGATTAATTTGGGAGCCCATTGAATTCCTTTAATAGTACCATGTCTCATTTCTTAAATTTTGGAAGTTCGTACAACATTTGGAAATCCATCTTTGTCCCCTACTCTTGGGGGTTTTGAACCTCGATTTGACTAGTAAAGTTCTCTATTTTTCCCTGATTGTAAATGAATGTTGCAGAAGTGTTTTGAGAGTTTCCAAGCATCCATAAGCCTCCTTTTTATGTTTTAATACCTTCCAAACACATTCATACCCAATTCGGAATCATTTGGATCCATTTGGAAGTATTTGAGTCATTACTTGTCTAAGGGTCGAATTGGCAAAAATTTGCAAATTTTCCTAATTTTTACAATTCATTAAAAGGGACACTACAAGTGGTATTAGAGCATGGTCCTTGCACCTAATTTGACTTAACATTAATGATTACAAGAATTCAGGGACCACCCTTAGGAATTGAAACTGAAAGTACTTTTGTTGAAGAGGAAGAAGTAGGAAAATAAGTGCATTTTGTTGAAACTATGGCTAGGGATGAGAAGGGAACCTCAGGGGAGAATGAGGATTTTAGGAAATTCATGAAACCATTATTTGAAGACATGAAAAAACATATAATGAAAGGGTTTGAACTGTTGGCTAGTCAACTTGGAAGCAAAGGGGCAATAGGAGGCAGCTGTAGTTCTTCTTTCGAGGAAAAGAAGGGAATGGGGGAAAGTATTTTCTCAAAGACATGACCTTATAATCGACCTCATGAATTTCAGAGTTCAGAAATTCCTACTACACCTAAATTTATTGAGGCCAAAGAAGAACCTAACCCCCAATATGACATGCAGGAAGTTATAACAGAATGGCAAAAGTTGAGTGAAGATTGTAGAAGGACTCTACCATTTGATCAATACTTTACTGTCTCAAACAAACTCAAAATGAGGGAAGGTAATAGGACTCCCTTTCACAATAAAGAATTGAATTATGCCATATGTAAAATTCCCCTTCCTACTTTTGATGGCTCATCTCAAAGTTCTGCAAATACTTGGGTGCAAAAACGAGATGTGTATTTTCAGCTGAATCCAATGGTTGAAGAGGATGCTCTAAAAATGGCTATTTTGCATCTCGAAGGGGAAGCCAATGATTGGTGGTTCCAAGGAATTAAAAATTTGGGACATGATTAGGTTACAACATATGAAGAATTTGTTTTACAGTGTATTGGAAATATTTGAGCAAAAAGACCCACAAATGCCTTTCAAAGAACTAGCCCAATTGAAGCAAGTTGGAACCCCTGTTGAGTACATGTTGGAATTCCAAAAACTATCAGTTAAGGTATCTAATATATCTATGGCCAGATTAATATTGCTCTTTACGTAAGGTTTGGATGAACCTTTGAAGGGTTTAGTTAAGGCCCACAAACCTACTTTATTGAAAGATGCCATGAACTTGGCAAGAGATCTGCAAAATGTGCTACCCAGGACAAGGTTTCCTCCCAATCCCAACTTTCCTTCCAAATTCAGATTTGAAAACAAGCCATGGAAAAAAGATGCATTTGGAAAGGATAAGAAAGAGGGACCAAACAAGCAAGAACTCATAAGAAAGAAACTATGTTACACATTCTTCCAACCATGGGTACCAGGGCATAAATGTGCTAAGGGGAAAGCACAATACATTGAATTATTTTATGATAATGATGAGTATGAAGGGGGTATGGAGGAAGAAGAAAATATTTCATACCAAGAAGAGGGATATGACACATCATAATAAGGGAAACAAGAATAATATCATCCTTCACCTGACAAAGGGAGAATGGCAGTGCTTTCAGGGGTGCCTCGTTTTCACACAATTCGATGCAAGGGAGTGGTACAAGGACAAAGGGTCTCGTTATTGGTATATGGAGAAGACACACATAACTTCATTGATGAATCCATGGTGGAGAGGATAAATCTACTTACTGAACCATTTGATGGCTTCACATTCATCATTCCAGGTCACAATACTATGGAGTGCAAAACATGGATTCCAAAGCTACAACTCACCATAGGTAATTACACTTTGTCTAATAGCTTTTATGTGATTGTTGTTGCTGATACTAATGTGGTATTGGGATTGAAATGGATGTACTCTATAGGGAAACATACAGTGAACTATCAAATTCCTGAAATGAGATTCAAGGATTAGGAAGGAAAACAAAGGGTTGTGAGAGGAATGCAAACCTATCTGAATCAAGTGGTGACCTCCCACAATATGAGGTCCATATTGAGGCATGGAGATATTGAATGGTCTTCTTAATTTTTCATCACTTCACCTAAACCAAAAATAAATATTTAAGAACATACAAAGGATATAAGGCAACTACTACACAAATATGAAAAGGTTCTTGGAGAAATTCCTCTTGGAAGGCCACCTGATAGAGGATTTGAGCACAACATTGCTTTGGAGGTGGTAAATTCACCTATAAGAACCACACCATATAGACATACCAAAAATTTCAGAGAGGATATTTAGAAGTCTATTCAAGAACTCTTTGAATTGGGACTCAGTAGACAAATCTCTAGTCCCTATGCTTCTTCAGTTGTTTTGGTGAATAAAAAAGATGGGACCTTGAGAATGTACATTGATTTTAGAGCTCTAAACAAGAAGACAATTAAGAATAGATATCCCATCCCAAGAATAGATGAGCTCATGCATCGGCTACATGGAGAAAAATTCTTCTCAAAAATTGATCTTAGATCTGGTTACCATCAAATTCAAATGAAGGAGGAGGATGTGCAGAAACAGCTTTCAGATGTCACTATGGCCATTTTGAGTTTCTTTTCATGCCCTTTGGTTTGACCGATTCTCTAGCCATATTTCAATCATGCATGAATCAAATATTTTGAAAACATCTCCATAAGTTTTTTTTGGTTTTCTTTGATGACATTTTGATTTACAGCAAAACATGGGAGGAACCCTTGCACCATCTAGAAGTTGTCTTGAAAATTTTGCATAAACAATATTTGTTTGCCAAGTTGTTCAAGTGTGAATTTGGGTTGAAGGAAGTTTTATATATTTGGAACATCATTGGGAAAGATGGAGTGAAGGTTCACTTGGAAAAAATAAGAGCTATTCTTGAATGGCCATCACCCAAAAACATCACAGCATTGAGAGGCTTCAATGGAATATGCACTTACTATAGAAAGTTTGTGAAAGGGTTCTCGAAATTGACTGATCCACTTACTGATTTGAACAAGAAGGATGCTTTCAAGTTGGATGAAGAGGCTTAAAAGGATTTTTAAAAAATGAAAGAGGTAATGAGTAGTTGTCCAATACTTGCATTACCTGATTTTTCTAAACCATTTGTCTTGGAATTTGATGTATCAGAAGAGGGATAGGGGCGGTACTAAAGAAAAATTAACACCCCATAGATTTTGAGAGAAGAAATTTGGAGCCACATGAGAAGATATACTCCATTTATGACAAATAAATTTTATCCATCATGCATGCCTTGGCCAAGTTTAGACAATACTTGGTGGGAAACAAGTTTGTGGTCAAAACTGATCATAACAGTTTGAAGCATTTTCTCACACAAAAGGACCTCAATGAAAGGCAAACAAAATGGGTAAGAAAGGTCCAATATTTTGATTTTGACATTGAATATGTTAAGGGGAAGAATAATATTGTAGCAGATCCATTATCTAGAAGACCATCATTTTCTCTTATGGACATTTCGAAAGATTGGAAAAATATGTTAATAGTTGAATATGCCAAAGATAGTTTTGCTTGTGATGTGTTAGATGGGGTAAAAGGTGATCATAGGTACAAGGTTTTGGATGGTATAATCTACTAAAAGGATAGAATATACTTGGTTCATGGTTCAAAACTCAAGCACAATATTTTGAAGGAAGCTCATGATTCTCCTTTAGCAGGCCATCTTGGTTTTTTCAAAACATATAGGCAACTAAGGGAAAGGTTCTTTTGGAAAGGGATGAAAGAATATGTTCTAAAATATGTGAAAGAATGAAAGTTATGTCAACAAAACAATATGAACATACGCATCATGTTGGTCTATTGCAACCATTTCCTATTCCACAACAAAAATGGGAAAGTATCTCCATGGATTTCATCATAGGTTTGCCCAAGGCTTTGGGTAAGGATTGAATTTATGTTGTGGTTGATAGAATCACCAAATTTGATCATTTATTTTTTGTTACATCATCTTTTACTGCTGCACAAGTGGTTGATCTATTCTTTAGAGACATTTTTAGATTGCATGGACTTCCCAAGAACATTGTGAGTGATAGAGATAGCAGATTTATGAGTGTCTTTTGGCAAGAAATTTTCAAGTTGCTTGGAACTCAATTGAATCCAATCACAAGATATCATCCTCAAACTGATGTCCAAATAGAAAGATTGAATCAATGGTTGGAGGAGTAATTGAGGAACTATGTTGGTAAATTGAATCAATGGTTGGAGGGGTAATTGAGGAACTATGTTGGTGAGCAGCAGAAAACATGGGTGAAATGGCTACACTTGGGTGAGTTTTGCTACAACACCACTTTCCATATGCCCATTGGCATGTCTCCTTTCAAATAAATTTATGGTTATGAATCACTCACATTTTTTGAGCACATATTTGGTGATAGTAGAGACCCAAAAGATAAGGATTGGGTGGAGGAAAGTCAAGAGATTTTGAAACTTCTAAAAGACAATTTGCAAGTTGCCCAAAATCAATAGAAAAAGTATGTGGATCAACATAGGGTGGAAAGAACTTTTAAAGTGAATGATTTGGTCTATTTGAGGCTAAATCCATATAAACAAACATCCTTGAAAGTGAAAGGATCATAAAATCTCAAACCAAGATATTATGGTCCATATAAGGTAGTTCAAAAAGTTGGGGAGGTGGCTTATGAGTTGGAACTTCCGGGAGGGAGAAAAATCCACAATGTATTTCATGTTTTATGCCTTAAGAAGGCTATTGGTCAGCAAATATATATTTCAGAAACCCTCCCTCCATTAGATGATGAAGGGAAACTCATACTTATACTAGAAAAAAAATTGAAGGCGAGAGAAAGGAAATTGAGGAGCGGAACCATAAGGGAGTATTTGGTACAATGGATTTCCAAGTGAGGATTCCACATGGAAGGAGGAGAAAATTTTGTAGCATCCTAATTTGGAATTTCTTGAGGGCAAGCAATATTGGGTGGGGAGGACTGTAATGTCCCCATTCAAATAAATCTAAAGAAGAGAAAATTCCACCAATATACTAGTTTCCTAGGTTGGGGTGGAAACATTAGATTTGGAATAAGGAGACTAATAAACCCTAAATGGACATTAAATTGAAAAGATATATTAAATGGGGAATAAATAAATACTTAAGGTAGGAAAATAAGGTGGCACTTGGTCAAGAGGGCACATTAGAGGTGTGGGGCCCACTTGAGCAAGATTCCCCATGCCACATGGCATTCCACTCTCACCCATTCGAATCCAAGGTGGATTCCAATGTTCTTGGGGGTTTTGGAAGGGAATAATACTTGGCATGACTCAATGAGGTCGAAATGTAGAGGAAGAGTAACTCCCATGGAAGAGGAAGAGGCATTTTGGAGCTAGTGGGACACTTGGGCTAGATTCCCTAGATTCTATGACAACAATGATGAAGATGCTATGACACTTATGACAGAAATCAGCCCTGATTGCTAACATCTGACATATATGACATGTTAGGGATAAAAATATCCTCCAAGAGGGTGCACAAGGGAGTTAGGGCCGCCAAAGAGTCACCCATCCGAATTGAGTGAAGGAGGAGGCTAGGAATGGAGGGACAAGTGGCAAACATTGGAATCTCTTCCTAATTTGAGTTGGCATGAAGCTGATGGGTGGAATTCAAGTTAAGGAAGCCTTTGGAAGTTAATAAAAGTCAGGAACAAAGAAGGAGACCAACTTTTGATTATTTCTCATTTTTCATATTGGAGAGCATAGCTTGTCCATGTTTGTGGAGTGTTTACTCTACTTTCCTTAGTACCAATTTCGAGGGTGAAAGATTCCCATACTAATTGGAAATTGGAGAGTCCATTTAGACCTTTCATTTGGAGCTACAATGGATTCATTTGTTGTAGTTTGAAGCTACATGGATGCTCATGACATTCTCATCCTCAACTTGCTTCCACACGTTTCTCTTCATATTTTGGCTCTTGGAAGAAGCGCGCACTTGGTGAGATGATGTTCTCTTTGGGGGAGATCTTGTGTCTCCATTTATTTGTAATCTGATCTATTTACTCTGTATTTTCTTCTCAGAATATCCTCAGTTCTAAATACCAATTGAAAATATGTCAAAATACCAAACAATGTGTAAATGGTGCCATTTTCCTCATATCTTGTTATGAAAGCTTGAAGTTACTTTATTTCGACTTGTATCAGCTCATCTCTGTGATTTTTATGATGTATGGAGAGTCATTAATTTCTTGAAGAACTTTCATATACGTTTCATAATCCTTTGGAACATAAATCTCGAATTTCATGGCAAATGGTGAAGTTTCCCATCATTTCTCCCTATGTGAAGACATGTCCACAAACCTCTAATTTATGGGAGTTGCAGAAGCCTATAGAAATTGATTGATGATACATTTGGGAGAAAATTTAATTCCTTTAACAATACCATGTCTCTGTTCTGAAATTTGGGAAGGTCGTACAGCATTTGGAAATCCATCTTTGTCACCTACACTTGGGGGTTTTGAACCTCAAATTGACTAGTAAAGATCTCTATTTTTCCTTGATTGTAAATGAATGTTGCAGAATTGTTTTGAGAGTGTCAAAGCATCCGTCAACCTCATTTTTATGTCTTAATACATTCCAAACACATTCATACCCAATTCGGAAGCATTTGGATCCATTTGGAAGTATTTGAGTCATTACTAGTCTAAGGGTCGAATTGGCCAAAAATTGCAATTTTTCCTAATTTTTACAAATTCATTAAAAGGGACACTACATTGTTTGTCACTCCAGTCGATTTTCCTTTCCTCGAACTTCCATATTTCAAATAATCTCACCTACCCTATTTCTCTAGCTTCATGCTTTGGGGGGCATTATGTTACACTAAAATCTCGTCATCATGAGTTATGTGTCCTCTATTTTCCCTAAATCATGAAGCACTTGGGACAAATAATTGAAAGAAGAGTTGTTGTTGCTCCTTTTTTCCTTTTGTTGTCACCCCCACGCACATTGCACATTAACAAGGTGCGTCAGACCCTAGGTAGCGCGCTCTGCACATTGATAAAGCGTGCCGATGACACTTTCTTCCTTTGAACAAGGTGCGTAACCCCTCAAAGACGTGAGTTTCTTATGTACAAAGTGCAGCACTGTTGGTTCAAAAGTCGAAAGAGAAGCTTCGAGCGGCTTCTAGAACCTTTGGTTATGTGGAGGCTTATCCCTATGAACTATGAAAGGTGGCACTCGATACCCTTACCTTTTGGGATGATCCCTTGATCTTATCCCACAAATATGAAAACTATCTTATCCTTTTAGGCCTATAAATACAAACCCCCTCTCCATGGTTAAGGAGGAGGAAGATAGAGCACTTAAATGCTGGTGAAATTATGCTAGAGTTGGTTCACTTTCATCCATTAGGAGGAAATAGATTGGATATTTGAGGCTAGGATCATTTGGAAGGAATTACGACGTCAAATATCGGTTGTAACCTCTCTCTATGTACTTATTATAATTACATTAATGCAAATTATTTCCATAACCATCTTATTATTTTAAGATCTTTAGAATTGGATTCTTTGAATGCTAGTTTAGATTTATCTGTGTTTATATGTTATTAGTACTTTCTTGTTTCCACTTGTTGTATAATTTTTTGCAGCTGAAGATTTGGATATCAAGAGCTAAATCAAGCAAGAAGATAGTACTACGCTCATAATGTGAGTCTTCTTCTGGTACCCTTTGTAATTTGATCAATCTGGGAAAGTACTTTGTATTGTGTACTGCTTTTGTTCTAGATCTGAACCATTCAGACTAGGGAGATCGGTTAGTGTCTGCACTAACGGATTGTTCGAAAACAAGGGGATGATTCCTCAGAGTACTCCAATGACTATTTGGTACGATTAGATATTTTCTCCCCATGCTATGAGCATGGGTATTTTTTGACCGGTGTACTTATTATGATTTATGGAGTTGTTGGGGCTCCGTATTGTAGACACAATTGTATTTTGGACGTATGAAATTTATATACATATGGACATGGATGCAAACTATTATATATATATATATATATATATATATATATATCTAGACTAGAACGTAGCAGGACATACCAACTTTCCTAGATTGATCAAATTACAAGATATGTGTAGGGATTGTTTACCTTGCAACCATAGTGATGTCTCCTTGCTCGATGTGGCCCTTGATCTTTAGCTGCAAAATAATATATGACAAACAAGTGGAGACATACAAAAGATAGTAATATTCAATATTAATTAATCTAAACGATTGGTCAAGGAAACTAATTCTAAAGATCTATAATGCACAATAAACCTTTATGGAAAGAGTGTATATTAGTGTATTAATGAAAATGAAGAAGAGGATAATACAATCGTTCCTTGACATTGCAATTTCTTCCAAAGGATATTTTCCTCAAAGATCCAATATTTCCTCCAATGGATGAAAGGGTTTCAACTCTAGAATAATTTCTCCAGCATTTAGGTGCTCTAATCCTTCCTCCCCTAACTATGAAGAGGAGGCTTGTATATATACACCAAAAAGGATAGAATGGTTGAGGATTTGATGGAAAAGGATAAGGGATCGTCCAAAGAAGTTAGGAGATTGAATGCCACCTTTATTGGTTTGTTGGGATAGGCCTCCATGAAGAGATTCATTCTAAAAGGCGCTCAAAGCTTCTTTTTTCTCCTCTAACTGACAGTGACGCACCTTTCTAACTAGCAGCTTGCATCAGGCATGGGGTGATGCATGGTGATTGAAGGAAAGAATAATTAGCGACACACCTTGCCAATGGGAAGAGGGCGTCACCATAGGTCTGACGCTACTTGTGAATGTGCAGAGTGCGTTGGTGTCACAATATGGGAAAAAAGGTATGAAAATTCTTCTTTTCAGACAATTTGGCATCAATGATTTAGGAATTAGGAAAAACCAAGGGTACACATGTCATGGTGACGTGATTTTGGTGTAACATATGTAAGTGATGGTTATTTATATGTGAATGAAAAATGACATGAAATGCATGTGGATGGTTTATTTCCTTACTATTGATTATTAATGTGCCACTCTAGAATATCGGTATCCATTTGATCTGCTACAATTTTGAAACTCCTATAGACATGAATGAATGTAATGGATTCAAACAGTCTAACCAATTGTTTAGTGTGCAGGAAATTTTTAAAGAGGCAAGAATCGCATACTTGATAATAGTTATTCAATTATGCGACAAGCAGCTGAGAATCAAGGTGAACACAAAGGTGACGAATACTCATGTGTAATGAATTGGTCAATATACAAATCACAACATCATATCCCACTTGATTATTGGTGTTTTTTTACACATGCACCACTTATGTGGACTAGGATGTGAGACGGGGAATAAAGTACCTACTAGTCCCCAGAGACAAATCAGGTTGAAATGATGTACGCCCGGGCGTGATAGAAGCTCATTTATTTCATGATGCTAGAGTTATATCTTTATACAAAAAAAAATTAATACTTTATTTGAAGAATTCTTAACTGGATTAGGTCATGCACATTGTTACCAGATATAAAGGTATATTGCATAGGAAATTCACACTCTGCTTCAGCATATAGGAATAAATGAAGGTGGATTTAACAGATGGAAGTCCAGATACATTCAAGAAGTGACTATGAGTGAAAAATTTCTTGAATCTAGGTGAATTTTGAACGTACTAAAGCTTCGGGATGAATCATTTCAGTAATTCTTACAAATTTGTAAAGTAAAAACACAAGGAATGAAAATAATGTAGCCAGATTTTACATGCACAACATGAATAGGAAATTCCTTACAAATGTGAATCAAACATAAAATATTTAAAAGATGTAACAGAGGCATACATTTATGAATCCCTGGTGAATATTTTATCTCCAAAACATCATGAACATCAACGAGATCATAATGGAACAGAAAGTTGCCTCGGATTTCTATTAATCGCATGGAT
Source organism: Larix kaempferi (assembly GCA_027924585.1). Taxonomy (NCBI): domain Eukaryota; kingdom Viridiplantae; phylum Streptophyta; class Pinopsida; order Pinales; family Pinaceae; genus Larix; species Larix kaempferi. The sequence continues at coordinate 20,040,170 of BSBM01000613.1, read as the reverse complement.
CTTTACAAAGAAAACAGAGTGGAATAACAATGGACTCACTAAAGAGAGGAAAGAATATCTCTCTAAAACATGATTGTGTCTTTAATCTCTTACAAAATCAAACTTACATTAATAAAATTGTCCCTCGACTCTACAAGACTTGGATAGAGAAACTCTCTACTAAAAATTGCTAGCCCTTTAAGAGCGATTAAAATCCACTTTATATAGAGTTTGTAAGTAACCAAATTCGGTTCCTTACACTCTAACAGAAAAGTAAAACAGGACTTGATTTACTTTTTTTTACAAAACGTTTTTACATTTCTGTTTTACAACATAAATTGCTAAAAATTAGCATCTTTAATTCTTTTTATTGACAGCTTTCTACTTGCCCCTCATGTAAACGTTTTGTTGGAAAAGAGTTTGTCCTATTGGCTCCACCTAAGGAATTCCAACCTAGTTCATTTGGTGCATCATCTGGATATTAACTAAACCTACAGGTGGCATGAATGAGATGGGTGGTGGCTGATTAGCAAATGAACTTGGCATTTGAGTTGATGGTTGAGTTGCTTGTTAACTAGACTGTGATCCTGAATAATGCCATGATGGTTGTTCTGATGATTGACCTAAAGGTTGTGCAAATGAGGTTCTCGGTGGTATCACATGTTTATGTTACTAAATGATCATTTTCCATTCCTTCCCCAAAGTATGCTGGTGGGATTTCAAATATTCTGATGAGATTTTAGCATTAGTATATTTCTCATATGAAATTGGTCCCAATTTCTTGGCAATATTTTTCAATCCCATCCATATTTCAATGCAGCTTTTTATATTGAAAATATGAACAAAAAAAGTATTTTTTTCTTTCTTCCTCCAAAATTAATAAATATTATTTTATTATTTTAACTATTATTTCATTATTTTAAATATCATTTTCCTTAGGAATCCCATTTTAGACCTCCAATTTCCTCTAAGGACAATTTGATTCAGCAAGCAACTTGGCCAATCCTTGGCCTTTAACCAGCTTGGTGGGTTTAATTTCTAGATCATATTCCTGAATTTTAGAAATCCACTTTCCTCTTCTGCCTTCACTGTCAGATTGACACAAAATATATTTGACTGTGCTATGGGGAACATATGCAATTATCTGAGAATGTAAAACATAGCATCTGAAATATTTCAAATTCTTAACCATGTCATATGTTTGTTTCTCCATGAGATTGTATTTCAATTCAGCATCCTTGAGAGCTTTACTGAAAAAAGCTATGGGTTGTTCACGTCCATCACAATTATTTTGCAAAAGCACAGTTGCAATTGTGTGAGAGGAATCAAAAGAAAATATCAGGAAATGCTTTGTGTAATCAGGACTAATCAGCACTGGTGTTTCCCCAATGGCTTTCTTCAATGTTTCAAATGCTTCTTTTTCTTCTTTATTCCATTTTACATCATTACCTGTTTTGAGCATGTTGGTAATGGTTTTCATTAATTCGGCAAGATTAGGAATGAATCTTTTCAAGAAATTTATCCTGCCTATAAATGATTGTACTTCTTTCTTATTTCTGGGGGCTTCAAGTGCTTGTATAGCTACTACTCTTTCAGGATATATTTTCAATCCATCTTTAGAAACTATATGTCCCAGTAGCTTACCTTCTTTCAAAGCAAAACTAGACTTCTTGGGATTCAGAGAAAGGCCATACTTTCTTCACTTTTTGAAATTTTGTTTTAGATGGGACAAATGTTTTTCATCAACCTTGGAGAACACAGTCATATCATATAGATATATGACTAAGAATTTTTCTCTTTCTCCAACGAATAATATGTACATGCCACGTTGGAAAGTGGATCCTGCATTCATTAACCCAAATGGCATCTTATCATACATAAAATTTCCCCAAGGAGTGGTAAAAGTTATTTTTGTCTTGTCTTCTTTACTCATGGCCACTTGGTTGTAGCCTGAAAATCCATCCATCATAGATATTTTGTCTACTCCAACAAATTTCTACAAAGTTTGATCCATTTTAGGAAAAGGATAATTGTCCTTGACTAAGAATTTGTTGGTATTCCTAAAGTCAACACACAGCCTTATTTCCCCACTCTTTTTATTGGCAAGGACCAAATTAGCAACCCATTCAGAGTATCTAAGAGGAAATATTATTTTTCATCTAATAACTTCCTCACTTCCCTTTCTATAATGGGCAGCAAAATAGGATTTGTTTGCTTGAGCTTCTTCCTAAAAGGCTTTGTTCCAGGATTCAAAGGAATCTTATGATCAATTATTTATGTATCATAGGTTCTGGGTTATTCATACCTCCATGAAAAAAAAATTGTGTTCTTTAAAAATATTTATGTATCTATGTTTTACTTCAGTAGGCAGCAGCTCTGAAAGTTTGATATTCTTGGGTGCTTCTTGGTGCTAATATTCACCTCTTCAACATCCTCTTCTTTTGTTCCTCTTCTTTTGGTTGTATTTTAGAATTATGAGGAACATCATTCTTGTCAATTAATATTTCTAAAGGGATGAGAACTTTAGGGATGGATTTACTCTTCAACTGGAAAATATTATGATTTTCTATTTTGTAATTCAGCTTATCATTTATTTCCTCTCTTTCTTGATTGTCTACATCTTCTTCTATCTCTAGCTATTGATAAATGTAAGTATTGGAGAATTCATCTATCACTTCTAGAAATATTTTAATCTATTAATCATCTTCAAGCACTTGTCATTGTTCGGTATTTTCAAGGATGGATGGCCTATAGATCATCTCAACTTCATGTTTCAACTTATTTTTTGTGGGAGGTTTAAAATAACTTGCTTCTATGGTCAATGAACCATCTCTTTGATTTATTTCTCTAGGAATGGTTGTGATATTAAAAGATTCAAAGAAATTATCAATTAAATCCCATACCTGATTTATGTAAGCTCTCATTTTGGGATGCTTAGTCTAATATTTTCCCTTTATTTGTTGCACTATTTGTTGGAATATATTAATTATATTCCTTGGAAGATAATAATGTAAAAGAGTAATGCATTATATCCCATATTCATTATGGTAAAGTATACTCTCATTATATAAAGAGATGTTATTATGGAGAATTATATTATCCCACATGCAATATAGAGTAATTCCTCCACATCTCTTGGTATATAATAGAGTCGTGGGAGTCACATCAAGTATTGCATGGTATAGTGGTATATGTTCATAGATAGTATCAACACATGGTATTGTGATAACAAGCTCTGCTATATTGTATTGGGGTTATTTATAGTTTCTCTTTTATAAAATTGAAGGAGATTTATGGAGATAATAGAAGACAACCTTCCCATGGACGTATCCCAATTGGGTGAACCACGTATATCTGGTGTATTCTTTTTCTTGTTCTCTTTTTGTTCTTATTTACTTTGATATGTTATTGATTGCTAAGATAGGTAAGCTAGTTTAGCTAGATCTATAGTTCTGACATGGTATCAGAGCTGGTTGATATGATCTAGCACCTTCTATAGATTTCAATCAATAACTATTATCATCTGGGAATTGTTTATCTTGTAGATTTTCTTTCTATCTAGTAGCCATTAGGCTTCTCTTCAAATTTGGGCAAATTTCTGCAGTTTTTTACTTCTAACACTAACCTTGTTGTGTAGATTTTTGCAGAAATTTTTCAAGGGTTTCTTGATGTTTTTTTTGTAGATCTATATGATTTTTGGATTCTCCTCAAGGAGATATATCTTCTGGTTATCATATTGGCATTTTTTCATCCAAGTTTGGTAGTTTTTTTGCAGGTTTATGTCAGCAGATTAATCGGTACTATTTTCGGCCTAAAGCTGGACATTTGTGACTTTTGCTTCGCAGAAAGCGCATGTAATGGCGACTTGAATTACTTCAAACCCGCGAGTATATTGCGGGCCCGTGACTTTCATTGTACAGAACCGCGTGTGCTACGGCATACTCGCACCTGATCTACTGAAAACTCATGCTTTCTTCAGTATAATCGCAACCCTCCTATGTAGATACCCGTGAGTGATTCGGCATAACCGAAACTTTATTGTACAGAGACCCGCGAATATTAGATCAAAACAGCGACATTCAATTTTACAGACCCGCGCACCTGCGGCTGGCTCTATTGTAAAACCATGAGTAACCGCGACAGTTGCCATGGAGAAACCGCGAGTATCAGTTTTATTCGTGAGTTTACTATGGGCAGACCCACAAGTGACTTTTCCTGGAATATTTTAAAAAGGGTTGTAAGTATAGTTTCTGTTTTTTACTATTTTTTAAGTTAGGACAGTAAAAGTGTTTCAGTTTTCTGTTATTCATCTTTTTTTGCATTTAGGTTTTGCTTCTAATCATGTTTATTAAGAGATTATTTCTTATTCTTGGTATATATTTGTCTCACATTCCTATATGGGCATGGATCTCTAGTATTGGCATCTTTTAAGGGCATGGATCTCTAGTATTGTGTCATGAGGATAGCTATAAACCATCTAATGCTTAATATTTTAACAAGATACTTAATAACTAATTTGTTCTTTTTTTATCATATTTAAGCATGTTGATTTCTAATCATGTCATGTTTATAAAAGCAATTTTATAAGAGAAATGTCATTTTTATCTTGTGTGAGCTATTTTTATTGCTCACTATTTATATGTTGTGGCTGACACTTAATGTGTAAAAGTAACTTCATTTTCCTTAATGAGCAAGTTAATCTTTTATTTGATCACATTATGTTGCCATCTTTTTATAAGATGTTTTCTAACCTTTGTTGTATAATCATTTTCATTTATGTATGAGCAATTTTGTTTTATGATCTTTGTATGTCTTAATATTGGAAGTTCTTGCGTGCAGGTAAGTTCTTTCATGAGCATATTAATATTTGATCTTTGTTATCACCTTATTCCAGAAATAATGAAGCACCATCTTCTACTATTAAAGTCGTGATGTTCATCCTTATGATATCATTTTCGATGTATAGACCATTGGGGTATTGTTTCTTCGATGTTTTAAGTCTTCTACAGATATTTATATTGCACCTCGATTGGAAGAATGTCTGTTATCCACATGTTTATTGTCTAGATATGGGTATTTTGTACATTTTGGTGATGTTCTTAGCCACATGTTATGTTGTATCAGCCATCAGAAGGTATCTATACATTGGTGTGGATTTGATCTCAGAGTTCTTCAGTTATCAGTTATGGTTGTGATGATTCTTGTGGTGATCTAGGCATCTTGTGGATCTAGTAGCCATGACGGCTTCTCTTTAGATCTGGGCACCTTGTTGTTGGATTGTGTCACATGTTCTTGGCATTTTACTGTTGGATCTAGTATCCATAAAGGCTTCTCTTTAGAACTGTGCATCTTGTTGTTGGTATTTCATCGTACAACCTGGTTCGTGTGCAATTTCATGATTCAGTGAGAAGTGGTTGTTCTTCATCAAATTCCATTCGCCGAAGTGTTCTTCTTATTTGCAGCTTATGAATATTCTGGAAGTTGTCATCAAGGGGGAGCAGTAATGACTCCTTCCTTCCTTAGTGTTAGAAAGGGATTTTCTCCCAGCCATTATTAAGGGGGAATGTTGGAATATGTTAATTATATTCCTTGGAAGGTAATAATGTCTTTGTATTATGTCGGAATTTATCCACAATCTTATGTAAAAGAGTAATACATTATATCCCATACTCATTATGGTAAAGTACACTCTTGATATCCATCATTATATAAATAGATGTTGTTATGGAGAATTATATTCTCCCACATGCAATATGTGAGAGTAATTCATCCATATATCTTGGTATATAATAGGGTCAAGAGATTCACATCAAGTATTGCATGGTATAGTGGTATACACTCATAGATAGTATCAACACATGGTATTGTGATAACAAGATCTGCTATAGTGTATTGGGTTTATTTATAGTTGCTCTCTTGTAAGATTGAAGGATATTTCTGGAGATAACATAATACAACCTTCCAGTGGACGTAGCCCAATTAGGTGAACCATGTATATCTGGTGTATTATTTTCGTTGTTCTCTTTCTGTTCTTATTTAATTTAATATGTTATTGATTGCTAAGATAGGTAAGCTATTTTATCTAGATCTATAGTTCTGACACTTTTAGTTCTAAATCTCCAAAGGCAGAGATAAGTTTTATCCCCATGTTTCTACTTGTTTCTAGACCCAAGACCAATGCTTTGTATTCATCTATTTTGTTTGTGATCTCAAAATTTTATTTAGAAGACAGTGGAATTTCTTATTTGGTTGGAGAAATAAGAATTACCCCAGCTCCAACTTCGTCTTTGGTAGAGGATCCATCGAAGTACATATCCCAAACAGGAACATGTTTATAATTTACATTCTATGTTGCCATTAATTTCAGAGGTTCTTATTTATAATCATCTCCTGCATTCAACATACAACAACCCATATATTCATCTATGGTGTATATAGGATAGTTTATGGGGTTGTTTCCCTCACTGACTATATAGGCATACCTAGCTTCTCTATACAGTCTTCTAGTTTCTCCTGCAAAAAGTGGAACAATAGAGTATTTCATGTCCATTTGCATGGTTCCTCCCATCCTTTTTGCACAAGTTCTTCACAGTAACATACTGTACCTTGGAGGTACATGAGCTACCACTAAATCAAGCAAAATACTTTTTGATGGTATTTTTTCCAAAGTTACCACCATGTCCTTTATCATGCCTACACACTTTACTGGTTTTGAATCAAAACTGTACAAGTCATGGTAAGGTTTTGTGATTCCCAACCTCAATTCTTCCATGATTAGTTTAGGTATCAGATTGTGGGAAAAACCTAAATCCAACATACAATTATGCAACAATTTTCCACACAAACTCAAGGTTATATAAAAACGCTGAGAAGGTTTATCTATCTCTTTTGCTTCAGTGCGAAATGCAGCAACTTTCTTATTGACAGGAGGAAGTATAATATGAATTTCAGAAGAGGATGAGGTATTAGACTTTATTTTATCAGAAGAAGAAATTTGAATAGGGGATTAATTATCAGCAGATTTGGTATCTTTTGGATTTTTTACCAATTTATCAGGAGGAGGTGTTTTAGGCTGATTTTCTGACAAAAATCTTGGCCTTAGAAAATACCTCTTCTTTGCTTAAGGTTCATTATGGTACACATCATATTTTAGTGACCTTTAATACTCTTCCTGAGTAAGATGTATCATATCATTTTCATCATTGACCCAAAGAATATCTTCAGGAGGTTCAACATATTCCTCATCAAGAGGTATTTCCACTACATGTTCAGCACCATTTGTTCTTACTACTGGTTTTATGGGAGGATATTCATTTATCCTGTCTCTGTTTAGAATTTGAGGATTGCAAGGCCTCCTGTATTGATTAGGGTTTCTCTCTCCCATGCCTTGAGGATTTCTATATTGATTATTTCCATCCACCTCAAGCTGAGTGATTTTGTTTGATAGGCCTTTCAACATTTTTTACATCTCCTCGATCTTTTCATCTTGACATTCCTTATTTCTATCTGATGTACCAACCTCATCTCTAGGCTTATTTTTGTCAACATCTTGTCTGTGTTTCAATTTTCCAAACGTTGTCAAGTTTCCCTCTACATATAGAGCATCATCCTGCATATTCAATATAGTAGTAGATATCCTCTCTCTAAAAATCATTGCAAAGTCAAATTCATGTGATCCTACGTATGTGACTTTAGCAGCAACTTGTGTGAAGTTGAGAAGTCCATCTGATGCGCAACGACAAAGCATCAGCAAGATACAATATGTGCATCATGATGAGGATGATCTGAGACAAGTGTGTTAAACTGAAAGGACGAATCACTTGATGTACAGTATGTCACAGATTCTCTAAAATACGGTGGCACTTAAACAGAACGAGCACATCAAAGTAAGTGTGTAGTTACATTTGTTACTAGTGCTTATCTTAGAAGATCAAACTATCAATTGAAAGAATGGTATCATTTGGTGAGTGCAGTTTCACAGTAGCTGTTGTGTAAGAAAATACCTTATAGTGGGGAGACGACACTACCAACTTGAGTCGGGTGAAAGGTAAATACATTCATTGTCTTGCATTAGTTCCTACAAATGGAAAGAGGTTAATATTCCGAAAGCCATACCTTTTTAACGATGGTTGGTCCTAGCTTTCACTTGATCTTCCACAATGATGAACCTGCAACACAAAGTTAACCTTCCTTAGTGTATCTTGACTGTAATAAATATAATGAAATTGAAAGCAATTAACATCAACTACAATCAGATCTTTAACCAAATAAACATTCAATCAAATAGACATTCAATTTGGGATGGGAAGGGTATTTCCACCTTTTATTGTCAAAGAAATGTAGATAAGTGCAGATATACTTGATCTGTCCAGACACTTCTGCAACCGAGTCTTAGGCTCCTGCTCTTCACAATGACTTGGGAATTCCTCCAGCATAACAGCAGTTAAATCATTCCTTCTAGGTCCCTCTCTCATGGCTTCCCCTTGTATTTATGGGACAAGGTAGACAGTTGAATTCGAGAGGTGGTTGAATTGGGAGGTTGGGGAAGTTGTAGAACCAAATTCAACTAATCCTGATTCGTAATCTTAATATATTTTTTTATTTCATCTTAAGATGTGCGCAGGTTTCATATAACCAGACTAGCGCACAGTATGCAACTTTTTCACTTTACAACCAGTGTTTGCAACATTTTAAGGGATGTGCGCTAGTTGTCTTCAAGCAGACCAGTGTTCAAAATGCTGGATCACTGTGGAAATAGTAGCACACGTGTCATGAAAACTGTAGAAAAAATATATTTTTCAGCTGAAGAGTGTAGTCTTAGCAATAACTCATCCAGGGTCAACCTAGCTCTTCCATCCATAGTGTCCTTTTTTGTGATCAACAAAGAAATGTGATCACAGACGGAGAAGTGCAGATTTGACCTATAACAAATGCCCCCTAATGTGTGAGGTCAAAGGGAAACGATGGCCGAAATACATTATAATTCCAAGTCAGGGAGGAGCAAGAAACCGCAGAACCAAGTCACAAAAGTACCTGAAAACAACGATTAAGGTCAGCGATCAATTACAATCTTGACACCATATAGATGTTCGGTATGATACAACATGATCACCAATACATAACTGGGAGATGTATGTATAGCATGGACACTGAAATACAAGCGTGGATCCATGACATAGATAAGAGATCATAGCCATAACAACAAGCTGGATCTATGTCTCATGAAGAGCCAAAATGAGTGAGGATCAATCTTGTGCAGCTTGGGGGATAACATAAATATGGTGATGCTATCAAAATCCCAAGGTCTTCATCCAAACAACCCAAGGTACAAACCTTAACCATGTGAATAAATGAGCTGGAGTCGAACATGGGGGGTATCATTTGATTACCGGTCATTGGTGTATACCGTTAACAAACACGAGGACTTCCATCGATAATGATAATGGGGTCCAAGGTACCTAGTACGTTCCAACAAGTGTGAATAAGTGGACTGAAGTCGAACACCTGAGGAACCTGTTGAGTAAGAGACATTGATGTATTCTCATTATTCAACAGCAAGGGAAACTGCCACTAATGACTGCAATCCCCAAGGTACTAACCGAAACTCTAAACTTTGTTCCCAGAGCATAATGAGTTGAAGTCGATGGGAAGAAGTCCACTGGAAGGGAGGCCTTAATGCATCTTCGATCATCCAACACAAGGAACACTCAAAGGTATGAGAATATTTGGAGTAGGACAAGTAACAAGATGAAACAAACTGACACCAGGATGGCCGACACATGAAGTCAAGGTAAACTGCAAAATGGCCGACACATGCTGTATCCTTGAACAGTGAGCACGACACAAAGTGACTTAGGTAGTTTTCAACATAAAGGGGAAAGTGATATAATCCTGCAATGTAGGAGACATTAATAGACCCTCCATATGATAAGAAGAATAACCAATTGGGGTAGTGAAAACTCAGAGATCAGGTTCACCCTAAGGTCAAAAACTAAAACCCAACTAAATGATGGACTAAAATAGGTGCTATGTTCAAGGACATGACTAACTTAACTGCCTTTGAAACTGAAAAGATGTAGACATGCCCTTCTCATCCCTTATTCTTTTTGGTAAAAGAATGTCCTTCTTATTGTTTTAATGAGTCCAAGAAAGAAAACTCAATAACCCCAACCATATAAAATTTTAACGAACCCATGGGAGGAAGACTTAGGACCTTCTTCATTGTTTACAGAGTTCAAAGAAGAGATAGAATAATACTCTATAATATTGATCTATGGATTTTAATATCGAACCGAGATCTGTTCTTGCTCATCGTTGTTTTCAATTTTAAGGAGTCTGAAAAAATTAAACAATAACTCCATACACCTACCCATGTATTTTAGTATAGAGCCCGGGTTGGTATATGCTCACCGGTGTTTTCCTGTTTATAGAGTCTGAAAAACATAAACAATCCTCTATATACCCTCTCATGGATTTCACATCGAGCCCAAGTAGGTGAATGCTCGCTTGGTGTTTTCATGTTTTGAGAGCCTGAAAACCCTAAAGAAGGCTCCAAAAGTCTTTTTCGTACATTTAGTCTCCTCCCCCGAAAAAGTGTAAAATGATGAGAGAAGAACTCTTTTATCCATGGATGACTAGAGTATTCCTTTTTCGTAATCAATCCACAAAAGTCCGAAAAAGGGTTAAACTTATACTTAAGTGGATGTTCCTTCAATTCCTTTTAACGAGTCTGAAGAGAACAAGTATGCTCGGCAATCTTGTTTGTTTTTTAAAATTCAAACAAGAGCTTAAAAAGGCTTTATAAAAATATTTTTCTTAAAGGTTTAACGAGCCCGAAAAAGTAAACTCGTGACCTCCTTACTGTTTTTAATGAGCAAAAGGGAGAGATGGGAGAATGCTTGTAGCCTCCTTATTGTTTTTAATGATCTTGAAGAAAAGGTGGAAGAATGCTCGAAGGTGGATCAATGTCCAAATGAATGGTAGACTACATTATAGACTCTAGGAAAACTTCATCAAATGAAAGTATATCATCCCAAATAGAACGCATATCTAAATATTCAGATGGAGTTATCCCCTGGTCAACTGCCGGGACCCAATCCTGAGAAGGTAAGCATGAATTCAGAGGCTTCTTCTTAGTAGAAATTGGACTCAAGGAACAATATGCCACATAATTTGATTGTGACATGGTAGTTCCTACTAATGGGGGACATACTTGGTCTATAGTTGGGTAATAAGAGGGATCAACAAATGTAAGCTGATCGATAGTGACAATGCTTTAGCTGTGAGGAAAATGCATCACACGAAAGAGAGTAGACACCACAGCCTACATAGAATATACATAATCATGCTCGAGGATCATATCAAAATCTCTAGGGTCCGTTAAAACCATAAAAATCAATTAAGACTGTTTTTCCACCCAAAGTGACAGGTACTTGAGGGAGGAATCCCACCGGTTCAGTAGGTCTTTTATCGAAAGTCAGCGGCCAATTAACAGCTGGAACAAGGTTAGGAAAACCTAAATCTATCCAAGCATAAGGGAATAAGATACTAACAGAGGCTCCTTCATCTACAATACATCGGTGAACTGCATGGTTTCCGATATCAACCTTTATCTGGAAAGGTGAATAAGAAGGAAGGCAAGGCCCAGTTAGACTATTCCAATCAAAGGAAATGATCCCAGAGCTTGGTAGGGGTTCACTTGGCACAAATGCAGTGCCCCCATTTTCAGAAACATCTAAACTGGTAATGCAGAAGACTTCATGGATAGGTGCATCAGTCTCTAAAGGATTGATGGGATCGGTCGAGGATTGCATCGATTCGATCACTTCACTCTCCAAAGGAAGAGTGGGGTTGACCAAAGATTGCACTAGTTTAACCACTTCATCAACCAAAGGTTAATCAGGCTATTGGGAATCTATAAACAATTCAGGAGCAAAGGATCCTACAGACATGGACCACACTCTTTGCACCTCTAGAATGGCAAGGCATAGGTGAGTAAGGTGATCTCCCTTACAAAGTTTACAAGGGAACTTTGGCTTTCATCCTATAAGCTTAGACTCCTTTACAACAACAGTACTCTCAGCATGACTAGGATTGGCTGATAGCTTGCCCCCAGCATGACTCGTAGTGGCTGGTTTCTTAGAAGCAAAAGACTTTTGAACTATGGACCACACTCTTTGCACTTCCGGAAGTATAGGGCACAAATAGGTCAGGTGTTCTCCCTCGCAAAACTTACAAGGGAACTTAAGCTTCTATTTATTAGTTTTGTCGACAATGTCAACTTTCTCAGCATGACTTGCAATGGTTGATTTAGTGTCTCCAGTATGATTCATAGTAACTGGTGACTTGTTATTAATATGACTAGCAATGATCAATGACGTGTCCTCAACATGACTAATAGTGGTTGAAGACATGCTTTTAGTATGATTTGCAGTGACTCAAATTTTTCTCCCAACATTACCTCCAGAGGTTGGGCAGGTGCTCCCAACATGACTTTCAGAGGCTATGTGGGTGCCCCCAGCATGACTTCCAGAGGCTAAGTGACTAGGTTCAGTATGATTTACAATGACTGAGTGAGTTCTCCCAACATGATCTCCATAGGTTGGGTAGGTGCCCCCAGCATGACCTCCATAGGCTAGGTGGATTCCCCCTTGCTTTGGCATCTTCTCTCTATTCTTCCTCTATCTATTCCTTTTAGACTGCTAGTTACTAGTATCACTACTTTCACCACATGAGGTATAAGGAGGAGGAGGAGATGTTACTGGCAAAGCAGGAATAGGGCTCTGATGCTCTTGATGTGAAGTGCTTACTTGAGAAGCATCAGGAACATGCAAAGCATTCGGAGTGGAAAACAACCAAACCGGTAGCCCTATAGTGAATCCTGGAAGATTCAAGCTAGCCATTAAGGGAGTACCAATGTTCCCAATGAATGGAAAATCACAAGGATCCCCTTGAACAAGGGTCCCTTTATTGGTGCCCACAGGAATGTTATCCATAGTTTCCGACTCAACAAGCCAGAAATATCTAAGGCCAACTAAAAACAAGCAGCACAAAGAGCACACCACTAAAAATGTCCTACAGTGATCAAAACCAGGAAAACAAAGCTAATACTCTCAGAAGTAAGTCTGGGATGATGAGGTCCTAGAACAAACTAATAAAGTATCGACGATCAGTTACACGGCGTCCGATGGAGGTCCTCTGGGTGCAAGCGTTTGAATCACCAAACCGCCCTCCCGGGATTACTACCAAAGGGTTACCTTTCACGTCTACCCTAGTTTTATGATACTAAGGATACCACCAATACGAAAAAAACTGGGCGAACAGTCATCAGCCTAGCCAAGACGCATGGGCAGGGTAGCAAAGCCCGAAATCCAAAAGCACTTAAAAGTACTAGTGGACCCCCGTACGCGAATCAGTTCTAGTTTATGGTTGACAGGAAAGTGAGGGGGTATCCTCAACAGTTCCAATCGCCCACGGCCTCATACTTAACTATGGTTTTAGTAGAGCATTCCCAGCATATTTTGATAGAGGTGGATTTACCTAATAGATTGTCTTACTACGATTGTTGAGTAATGAAGCCGATTTTGGGTAGTTTAAGGTGATTTAAACCCTAAACCCTAGCCTAAGCTAGTTAATGATGTGTATACCTAAAAAGAAAAGTTGCTAGTTCATTTTATTAAGATTTCTTTTTAAGGGATACTTTTTACTCAATAAGAGTAGTGAAGTGTGTGGAATGGTTTCGAGAGAAATCAAAGTGAGTATAAAAATAATGCATGAAACTTCACAAAAGACTTCTTTTTCGTTTATATTTTCCAAAATGAGAAATAGGTAATCCTACTAAAAAAAAATTGTAATTTTCTTTTAGTTTTTCAAAGCAAACGATCTATGCTACTTCGAAAAAGATGATAAATCTTACTACTAAGCTGTCAATTTCATTTTTTTTCTTTTCTAATAATTGCAAAAGAAAATGAAATTGAAAAAGGAACCAGTAAGACCTAACACAAAGTGTGGGTAAAGAGCAACAACCTAATGGCTTAAAACAATCAAATCAGAAAGACTTGTACCGAGTTGTTTCGATGGAAAAAACTCTAGGTTTGGAACAAAGTGTAAAAGAAGAAAGGAAAAGAGATGCCTGCAACAGAAAGATAGACCTAAAAGGATGCTCCTAAGCACCAAAACCTAAGAAAACAACCGCCAAACAAAGGATTAGGTAAGCAAACCAAAAAGTAATCCTACCAACACACAGACTCAAAGGAAAAGCTGACTAGAAAGCTTTAACTCACTCAGACTGATCTGAACAGATGTTCAGAAGGTATCTGGACCAAACAACTCTTCAAAGCCACCCTAAAAACTCAAACTGGGATCAAACCCTAACAAAAAGGACAAGACTCAATAAAAGCGGGCAGTTGTTTCCACAAACAACAAGCATTGAGAACACAGGTCTGTATGACTGCAATAAGCGTCTAGGGAAAAAAGTGCACTACTATGCTTAGAAGAGAGTTGCACGCAGCCTTGAAAAGGTTTTAAATAGCAGAAAAGACACCTTAAACAAGTGCTAAAGTAAGCAAAAGCAGTCTACAGGACTTCAAAAAGGACAAACAAGTCTCAGTAGTCAATCAAAGAAGCAAAGCAAAAGGCTAGAAGTAGATCCCACAACTTGGAAGCAAACCCTAGTAAAAGGCTTGAACCTACAAGAAAGGTGCGCTATTGTGTGGTATGAAAACTAGCTCCTGCCACCTGAAGTGCGCCACTATGTTTCAGGGAAACCAGCGTACATGATAGAAAATTCACTACTGTAAGTACAGCAGACTAGCACACAGGGACTTAAAGAAAACAAAAAGGATTTGCTGAAGCAGACTGAGATGAATCAAGATAAAAATAATAGGAAAAAATTACCTATAAAACCTCTCAGAGAACAAAAAGACTGAATGAACAGAAAGAAAACCTAGCAAGGTCCCCTAGAGCAAAAAAACAATCAGTTCCCCAGCGGAGTCGCCAGTCTGTTGTGCAGGAAAATACCTTATAGTGGGGAAATGACACTACCAACTTGAGTGGGGTGATAGGTAAATACATTCATTGTCTTGCATTAGTTCCTACAAATGGAAAGAGGTTAAGAATCCGAAAGTCGTACCTTTTTAACGATGTTTGGTCCTAGCTTTCGCTTGACCTTCCACATTGATGAACCAGCAACTCAAAGTTAACCTTCCTCGGCGTATCATGACTGTAATAAATATACTGAAATTGAAAGCAATTAACATCAACTATAATCAGATCTTTAACCAAATAAACATTCAATCAAATAGACATTCAATTTGGGACGGGAAGGTGTTGTTGCAGCAACACCCCTCCCCAAAATTTTGTACATGTTGGGGCCCCTCCTGTTTTTTTTTTGTAGAAAGTTTGCTTGAGAAGCCATCCCAGCCGTCCGCTCTGTTTTCAACATAAAATTTTGCTTCCCTGCTGAACAGCTTGCCGTCAATCCTTCCATGTTCTCCCCAGTGAGCCAAAAGGTAACTTAGTTTTTTGCCCAAACGTTTTGGAATAAGTCAGACTTTGTCCCGAAACGGCGGGAGTCAAACGTCCAACCTTTCCGAAAGGAGGACTTAGATTTTCTTTGTCAAAATCCGCGGGAGCCATTGGGCAAAACCACCCGAAACGGCGGAAGCTTTCGATCAAGTCTTCCGCGACCACGGAAAAGTTCGCGTTGTTCTCCCGAAACGGCAAGGAATTCAACAAAACCACCCGAAACGGCGGAACAATTCAGCTCTGTCTCCCGAAACGGCGGAAGCAATCCGGATAAACTCGCCGAAATAACACCAAGGAATTCAGCATTTTCTTCCGAAGTAAAAGACTTAGAAAATTTTCAATCATTGCTTCTGCGGAACGGTCCCAGCTCCGAAACAACTTAGCTCCGAAACGGCGGAAGCCATTCCCAATAGCTTTCCGAAACGGCGGGACTCATTCGCCTTAGTCTCCCGAAAAGGACTTAGATTTCCTTCCGATTAGAAAATGCGGGGAACGAAGGACTTAAAGAATTTTTTAGTTTCAACCTTCCGCTACGGCGGGGAAATTAAGTGAACCCCCCCGAAACGGCGGGAGTTTTCGTTGAACCCTTCCGCAACGGCGGGAGCTTTCGTAAAATCCTTCCGCAACGGCGGGGGAATTCAGGGAACCCTTCCGAAACCGCGGAAAGGACTTAGAGTTTTCTCAAGAAGCTGTCGCGGAGGCCTTCAGCTTTTGCTCCCGAAACGCGGAAGCCTTCGGGCTACCCTTCCGAAACAGCGGAGGCCAATCGCTTACCCCGTTCGGCAAAGGGACTCCGAAACGATCCCGGGTGAATTTGCGGAAAATATAAGTTTTGCTTCCGAAACGGCGGAAGCCATTCCCAATAGCTTTCCGAAACGAGCGGGAGCCTTCGCCGAACCTTCACGAAAAGATCAACGAGACTTTGAAATTCTGGATCGCGGAAGCTTTCGCAAAAGTCTTCCGAAAATACCGGGAGCATTCGCTATATCGTCCCGAAAGGGCGGAAGCTTTGACGTTACCCGTCCGCTACGCGGCGGTCTCTCGCGGAAGGCTTCGAGCTTCCTTTCCGCAGTAAGCCCCGAAATGTCGGAAGCTTTCATTGAATCCTTCCGCAACGGCGGATACAATTCGCGAACTGGCCCCGCGAATGACGGTTGCACGAAAACCGAGGTGCTCTGACGTGACCGCTACGCGTGGCGAATTTAAACCCCGTTGTAAATACGCCACCTACCGAATTAAAATCTCACACATGCCCAGTCTATATAAAATGCGGTGAGGGGCTCGACCAATCCACCATTGTTTTGAATCGGCCAACGACGTGCGATACCGTGCAAACCGCTCCAGCTCACCTCGCGCATCCGTGCTCGCAGCCACCTCGCTCAAGCAATCCTCACGGTGCCAGGTAGGATCTTGACCTTGTTTTTCACTACTGAGTTGTCCTTTTGGGGAAAATGATGATTTTAGTGGGGTTTTGACGGGCGAAACACCCGTCAAGGGCTATGTTTTGCCCGTCAGGAACAATGAACGGGGTTTTCATTATACATAATCGTCATAGGCCTTCCTGAAAAAAGTTATATTTTATGTTGGTAGGTGCGGGCGGTTAACCATGCCCTGTTTTGTTTTAAACCCCGGGCCGCGCCCCTCGTCGTGGGTTAAGTTATCGAAACCCTATGGGATTTCCATGTCCCGGACCGTTAACTCGGACTTAGGACCCTGGGCCCTTTTCAATAAGCCCCAGCCCCTACACGCGAAGCCGAAACCTGTAAGCGTTTAAGCCACGAGAGCCAAAACTTAAAGCCGTAGCCACCCTAGCTCTCCCCATCAGCATATCCCCGGCGCCGTTACCTTCGCTCGGACTAAAATATCCCGTATTGACTCGGCGAGTGGCCGCGCGTGACGATAGCATTCAAAGCCCTCACCGAGTCAACCCGCGTCTTCCCTGCCATCGACCTCTCCAACCGCAGCCATAACGAAGTACATCCCCTTCCGCGAGGCGGAACCGGAAGCCAATTGCTCCCGCGAATCGCCTATCAGTCCAATAAAACCAATAGCTTCCGCAACATAGCTTATCCCATACTCGTCTTTTAAGAGCTTCAAATGTTTCAATGTGTGTCTTATGATTAAAATAATGTTTTGCTTCCTTAATATTTGCTTCATTGATTTATCTCATTAAAACGATGTTGCTCTCGGCTAAAACCATACAACCTGTTGCTCAAACTCATGATGAATTGTATATGGATGTTATCAGGGATAATTCAAGATGCCGAAACCCAGTAAGAAGAAGGCGAAGATGACAGAAAAGAAACCTGCTCCTCCTAAGATTGAAACCTCGCTCCAGGACACCAGGTGCACCACTGGTGTCCCTCCAGAAATCAGATGGGATGACATATACAGAATGATCAGGGACCAAGAGATCCCAGATATGTTGCTGGAAGAGGCATCGATCTATCAAAATATCAGAGCCTCAGGCATAACTAGAGCCGCTACCCGCCCTGAGCTATTCCCCTGTGCTAAAGTGATCGGGTGGATTCTCCAACATGCAGATGCTGATGGGAGAGTGATAAATGACAGCAGGAAAGTGGCTATTGCTTCGTTTCAACCCGCATATGTTGCGGCGGCCTACAGGTTTCCCCGTGTCCAACAAGCTCTGACTGATGAATGGTTGGGCCAGATGGATAACGTCGAGATGGCCAAGAAGCTATTGAGGGGAGGGAAGCATTTGAGAAAGAAGGGAAATGACGAATATGACGTGCAGAATCTGAGGGCCCCTTACAGATTGATCGCTTTAATGCTATGCAGAATATTCGGCATGCCGGATGGCACAGTATACAAGATTCAGTGGGTCCCTATCATTCACTATGTGGCATTTCAGGGGACAGTGTTTGACTGGGCCACTATCTTGTCAGATAGTCTGGCCTCAATGATAAGTGCTGCTAAACCCGGGCTGGCCTCGAAGAAGGCTGAATTCTTCATGTCCTCATACCTGATAGATTGTATCTTGGCCAAGATAGAGTTCCCCGGATTGGGGTGTACATGGGATAGGGCCACAACCCCGGTCTACACTGCATTCAAGATGTTGTGGGCTCAGAATTACAAGCCCAGCTACAAACTCATCTGTGAGGGGTTCATCATGCCCCTATACGAGAAAATGTTCAAGGAAGAACCAAGTTGCCTGTCACAAAACGCTTTGGAAGTCCTTGAGGATTATGGGGACTTCTACTTTTCAGAACAAGGTACCTACTTGAGAATGTTCGGAGGGACTAATCCCCCATACATATTGCCGCAGTATGCCACAGACTATGTGGTGCTCAAGGAAGCAGTAAGACAACTCTTCTTGGATGGGATTGGAGCATTCCTCCACAAGCTACACAAGGCTTCCTTTCCCCCCCTACCTTTCTGCATAGGTGCTTACAAGTTTTCAGGGGTGGCCTCTGCCGATGAATTTGTTCAAGAGTTGAGGGCCTTCCATTTCGGTGAGGTCATCTTCCACAGGAACGACAGAAAGGGTAAAGTGGCCGAGCATTGCAAGGGGAACTATGCTAACTTCGAATACTCCCACTACCCCGATGCCGAGGAGGAAGCATTCAGAGGCATCAGCAACATGACTGAGCTAAGGATCTGTCGCCAAAGTACTGGAGCGAGCTCTAGCTCAACCAAAGCCCAGAAGACCATCCAGCAAAAGGAGAAAGAAGCCAAGGATGCCCGGGCTCAGGAAGAGCTCAGATTAAGAGAAGAGGCAAGGTTGCAAAAGGAAGCCGAGGAGGCAAGAAAGCTACAAGAGGCTGAGAATGAAAGACTGCGGAAGGAGGCTGAAGAAGCCCAAAAGCAGAGAGAAGCAGAAATTGAGCAAGCTGAAGCAAGGAAGAAGGCGGAGGAAGAATTGAAGGCAAGAGAAGATACCCAGGTAGGTGGGTCCGGTGCGCAGGACATGGAGATAGACACCTCTCAGGCAGGTGGCTCTAGTACCCAAAAGGAAGGGACAGACCCCGCTCAGGAAGTCCGGACCCCACCTATGGAATAAGACATAGACATCATAAACCGACCAATTGTACCGTACACTCCATCTGGGAAGCGTACGGTGTCCAAATGGAATGAGTTTGTCTATGACAAGAAAAGAAAAACAATGGTCCTCCAATCAGAAGAGAGGATTAAAAGTCCCTTCCATGATGACATAGTTACTCGCCGAGAGGTCGCTGTCATGCAAAACACAGACGCAGATCCCATCGCCATGGCATCCGCAGCTATAGCAACAGCACAGGCATCATTTGCCAATGTAGGGGTTATAGTCAAAGAAAATATATTGACAAAGAAGAGAGCACGTACCCTGCAGCAAAATGTGGCTAATGAGCAAGCCCAAAGAGACCTGATAGTAAATAAATACAATTGCTTGTACGCTGAGCACAAGGAGTTGGCAAACAAGTACAGCTACCTGGAGGAGGAAAAGGACCAGCTAGCACTCCAAATAATGATTGCAGAAGCAGAGAAGAGTGGAGCAGAAGAAAAGGCTTCCCAGCTAGAAACAGACAAGCAGGCATTAGCTGAGCGTTTAGAGCAAGCGGAAGGCAGAACCTTGGACATGTCCCCCTTCCACGAGCTGTCATGCAATATACTACAGCAAGTGCATGGCTCTCAAGAGCTAATCACTGATGAGGTATGCAAACTCAAGGCCATGACGGTTAGGCTAAAGGAGGTGAATGCGGAAGCCCACAGGCTCAAGGCTAAGAATACCCGTGTCAAAGCAAATGTCATAAGTCAGATGGCATGGAGGGAAGGGAAAGGAGGTTTCCCCCCGCATCTTCCTTTCAAGACCGTGGAAGATTTTAATGAAGATATAGCCTTGTTGGAGTTTGGCCGGAACTGTGCCAATAAGCTGATGGCCAGTGTGCAGAAGACCACAGATAGAATCAACAACCTGTACCAAAAGCTCAAAGGAGTCCATGATAACTGCTCATTAAGTTTCCCTCAGACCCTAGAAGACTTCCCGGGAAAGGAGCAGCGGTTATCTCAACTGAAAGAAGAGATAGGCGTCCAGATGGAGTATGTGAAAAGCATTGATGTCCTTGCCATGGATGATCTCCAACATTACATCGGTTCATCAACACTTCACAACCATCTGCTGAAGGAAACATATCAAGTTGCTGAAGCAGAAGTACAAAGCATTAAAATAGAGCTCGGGAAGAATGTAACTTCTCAGAAAATCCTGTTTCCTGCTGCAGCAAACATAATCATAAGGGATACAGGTGTGTGGCACAGCTACATAGAAGAGGAGGTCAGGAAAGCTGCAGCAGCAGCAGAAGCATCAGTAGATCCGGCAGCCCCTCTCCCAGCAGCCTCTTCCCCAGCAATGGCAGAAAGTCTGGCCAGTCCCATTCCCCCTTCCCAATTAGGAGCAGCATCAGCAGGGGATTCGAGGACCTCTTCCCAGGCAGCATCAGTGACCATCAGCTTGGGCGACCCTTTGCCAGGAGAAGCTCACGCACAGGAATGAAGAAGCTGAATTCAGTGAGCCACTCTTTTTCAGCCAGACACGTGCCCAGCAGGGAACGCTTTGAGTTTAGCAAATTTTCTGTTATATGTAAGGCGTAAGCCGTGGGACAGCTGTCCATATTTTTTGTCAAAATATTTTTGTAAATGAAGTGGCCATTTTGGTGATCGATTATATTAGAAATCCCTGTAAATGACAGGAGGGGGATGCTAGGTGTCGGCCCAGAGGGCAAATTTTGTAACTATAAATAGGAGCCTAGAAGAGATAAGAATGGGGGGACTTTTTGGCAGGGAATGAAAATTTTTTGGGCAAATGATATGAGCTATCTTGTATCGGCTCTGTGAATTGAATTTTTCTAATAGAAGCCACGGGAGATGAACGTTTTGCTTGGAATGTTGGGTTGCTTTATGTTGGACTATTCTAATGACTGCAATTCTGCAATGTGAGATCATTCTTGACTTCTGAATTATTTCTTTGTATTAATGATTTTGCTCTTATCTATGCATGCGTTCTCTCTATTTCATGGACAATGAATGCGTTCCATATTAAATCAGGAGCTATCTGCTGATACTTTTATCATTGCTGTAGATTTTTTCTTTTAGATCGAATGGCTAACTGTTCTTTCTTCTGGATAATTCGTATGGCTCATTGTTCAAGCTTTTAATTGCTCCTTGCAGGGATCTTTTAGTTTAATTCTAGTTTCGTTGTATCTAGATCTGTTTCTTTATTCTTGTTGTGTAGATTAAATAATTTTGATTTCTTCTGTTCATAAGCAGTAGATACGTTCTGTAAGTCTCATTTCAGATCTGTTTCTTTATCCTTTAACGTTCCTCTGTTTTCTGAGCAATAGATGCGTTCCATTTTGAATGGGAAGCTATCTTCTCAAGATTCTCATCTCGCTGTAGCTATGACCGTGAGAAATAATAGCTATCTGTTCGTTACTTATGATAATCTGCTACAGCTGATTGCTCTCCCCTTAAGCGTGTTCCCCTGCAGGGATAGATAGATGTGTTCCTGTTTCTAGATTTAGATCTGTTTCAGTTGCATTTAGACTAAGTATAATTTAGGCATGTGCATCTCATATAAAACACATAAAATCCAAAAGAAAGGTGGATCGGGCCATAACCGGTAGAATAGGATTTAAGTTCCAAAACCACGGTTTCCGGAACCGCTAACCGGACGGATTCCCTACACCAAACGGGAGATAGTCTAATTGGGACCGTCTCTCGGGGAGAATCCCTTTCTGATTGATGCTACGATATCTGAGGCATCAACCGTTTTTGGCGCTAGAAGGAGGGCCTGAAGTGCATGGCTGATAGAGGAAAATCTTCCACGGTCATAGATAACACTGAAAACCCGCTTGAAGAAAACTTTTCAAACAGCCCAGATCTTGGATTAACAAACCAAGAACACCTCATTTCTGACCCTGAGCCTCAGGAAGCTTTGTACGCTGTTCCTTTTGCAGAAATAGAGGACTTGAGAAGACATACTAGATCCTACGTTAGACAGCTAGGTGGTTTAAACGCTGTCAACTTCCTCCCTAAGAAAACTACACCCAGAAAGGAGCCGCAATACACCCGTGATTCGATCCTTGTTCAGAGTTTTGAAGAACTGGTAAATCTAACGTTGGAAGAAATCTCCGGCACTCTTAACAAGACAGACCAAGAAAATCCCGAAGAAGGTACCACTCCCAAAAGTACTCCACAAGATTCACCCTCCAATTCTCCACCAGGGTCTCCACGTCCAAACCCAAACATGGCTGTACCTGCCTGGAGAGCAAGGGGAGCGCTGAACCTAGCTGGACCATTCCATAATCTCCCTAAAAACCCAGAAAAGGTCTTGCCTAAGTACGATCCAGGGAAAGCCATCTCGGCGGAGGATCACCTCAAGAGTTTTTACCTAGCTCTGAACCTTTTAAATGTACAACATGAAGACGTAGTCTGCAGGTTGTTTCCGTACACATTCGAGCCTAAGGTATCATCTTGGTACTTTAGCCTTCAACCCAGCTCAATCTCTAGTTGGGATGATTTCGAAAAGTGTTTCCTTAAGAAGTATGGGAACCAAAAGACTGTCGCCACGCTTATGAAAGAACTCCTATCCATGAGAATGGAGAAGAAGGAAAAGGTTCAAGACTTTAATCAAAGATTCACAACGCTGTTAAATAACTTTAGTGAAACTAACAAACCCACAGAAGAATCCTTGATCGAATACTACACAACAGCTCTTGAAGGTCCAATCGCAATGTTTGTAAAACGATCCAAGAAAACGACCCTGATAGAGAATTTTGAGGAAGCTCGAAAGGTAGAGGAAGAGGCTGATAGCATTACTAAACATGCCTTAGATGTGGAAACAAAACCAGCAGCTAGCAAGAAACCTTTGCTCCTTACTAGAGGTAAGGAAGAGCCATCTACGAATATGGAAAATATAGTTAAAATGATGCAAAAATTATCTAACAAAATCGTAGATCTCGAGAAAGACAAGGCTGCTAGTACAGCTAGGAAACCTTTTAAGCCATTCTACAAAAGAAGGGAAGACGGGGAACAGTCTCATCCACCAGTGAACACTGCCCCTGTTTTAAATTTGAATGAGATTGGTATGGAAAATTTCTGCACCTTTCACCAAGAACCACACTCGGAGAAGAGCTGCCCACAATGGATCAATTCCATGAGCTTGGTCATGAACCAAATGTTAGATTCTCAGATCCCAGACCAGGATATTCCTCCAGAGGAGTCAGGCCCTGAGTTAGAGGAACCAACCCCGGACACTACTATGGTATTGTGGGATTGGATACCTATGACTGAATTAGTAGAAGGAGATCACGTAGACAGCGCTCCCTCTACCATAAATATTGCTACTCGCAGCAAGGGCCCGATTGCTGATCCTATCCCAGCCACCTCTTCCCATAAGCCTAAGATTTCGAAGGATCCGCCTAGGAGGCATATACCAATCATCCCACCACAGCCCAAAGTAAACCAAACAGCAACCAAACAGCCAAGCGCTGACAACAAAGTTCAGCCGCCTAAAGAAACCATGAACAAAACAGATCAGTCCATTCGAATTGGGAATGAATCCGATATAGGGTATGATATTATCGAAGATATCAAGAAAGTTAAAGCGAACGTATAAATATTTGACATGTGTAGCCTGCCCCATCAACGAGACAAGCTACTGCATGTTTTACAACCAAAACCCAGCGCTACATCAACAGATTCTCAAGACAATCCTGAAATTAACGAGGCTAGCATCGGTGGGAAATCCAAATCCCAAACATTGCCATTTCTGCTGACATTCGAAATTTTTAATCACAATGTTCATAACTGTCTAGTAGACTCCGGAGCTTCCTCAAACGTTATGCCACTGTCAATTTGTAAGAAAATTAATGGGCAGCCCGTACCATCTCCAGCTCAAATCATACAATTAGACAGAACCGCTGTCAAGGTTATAGGGGAGATGAAAGATGTTCTAATTAGACTGTCAGCCGACCCTAGAGTCTGTCAATTTATTGACATAATGGTGGTCGATATCCCTGAAGCTTATGGGCTGATTTTGAGTAGGGATTGGTCTACCAAGCTGAGTGGCTACTTTGCTACCGATTGGTCCCATCTATGGCTGCCTTATCAGAACAGGCAGAATCAGATTAAAGTTCTTAGGGAACCCCATATGAAACAAAACGTAACCCAGCTAGAAGAAAAAAATGAGGCTGTAGCTTTCTCTTCCTCGGTCCTGGGAAATTACTTCTTAGAAATGGATCCGGGCAACTATCAAGCTGAAACTTTTTGCCATGAATCAGACAAACAGTCCGATCTCCTTCATTTCTCTCGGACTGATGAGGTTGATTGTAACATAGTCAATTTAGTTGCTAACATAGACCACAAAGAGACTAACTTAGTTGAATCTAAAGATACCTTTTGGACATTATACTTTGATGGCTCTAAAACTCTAGAAGGATCCGGAGCCGGTTGTGTTCTGATGGATCCAAAGAAGAACAAGTATTTTTTGTCTTGTAGATTAGAATTCGATTGTACTAACAATACCGCTGAATATGAAGCTTTGGTACATGGTTTAAAGAAGGCCATTGGCTTAAATGCTAAGTACCTGAAGGTTTTTGGTGACTCCGAGATAGTTGTCAGACAGGTAAGGGACACCATCCACTGTCTCTCACCGCACTTGAAAGGTTACCAGGCTAAGGTATGGGATTTAATCATGTATTTTGACGCTTTCAATATAAAATCAATTCCTAGATTGCAAAATTCTGCTGCTGATTTGTTAGCAACATCTGCCTCTAGATTAGTACCGTCAAATAATAAATGCTCTATTGAATTGATTTTCAGGCCTTCCATTCCCGATAACATCACGAACTTCAGAATATTCGATGATGATGAGCAAATTATCAGCTTCCTGACAAACGAAGGCAGTTTTCAAGGAGCTGCAATAGATGAGGAAGAACATGATGCTGATTTGATGAAGAAGGAAGAGGAGAAAGGAAATTTCATGCCAAAAGGGGTAAGGTCCCTCGAAATGCTTTTCGATCTTCAAAATAAATTCAAAAGACCAGCTAATACCAAAACTAACAGCTCATCAATGCAGCATGAGTTAGTTAATTTGGGTACCGAGGCAGAACCAAAATTTGTCAACCTTGGCAAATGTTGTTCACCAGGAGAAAGAGAAAGGTTCATTAAGTTGTTTAAACAGTACAAGGATGTTTTTGCATGGACCTATGAAGATCTGAAAACATATGACGTCCGCATCATTCAGCATGTTATACCAATGAAAGCGGGTGTCAAGCCATTTCAGCAGCAGTTGAGGAGGATGCATCCCACTCTTGAACCGCTGATCCAAAAGGAATTAAAGAAGCTCCTGGACGCTAAGATAATCTTCAAAGTTCGGCATTCCGAATGGGTTGCAAACTTGGTTCCCGTGAGGAAGAAATCGGGAGAGATTAGGCTATGTGTAGACTTTAGAAATTTAAACAAAGCCTCAGATAAAGACAACTACCCCGTGCCTTCAATGGAGCAAATCCTACAAATGGTGTCTGGATCTGAACTGTTTTCTCTCCTCGATGGTTTCTCTGGCTATAATCAAGTGTTAGTGGCCGAGGAAGATCGTCTCAAGACTACCTTCAGGACTAAGTGGGGAACCTTCGCTTACAGGAGAATGCCATTTGGGCTGATAAATGCTGGAGCTACATTCCAAAGGGCGATGCATATTGCCTTCCGAGGATTGGGTGGGCAATGCGTTGTTGTTTACTTAGATGATGTGACAGTCTTTTCGAAGAAAAGGGAAGATCATGTTGTTCATCTGAGGCACATCTTTGACCGTTGCCGGAAGTACGGTATTTCCTTGAATCCCAAGAAGAGCGTGTTTGCTGTCCCCGAAGGAAAGCTCTTGGGTCATGTCATCTCCAAAAGGGGAGTATCAATCGACCAAGAAAGAGTCCAAGCTATTAATAAAATCCCAATGCCTCACAACAAAAAATCTATGCAGTCTTTTATGGGCACCATTAATTTTGTCCGCAGATTTGTTCCGGATTTTGCACAAATCGTTAAGCCATTACAACAGATGGTTAAACAAAGCGCACAATTCAAGTGGACAGATTTGGAGAAGGACGCATTTAGAGATATCAAGGCAGCTGTAGCTAAAGCTCCTTCCTTAAGAAGTCCAGATTTTGATAAAGATTTCATCTTGTATACCTTCGCTTCGGATGACTCTCTCGCAGTTGTACTCACGCAAAAGGTGGAGTTGGGGGACGAATACCCAATTTCGTTTATGAGCACTGGTCTGCAAGGGGCTGAGATGAATTACCCCGTAGTTGACAAGCATGCCTACGCAGTCTTCAAAGCAGTCAAGCAGTTTAGGCCATACATTTTGAAGAAAAGAACTAAAGTCATAGTTCCCCATCCAGCTGTTAGATCCCTGTTCGTTCAAAAGGAATTGGGAGAGAGGAGAGGGAACTGGGTCACAGCTCTGCAGGAGTATGATTTGGAATTTAAACCTGCTACAATCATCAAAGGACAAGGTCTGTGCAAGTTACTGGCGGGAAACTCGACTGATGAAGAGCAACATTGGAAGAACGAAGCCGAGCTCAATTCGGTTGAGGTATGCCATATCTTCACAGCTCCCCAGTCATGGTATAGAGATCTAGTGCACTATTTACAGCAGGGATATCTACCCGAGCACTGGAATTCTAAACAAAGAAGGGCACTCCGTTTGAAATAAGCACCCTATCAGATCATTGATGGGATTCTCTTCAGAAAGAATTATGATGGAGTCCTTCTGAGGTGTTTGGAAAAGGAGGATGCGAACAAAGTTGTCAAAGAATTGCATGATGGCCCAGCAGGTGGCCATTATTCAGGAGAGACGACAGCGCACAAGATACTGAGAGCTGGATATTACTGGCCCACCCTGTTTCGAGATGCCCACACATACGCACGAAACTGTGATGTCTGTCAAAGAAGCGCTGGGAAGTTACCTAAGGCCGCAGGCCCATTGCAGCCGGTCATCATCTCCGAACCTTTTGAGCAATGGGGCATAGATGTTATCGGAGAAATAAATCCAAATTCTTCATTACAGCACCGATACATTCTGACAGCTACCGACTACTTCACCAGGTGGACGGAGGCCATCCCGCTGCGCAAGATCAATGAAGACGCAGTTATCAGCTTCTTGAAAGAGAACATCATAACCAGGTTTGGGGTTCCAATTTCCCTTGTTTTTGATAATGCTACTTATTTTTCATCTTGCAAGATAAATGAATTTGTTTATGAATGGGGAATTAAGTTGCATTATTCAGCCAATTACTACCCTCAGGGAAACGGATTAGCTGAATCCTCAAACAAGAATCTGATTCGAATCCTTAAGAAAACTGTGATAGAAAACCAGAGAAGTTGGCATGTGGCTCTCCCAAACGCCTTATGGGCAGATAGGGTAACCCCGAAGAATGCTTTAGGTGTCTCCCCTTTCACCCTTGTCTATGGCAAGGAAGCCATACTTCCCCCAAACATCTTGCTGCCATCCTTGCAATTGTCCCAAGCCTCTCAGGGTTCTGGTAGCCAAGCCTTACAATCCAGGATAAACACCCTGCTTCGACTAGAAGAAGCCCGACACAAAGCTAAAGACCGATTTCATCAACACCAGGACATAGTTAAGAGATGGTTCGACAAAAGGAAATCCGGCAAGAGGGACTTTGAAGTTGGGGATTTAGTCCTGAAATGGGACCATAATCACGAAGGCAAAGGAATGCATACGAAATTTCAACATCTATGGGTAGGCCCGTACCAAATTTCTGCAAAATTGGGCCCATCCACTTATAAATTGACAAATCTCGAGGGAGAGGAAGTAGCCCTTCCACTCAATGGCCTCGCCCTGAAACAATACTTCGCGTGAGTCTCCTTGGAACTTCCTGTACATAAATAAAGTTGTCTGTTCGCTTTCGCTTTTAGCTGTTTTATTTTTTCGGCCATGTTGTTTCCTGTTTTGTTATTTGAACTTTTCAATAGGTTTTTGTTTTCTGAAGCACCCTTTTTGTTGAGTCTCCCGCTGAAGGCAACTCCCTCAAAGAAAACTCGCAACCCATGAGTCTGGAACCCTGCTCAGTAAACCCGGTCTGCTGTGCTCTCGCTGAAATATTCAAGAGGGGGGAAGCCTACCCTGCTAGTCACATTAACCCTGTTCAATAGCAGAGACCCATGGCCATCTTCACTACTATCATTGGGCTCCACCCACTCTCACACTTTAAAGGCATCTCAAGAAGGTTACCCAAGTTGGACCCATGGAAAGTGGCACCTCTCGAGGACATGGGGTATTGAGATGACTCCGTGCTGCTGATTTAAAAGCCAAAATGGCCTACATCCAAGAGTCTGTTTTCCAGGGATTCTCGCCTCAATTAAAGCATGGCTGAGACAAAAGCAAAAGAGACATGTAAAACCTAAAAGGTTGTCCAAAAGACTCAGCTCAAAATGGGCTCCTCTCCGTCCGTGAAGTTTGATAAAATCAAATCAATAAAATTCTAACTCACTCAAAAGGACACTATGGATTGAGGAGTCCAAATCAAAGATCTGTCCAAAAGAAAATATCCCTGGAAGGCTCAAACAGCTAAGCTGTCCAAAGTACAAGCATCCCAAAGGGTGCCAGCAGCATGGGAATGAGGAACAAGAACAATAATGTCCATGAGAAAGTGTTGCAAATCCTGTGGAGTTCGGCAGTAGTGACCATTTGAGGGATGACCCTCCTAAAATGAATCTCATATGCTGGCCCTCTGAGAGTGGTGAAGATGCCTCGGTCAAAGCTCCCCTTTCCCCAATGGCTAGCAGGAAAAGTGCTCCTTTCCCCGCATGAGTCTAAAATGCTCAGCTGAATAATGCACCCGAGACGGAGGTTTTAATGGGGTTCCGGACCATGTAGGGTATTTTTTCAGAGATCTGTGTTCGCCAGCAACTCGCCATTGTTGTTGCAGCAACACCCCTCCCCAAAATTTTGTACATGTTGGGGCCCCTCCTGTTTTTTTTTTGTAGAAAGTTTGCTTGAGAAGCCATCCCAGCCGTCCGCTCTGTTTTCAACATAAAATTTTGCTTCCCTGCTGAACAGCTTGCCGTCAATCCTTCCATGTTCTCCCCAGTGAGCCAAAAGGTAACTTAGTTTTTTGCCCAAACGTTTTGGAATAAGTCAGACTTTGTCCCGAAACGGCGGGAGTCAAACGTCCAACCTTTCCGAAAGGAGGACTTAGATTTTCTTTGTCAAAATCCGCGGGAGCCATTGGGCAAAACCACCCGAAACGGCGGAAGCTTTCGATCAAGTCTTCCGCGACCACGGAAAAGTTTGCGTTGTTCTCCCGAAACGGCAAGGAATTCAACAAAACCACCCGAAACGGCGGAACAATTCAGCTCTGTCTCCCGAAACGGCGGAAGCAATCCGGATAAACTCGCCGAAATAACACCAAGGAATTCAGCATTTTCTTCCGAAGTAAAAGACTTAGAAAATTTTCAATCATTGCTTCTGCAGAACGGTCCCAGCTCCGAAACAACTTAGATCCGAAACGGTGGAAGCCATTCCCAATAGCTTTCCGAAACGGCGGGACTCATTCGCCTTAGTCTCCCGAAAAGGACTTAGATTTCCTTCCGATTAGAAAATGCGGGAACGAAGGACTTAAAGAATTTTTTAGTTTCAACCTTCCGCTACGGCGGGGAAATTAAGTGAACCCCCCCGAAACGGCGGGAGTTTTCGTTGAACCCTTCCGCAACGGCGGGAGCTTTCGTAAAATCCTTCCGCAACGGCGGGGGAATTCAGGGAACCCTTCCGAAACCGCGGAAAGGACTTAGAGTTTTCTCAAGAAGCTGTCGCGGAGGCCTTCAGCTTTTGCTCCCAAAACGCGGAAGCCTTCGGGCTACCCTTCCGAAACAGCGGAGGCCAATCGCTTACCCCGTTCGGCAAAGGGACTCCGAAACGATCCCGGGTGAATTTGCGGAAAATATAAGTTTTGCTTCCGAAACGGCGGAAGCCATTCCCAATAGCTTTCCGAAACGAGCGGGAGCCTTCGCCGAACCTTCCCGAAAAGATCAACGAGACTTTGAAATTCTGGATCGCGGAAGCTTTCGCAAAAGTCTTCCGAAAATACCGGGAGCATTCGCTATATCGTCCCGAAAGGGCGGAAGCTTTGACGTTACCCGTCCGCTACGCGGCGGTCTCTCGCGGAAGGCTTCGAGCTTCCTTTCCGCAGTAAGCCCCGAAACGTCGGAAGCTTTCATTGAATCCTTCCGCAACGGCGGATACAATTCGCGAACTGGCCCCGCGAATGACGGTTGCACGAAAACCGAGGTGCTCTGACGTGACCGCTACGCGCGGCGAATTTAAACCCCGTTGTAAATACGCCACCTACCGAATTAAAAGCTCACACGTGCCCAGTCTATATAAAATGCGGTGAGGGGCTCGACCAATCCACCATTGTTTTGAATCGGCCAACGACGTGCGATACCGTGCAAACCGCTCCAGCTCACCTCGCGCATCCGTGCTCGCAGCCACCTCGCTCAAGCAATCCTCACGGTGCCAGGTAGGATCTTGACCTTGTTTTTCACTACTGAGTTGTCCTTTTGGGGAAAACGGTGATTTTAGTGGGGTTTTGACGGGCGAAACACCCGTCAAGGGCTATGTTTTTCCCGTCAGGAACAATGAACGGGGTTTTCATTATACATAATCGTCATAGGCCTTCCTGAAAAAAGTTATATTTTATGTTGGTAGGTGCGGGCGGTTAACCATGCCCTGTTTTGTTTTAAACCCCGGGCCGCGCCCCTCGTCGTGGGTTAAGTTATCGAAACCCTATGGGCTTTCCATGTCCCGGACCGTTAACTCGGACTTAGGACCCTGGGCCCTTTTCAATAAGCCCCAGCCCCTACACGCGAAGCCGAAACCCGTAAGCGTTTAAGCCACGAGAGCCAAAACTTAAAGCCGCAGCCGCCCTAGCTCTCCCCATCAGCATATCCCCGGTGCCGTTACCTTCGCTCGGACTAAAATATCCCGTATTGACTCGGCGAGTGGCCGCGCGTGACGATAGCATTCAAAGCCCTCACCGAGTCAACCCGCGTCTTCCCCGCCATCGACCTCTCCAACCGCAGCCATAACGAAGTACATCCCCTTCCGCGAGGCGGAACCGGAAGCCAATTGCTCCCGCGAATCGCCTATCAGTCCAATAAAACCAATAGCTTCCGCAACATAGCTTATCCCATACTCGTCTTTTAAGAGCTTCAAATGTTTCAATGTGTGTCTTATGATTAAAATAATGTTTTGCTTCCTTAATATTTGCTTCATTGATTTATCTCATTAAAACGATGTTGCTCTCGGCTAAAACCATACAACCTGTTGCTCAAACTCATGATGAATTGTATATGGATGTTATCAGGGATAATTCAAGATGCCGAAACCCAGTAAGAAGAAGGCGAAGATGACAGAAAAGAAACCTGCTCCTCCTAAGATTGAAACCTCGCTCCAGGACACCAGGTGCACCACTGGTGTCCCTCCAGAAATCAGATGGGATGACATATACAGAATGATCAGGGACCAAGAGATCCCAGATATGTTGCTGGAAGAGGCACCGATCTATCAAAATATCAGAGCCTCAGGCATAACTAGAGCCGCTACCCGCCCTGAGCTATTCCCCTGTGCTGAAGTGATCGGGTGGATTCTCCAACATGCAGATGCTGATGGGAGAGTGATAAATGACAGCAGGAAAGTGGCTATTGCTTCGTTTCAACCCGCATATGTTGCGGCGGCCTACAGGTTTCCCCGTGTCCAACAAGCTCTGACTGATGAATGGTTGGGCCAGATGGATAACGTCGAGATGGCCAAGAAGCTATTGAGGGGAGGGAAGCATTTGAGAAAGAAGGGAAATGACGAATATGACGTGCAGAATCTGAGGGCCCCTTACAGATTGATCGCTTTAATGCTATGCAGAATATTCGGCATGCCGGATGGCACAGTATACAAGATTCAGTGGGTCCCTATCATTCACTATGTGGCATTTCAGGGGACAGTGTTTGACTGGGCCACTATCTTGTCAGATAGTCTGGACTCAATGATAAGTGCTGCTAAACCCGGGCTGGCCTCGAAGAAGGCTGAATTCTTCATGTCCTCATACCTGATAGATTGTATCTTGGCCAAGATAGAGTTCCCCGGATTGGGGTGTACATGGGATAGGGCCACAACCCCGGTCTACACTGCATTCAAGATGTTGTGGGCTCAGAATTACAAGCCCAGCTACAAACTCATCTGTGAGGGGTTCATCATGCCCCTATACGAGAAAATGTTCAAGGAAGAACCAAGTTGCCTGTCACAAAACGCTTTGGAAGTCCTTGAGGATTATGGGGACTTCTACTTTTCAGAACAAGGTACCTACTTGAGAATGTTCGGAGGGACTAAGCCCCCATACATATTGCCGCAGTATGCCACAGACTATGTGGTGCTCAAGGAAGCAGTAAGACAACTCTTCTTGGATGGGATTGGAGCATTCCTCCACAAGCTACACAAGGCTTCCTTTCCCCCCCTACCTTTCTGCATAGGTGCTTACAAGTTTTCAGGGGTGGCCTCTGCCGATGAATTTGTTCAAGAGTTGAGGGCCTTCCATTTCGGTGAGGTCATCTTCCACAGGAACGACAGAAAGGGTAAAGTGGTCGAGCATTGCAAGGGGAACTATGCTAACTTCGAATACTCCCACTACCCCGATGCCGAGGAGGAAGCATTCAGAGGCATCAGCAACATGACTGAGCTAAGGATCTGTCGCCAAAGTACTGGAGCGAGCTCTAGCTCAACCAAAGCCCAGAAGACCATCCAGCAAAAGGAGAAAGAAGCCAAGGATGCCCGGGCTCAGGAAGAGCTCAGATTAAGAGAAGAGGCAAGGTTGCAAAAGGAAGCCGAGGAGGCAAGAAAGCTACAAGAGGATGAGAATGAAAGACTGCGGAAGGAGGCTGAAGAAGCCCAAAAGCAGAGAGAAGCAGAAATTGAGCAAGCTGAAGCAAGGAAGAAGGCGGAGGAAGAATTGAAGGCAAGAGAAGATACCCAGGTAGGTGGGTCCAGTGCGCAGGACATGGAGATAGACACCTCTCAGGCAGGTGGCTCTAGTACCCAAAAGGAAGGGACAGACCCCGCTCAGGAAGTCCGGACCCCACCTATGGAAGAAGACATAGACATCATAAACCGACCAATTGTACCATACACTCCATCTGGGAAGCGTACGGTGTCCAAATGGAATGAGTTTGTCTATGACAAGAAAAGAAAAACAATGGTCCTCCAATCAGAAGAGAGGATTAAAAGTCCCTTCCATGATGACATAGTTACTCGCCGAGAGGTCGCTGTCATGCAAAACACAGACGCAGATCCCATCGCCATGGCATCTGCAGCTATAGCAACAGCACAGGCATCATTTGCCAATGTAGGGGTTATAGTCAAAGAAAATATATTGACAAAGAAGAGAGCACGTACCCTGCAGCAAAATGTGGCTAATGAGCAAGCCCAAAGAGACCTGATAGTAAATAAATACAATTGCTTGTACGCTGAGCACAAGGAGTTGGCAAACAAGTACAGCTACCTGGAGGAGGAAAAGGACCAGCTAGCACTCCAAATAATGATTGCAGAAGCAGAGAAGAGTGGAGCAGAAGAAAAGGCTTCCCAGCTAGAAACAGACAAGCAGGCATTAGCTGAGCGTTTAGAGCAAGCGGAAGGCAGAACCTTGGACATGTCCCCCTTCCACGAGCTGTCATGCAATATACTACAGCAAGTGCATGGCTCTCAAGAGCTAATCACTGATGAGGTATGCAAACTCAAGGCCATGACGGTTAGGCTAAAGGAGGTGAATGCGGAATCCCACAGGCTCAAGGATAAGAATACCCGTGTCAAAGCAAATGTCATAAGTCAGATGGCATGGAGGGAAGGGAAAGGAGGTTTCCCCCCGCATCTTCCTTTCAAGACCGTGGAATATTTTAATGAAGATATAGCCTTGTTGGAGTTTGGCCGGAACTGTGCCAATAAGCTGATGGCCAGTGTGCAGAAGACCACAGATAGAATCAACAACCTGTACCAAAAGCTCAAAGGAGTCCATGATAACTGCTCATTAAGTTTCCCTCAGACCCTAGAAGACTTCCCGGGAAAGGAGCAGCGGTTATCTCAACTGAAAGAAGAGCTAGGCGTCCAGATGGAGTATGTGAAAAGCATTGATGTCCTTGCCATGGATGATCTCCAACATTACATCGGTTCATCAACACTTCACAACCATCTGCTGAAGGAAACATATCAAGTTGCTGAAGCAGAAGTACAAAGCATTAAAATAGAGCTCGGGAAGAATGTAACTTCTCAGAAAATCCTGTTTCCTGCTGCAGCAAACATAATCATAAGGGATACAGGTGTGTGGCACAGCTACATAGAAGAGGAGGTCAGGAAAGCTGCAGCAGCAGCAGAAGCATCAGTAGATTCGGCAGCCCCTCTCCCAGCAGCCTCTTCCCCAGCAATGGCAGAAAGTCTGGCCAGTCCCATTCCCCCTTCCCAATTAGGAGCAGCATCAGCAGGGGATTCGAGGACCTCTTCCCAGGCAGCATCAGTGACCATCAACTTGGGCGACCCTTTGCCAGGAGAAGATCATGCACAGGAATGAAGAAGCTGAATTTAGTGAGCCACTCTTTTTCAGCCAGACACGTGCCCAGCAGGGAACGCTTTGAGTTTAGCAAATTTTCTGTTATATGTAAGGCGTAAGCCGTGGGACAGTTGTCCATATTTTTTGTCAAAATATTTTTGTAAATGAAGTGGCCATTTTGGTGATCGATTATATTAGAAATCCCTGTAAATGACAGGAGGGGGATGCTAGGTGTCGGCCCAGAGGGCAAATTTTGTAACTATAAATAGGAGCCTAGAAGAGATAAGAATGGGGGGACTTTTTGGCAGAGAATGAAAATTTTTTGGGCAAATGATATGAGCTATCTTGTATCGGCTCTGTGAATTGAATTTTTCTAATAGAAGCCACGGGAGATGAACGTTTTGCTTGGAATGTTGGGTTGCTTTATGTTGGACTATTCTAATGACTGCAATTCTGCAATGTGAGATCATTCTTGACTTCTGAATTATTTCTTTGTATTAATGATTTTGCTCTTATCTATGCATGCGTTCTCTCTATTTCATGGACAATGAATGCGTTCCATATTAAATCAGGAGCTATCTGCTGATACTTTTATCATTGCTGTAGATTTTTTCTTTTAGATCGAATGGCTAACTGTTCTTTCTTCTGGATAATTCGTATGGCTCATTGTTCAAGCTTTTAATTGCTCCTTGCAGGGATCTTTTAGTTTAATTCTAGTTTCGTTGTATCTAGATCTGTTTCTTTATTCTTGTTGTGTAGATTAAATAATTTTGATTTCTTCTGTTCATAAGCAGTAGATACGTTCTGTAAGTCTCATTTCAGATCTGTTTCTTTATCCTTTAACGTTCCTCTGTTTTCTGAGCAATAGATGCGTTCCATTTTGAATGGGAAGCTATCTTATCAAGATCCTCATCTCGTTGTAGCTATGACTGTGAGAAATAATAGCTATCTGTTCGTTACTTATGATAATCTGCTACAGCTGATTGCTCTCCCCTTAAGCGTGTTCCCCTGCAGGGATAGATAGATGTGTTCATGTTTCTAGATTTAGATCTGTTTCAGTTGCATTTAGACTAAGTATAATTTAGGCATGTGCATCTCATATAAAACACATAAAATCCAAAAGAAAGGTGGATCGGGCCATAACCGGTAGAATAGGATTTAAGTTCCAAAACCACGGTTGCCGGAACCGCTAACCGGACGGATTCCCTACACCAAACGGGAGATAGTCTAATTGGGACCGTCTCTCGGGGAGAATCCCTTTCTGATTGATGCTACGATATCCGAGGCATCAACAGAAGGGTATTTCCACCTTTTATTGTCAAAGAAATGTAGATAAGTACAAATATACCTGATCTGTCCAAACACTTTTGCAACCGAGTCCTGGGCTCCTTCTCTTCACAATGACTTGAGAATTTCTCCAACATAACAGCAGTTAAAGCATTCCTTCTAGGTCTCTCTCTTATGGCTTCCCCTTGTATTTATTGGACAAGGTAGCCAATTGAATTCAAGAGGTGGTTGAATTGGGAGGTTGGGGAAGTTGCAAAACCAACTTCAACTAATCCCGATTCGTAATCTTAATATATTTTTTATTTCATATTAATATGTGCACAGGTTTCATACAACCATACTAGCGCACAGTATGCAACTTTTGCACTTTACAACCAGCATTTGCAACATTTTAAGGGATGTGCGTTGGTTGTCTTCAAGCAGACCAGTGTTCAGAATGTTGTATCACTATGGAAATAGTAGTGCACATGTCATGAAAAATGTAGAAAAAATGTATTTTTCAGCTGAAGAGTGTAGTCTCAGCAACAACGCATCTAGGGTCAATCTAGCTCTTCCATCCATATTGTCCTTTTGTGTGATCAACAAAGCAATGTGATCACGGATGGAGAAGTGCAGATTTGACCTATAACAGTAGCAGATCGATAAAGCATACCTTAGTATAGATAGCAGGATCAACAGCACATAGTACATGAAGTAAGACATCAGCAGAAGTGTAGAATTGAGAGGAATGAGAATTCAAGTGATGTATGCAGCTCAGTGATAGTGAATCATCTGCATACGAAGGTAGAGAACAGCAGAACTAATATCAAGAGATAAAAATTGTGTGCGAGTTGGAATTTTAGTAAGTCATAATCTTATATTGGATATTTGGGCAGCAGGACGGGGCGAGGAGTAGGAGGTTGTAGCCTCCTTCCAGTTGGTGTTGTAGAACATAGGGATTCGAAGCTTCCTTCAGGTTGGTGCCTGTAAAACCACGGGGTCGATTCCTGTAAAACCAAGGGGTTGATGCCTCCTTCTAGTTGGTGCTGGTAAACACAATAAATTGGTGCTTCCTTGAATGTATTATTTAGAGCATTCCATGGATTTCTCCCATTTGGGTTTCCACGTCAAAATCATGTGTGTTATGTGTTCTTTGTCTTGGTCCATATATGGATGAATGATTTTGATTATATTGGATGCATAAGTAAACATCAAGATTAAGTTAAGACTAATCTATTAGAGAATAAAAAATATTGATAGTTGTGCTAATACCGATTCACCCTCCCTCTTAGTATTAAATCAATTCCTACAATTGGTCACCAGATCGGGTGTCTTCAGTAACATATTAACATATGGAAGATAGATCATTGTGCATATATGGACAAGTAGGAAGGTATTTCCACTAACGGAGAATCAAGATTTGATAGCACCAATTATAACTTCTGGAAGGTCAAAATGGAAGTATACTTGCAATCACAAGGAGCAGATGTTTGGAAATCTATTGTTGATGGTTACAATGTCCCAGCAGTTGTTCCAGTTAATCCAGAACAAAGGATAATCTATGAAAAAAATGAAAGAGACAGAAATGCACTACTATGTGGTTTGATAGATAATGAATTCGTCAAGGTTATGCACTGCATTTCAGCCAAGGAAGTTTGGGACAAACGCAGAGGTGTCTATGAAGGCGACGAAAAGGTAAAGAAAGCAAAATTGCAAAACTACACTGGGTTATTTGAATCTCTAAGAATGAAAAATGAAGAAAACATTATTGCTTACTTCTTAAGATTAGATGAGATAGTAAATGCTATCAAAAGTATTGGGGTTAGTTTGGAAGAAGAATATGTGGTACATTGATCCATATCGAATTTGGCATTATTGTCGAATGCCGAAATATACTGCGACAAGACATCGTCGACACAAATCCGATGAGTTTCGACTTCAACACTCTGTGACTTCGACACAACTTTGGCAAGTTGTCGAACTGTGACATGACTTCGACACGTTCAGCGACCTCACAGTTTTGTGACGTCGACATACGACATTGACCTGCGACTTGCGCAACACCATATTGCGACTTACGACTGTCAAACTTCGACAAACTGTCTCCCTGTCTTCCAGTCGACTGTAATGGTTGAACTGTCGAATCATTATAACTCCTTTTGTTACTGAACGTAACTAGAAGGAACCCAAGTGTCTCATCACTCTCTATATAATCATGTAAACTATTGTAATATACATCTTATCAGTCCAGATATTTACATCCAGTAATAGATAAATCAGTTTGCATTCCTTCATATTTGTCTATGTGTATTGTTGTTTATCTGTGTAGTGTAATTTCTGCTCGCTTATTCTATTTCTTGTGCTTCCGTCATAATAGAACCGACTCATTCAGCCAAACTATTGTCCCCCTAGGCTTCCTGTCCTCGAGTGGATCATTGGTATCAGAGCAGAATCAAAGTTCATTCAGAGCTTCGTCAGAGCACATCAGGATTCATCTTTGTTCGTGCTTAATTTTTGCGTAGACACTTCTAGTGAAGTTACCTGACTTATGTTGTTTCAAACTTGTTTGTAGACTCAGCAATCCAAGAAGACACTACATCCAAATATGGCAGAAGAAACAAGTGAAAGACATGCAATCGACGAGACACAGCAGCTCATAGAGCAAGCGCTGGCTCGACAACGAACTGATATGTTCACCCAGTTCAATGAGATTCTCATGTGATTTGCTTCTACTTCAGGAGAATTTATGATGAGAACTAACTCCGACAAAATCAGCCCCTTCAAAGTGCAAATGAATTTGGACATACCGAATCTAGAAGGAAATATTGACGTGGAATCCATCGACAATTGGAGTCCTATTACTCTGTGAATCAACTCTCAAAAGCCGACAAGATCACCATTGCATCCTTAAATATGTCAAAATCTGTGCACTGTTGGTGGGAGAATATTTCGAAAAATATGGAGAAAAGTGGAGACCCCATCGACACATGGGATAAATTCATTGAACACATCCGAAAGGCGTTTTACCTGTCGAAATACCTTGAGAAGCAGTATAAGAAGTGGAAGCAGC
This sequence comes from Larix kaempferi, assembly GCA_027924585.1. Taxonomy (NCBI): domain Eukaryota; kingdom Viridiplantae; phylum Streptophyta; class Pinopsida; order Pinales; family Pinaceae; genus Larix; species Larix kaempferi. Next base: position 20,000,738 of record BSBM01000613.1, on the reverse strand, counting down.
TAAGGAAATGGAAAGACCAATCCATGCAAAGCTACACCGACGAGTTCTATCGACTCATGGCTAGACTTGGCATCCAAGAAGAAGAAAAATTGCTTGTTCTGAAATACATTAGCAGATTATCCTAGTACATTCAGTAGGAGATGGAGTTTTTTACTGTAAATACGTTTGTGGATGCATTCCACTACGACAGCAAACTTGAAACCAAGCAGAAAGGAAAAGCACGCTTCGCGACAAAGTCAACATCGGGACGACCACGCGAAAGGAAGGCACCACGCGAAAGGAAGGCACCAGCCGAATTCGATAAGTTGAAATCTTCTCAGCCGACTCTGCCAAATCTAGATCACGGCAAGAATCCTTTTCATAAAAAGGAACATAGCAAGAAACCAGCCAGAAAATGGTGCGACTACCATCACTCATCTTGGCATGATACATCTGAATGCAAAGCTCGGAAGACCTTTTTGGAAAAAGTGTTGACATCCGACGCGTTTGACAAGACTTTGGTAGAATCTAACCTAGAAGCAATGACTCTTTTGGCATCGACATCTCCAACAGCCTCAACCATCGTTGACGAGGAGGAATAAGAGCTCCTATTCCATACACAGATATGGGTTCAAAACAATCCATTGCATCTGATTGTGGACAATGGGAGCCAGAAGAATTTTTTTTTGAAGAACTTGTAAAGAAACTAGGTCTTGCAACCACTCCACATCCTCATCCTTACAACATCGGTTGGATGAAGGATGGACAAGAGCTAAGGATCACACGACAATGGAAGCTCGCATACTTCATAAAGCCTTTTGAAGATGAAGTAATTTGCAACCTGGCACCACACTTCGTAGACGATGCCCTATTTGGGATACCTTACCTATGGGATCGCCATGGAAGTTACCAGTCACAACCGCAGAAGGTGATTGTTAGAATCGGAGATCAGCGATGCAACATACTATAACGACAACCTACACCAACGGTTGCCTTGGTATCTGTGAAACAGACAAAGAAGGTCATCAATCATGCTCAAAATTTCGTGTTAATCATGATCAATCATGCTCAGAAGGGAATACTACAGTGACGAGTCGACTCACCGACCAAAGCAGCTCCCGACAGAAGTAGTTGATCGACAACATTCTCGATGAGTATAGGAGTTTATTCCAAGATCTAGATGGAGTACCTCAACATTGCCAGGTAAAACACTCCATTGAACTTTTTGCATGTTCTTCGTTTCCTAACGCATATGTCTACAGAAGATCCATTCTCGAAAATGAATAGATTCGAAGACAAATCTAAGATTTGATCGACAAAGCCATATTTGACCCAGCTCCTCCCCTTGTGGAAGTCCAGTCATCCTCATTCCGAAGAAAGATGGTACTTGGAACATGTGCATCGACTACAGGGCACTCAACAAAATATCGGTGAAGAATCGGTACCCTCTGTCGCGAATAGATGAGCTCATCGACTGTCTGAAAGGTGATGAGTTCTTTACTAAGCTCGACCTCAAGTCGGGATATCATCAGATTCCAATCGAGCCCTCAAATGTATGGAAAATTGCTTTCAAGACCAAAGAAGGATTGTTTGAATGGTTAGTCATGCCTTTCGGCTTAACCAATGCACCTGCAACCTTCATGCGATACATGGATAACATTCTACAACCTTTCATTGGAAAATGGGTCATTGTCTACCTTGATGGCATATTTATTTTCAGTCGATCATGGGAAGAACATGTCTGACAGCTTCGACAAGTCCTCGACACTCTCCAACAACATCGACTTTACTTGAACATAGACAAGTGTACCTTTGCAATGAACAACATCAAATATTTGGTGTATGTAATTGACTCTGCATGAATTCACATCGATCCAGACAAATTACAGATCCTCAAAGATTGGTCCATTCCTCAAAACATTCAAGAACTAAGAAGCTTTCTTGGTTTGGAAAATTTATATCGATGACTCATACTCGGCTTCCATCACATAGCCTGGCCCTTGAATCAAATGAGGAAGGGAAATGGAAAAACTATCTTCAAATGGACACTGACACAACAAGTAACTTTTGAACAGCTCAAACACAAGCTCTGCACTGCACCAGTACTTGTGTTACTTGATTTGCATCAACCCTTTTATATTGAGATGGATGCATCGGTCTATGCCTTGGGTGCGGTGATTACTCAGTCTGGTCACCCAGTTGCTTTTCATTCCGAAACTTTTAACGAAACTGTTAGAATATATTCGACATACAAAAAAGAACTGTATGCCATTGTGCAAGCTCTCAATCAATGGAGGCATTACATCCTTGGCAAGGAAACAGTCATCCTCACTGACCATAAGCCTCTTCAGTTTGCTCCGACACAATCAAAACTTCAAACAAATAGGGTTAAGTGGATTAATTACCTGCAACAATTTCAGTTGGTAATTAAGTATCGGAAAGGTAAATCTAACACCGCCACCAATTGTCTAAGAAGACTTCCCATTACTCTCATTTTCATAGTGATGAGTATGCAGGGATATGACACCACTACTTGGCCTCAGTTGTATCAGGAAGACATCGAATTTTCACTAGTCTACTGAGAGCTTCAGACTAACAAGTCGTCGACCGCTGACTATTTCCTAAAATATACTTTCCTATACAAGCTTGGACAGCTTTGTGTACCGACCGGTGAGCATCAATAGCAGGTCATTTGGGACGCGCACTACAGAAATATTGCAGGACACTTTGGAGTAGCAAAGACGCTTGCTATTCTGTATAAGTATTTATTTTGGCCTACACTTAAAATCGACGTCAACAAGTACATTTAATCATGCGTGGTTTGTGCCATTGCTAAACTGCCTAATCGACGACAAGGATTGTACATGCCTTTTCCAGTTCCTAGTCGACCATGGGAATCTATTTCTATGGACTACTTGACAGGGTATCCTACTATGAAACATCAGCATGACGCGATCTTAGTAGTAGTCAACATATTTTCCAAGATGGTCATTCCCATACCATGCAAGAAGAAAACGACAACGCAGCACACTGCTCAGGTCTTCTTCACACATGTTTGGAAACTCTTTGGTTTACCGACAACCATCTTTTCCGACCGAGATGCAAGATTCGTCAGCATATTTTGGAAGACCCTTTGGAAACATATAGACACACGACTCTCATTGTCGACATCTTTCCATCCGAAGACTGACGGACAGACGGAAGTTGTGAATCGCTTGGTCGTACAACTGCTTCGCATGTACAACCACAAGCATCGACGAACATGGGATGAAATTCTTCCATGCATACAGCACAAATACAATAATGCTCAACACAGATCTACAAGAAAGATTCCATTTGAGATCCATTATGGATTTCAACCCTCAGCGCCTATTGACTTGATTAGCTTCTCGACACAGCCGAACTTCGACATCGACCACAACCAGCGAGAAGTTGACAAAGCATTGAAGTTTTGTGAATAGATTTGTGACATCCAGAAACAAGCACGTGACATGTTGCATAGAGAAAATGCGAAAGCTAATGCCCGACATGATAAGAATTGTATCCCTCATTCATTCCAAATTAGGGATAAGTTCTGGTTATGTCTTAAGAAGGAGCGCTTCACTGGCCCATTCAAGAATATCAAACCTTTGCGATATGGTCCATACAGTATTCTTTAGCAGATTGGCGAAAACACTTTCCAGCTCGACATTCCTGCGTGCCTTGGTCTACATCTTGCCTTCAATGTGGATCTACTTTGACCATACCATGCACCACTGTTGGAACAAAACGACTTGCAGACAGTAGAACCTGACGACATCCATCCAGATGTTCAGGATCCTCTTCCTTGCGACACCATTATGGGACGACGAGTATGCCATACAAGGACAAACACAATTCCCTTGTTTTAGGCTGCTAAGGCAGGCCATATACCAGCATAAGGAAAGTGATACTCTGCTACTGAACTAACCGTCAAGTTTCCTCACCTTCACGAGCAAATAATGGGGACCATTGTTTCTTAAGGAAGGAGGTCTGATCCATATCACAGTTGGATTTATTGTCGAATGCCAACATCTACTACAACATGCCATCGTCGACACAACTCTAATGAGTTTCGACTTCGATATAGCTTCAACACACTTTGCGAATTCGACACAACTTTGGCAAGTTGTCAAACTGTGACATGACTTCGACACGTTCAACAACCTCACAGTTTCGCGACGCCAACCTGCGACTTGCGCAACACCATAATTCGACTTGCAACTGTCGAACTTCGACAGACTATCTCTCTGTCTTCTAGTCAACTGTAACAGTTGAACTACTGAATCGTTATAACTCCTTTTGTAACTGAATGTAACGGGAAGGCACCCAAGTGTCTGTTGATGTATTTGTAACTTCGGAATGTATTTCATCTATGTATTTCATATATATATTTATTGTACCCTTATTAGAGATGTGTTATTCCTCTATAAGGAAGTGTCGTCATGTGGATTGAAAAGTGTCGCAAGTGTGTGTACTTGGTGATGGGTTATTAGACCACCATGTGTGGGGTCGGACCTGAATTATATATTATATTATGGATGTACCTAGATAGACAAGTCGGCCCCATAAGGTCACTGGGCAAACAGGTTAGTATAAATAGAGATCAGGAGATCTTTATTTTGATCATTCGGAAAGTCACACTTCTCTCACTCAGAAAGTGGTGCACTAGTGAGAAGGAGGATCATCTGCTACTAGGAGACTATCTCAAGTGTATTTTCGTTGTACTTTGGTTGAGCCATTGGTCTCTCTATCTCTGAGGAAGTTGTGGGGTTTTTCACCTTAGGGTTTTCCCCACAAAAACTCTGTGTCTCTTGTCTCTCATGCTTTTGATTCTTGTGATGCTTGTCATGCTTATTGTGATTGTTATGCATTGATATACTGTATATGTTATTCTCTCAGTAAATATCCAAGACTATTGTGAATTAATGCTCAAAATTTAACATGGTATCAGAGCTAACCTGAGAAGAAGACATTTTGCAGTGACAGAAACTTGAGTTTCTTGTTTATTGGGTTTCTCTCCACAGATTTTGGAAAAGCAGTATAGTAGATTGACTCTACTCATCAAGGAGAATCTATCTATCCAATTAGAATTCAATTCTGGCCATTTTCAGATTTGGCCATAAAAATTAGGGTTTCCACAAAAATAGGAATTGCTGAAATCTGAAGACATAGCTGGAAGCTCCTTGCAAAAATCGAATTTTAGAGCTTTGGATAGAGATTTTTGTCTAGGTAGATATCCAAGGAATGCAAACCCTAATTAAGGGCTCTCTCTAGTGAACCCGGGAGGACAAAAAGGAAAATCTGGAGGGTAAAGCTTTGCTGATCTCAAATTCTGAATACACCAAGCTGATCAGCTCATCAAGGCACATCTTTCTATCCTTTCAGAAAGTTGAAATTCACATTTTGAATTTTTAGGGTTTTTCCGACAAACCCTAATCCGGGACCAGATCCAGTTTTCAACATTTCAAGTGGTAAGACCTAAATCTTTTTCTATTTCCATTTGAAGTACTCTTTAAGATGTCTCACCACACCAAGCTTGAGGATAATCTTGAAGGAGCTGATAACTTTCGAGCTTGGAAGTATAGGATTGGGTTAATCCTGGAAGAAAATGAGTTGGACTCATATTTAAAAGAAGACATCCCTATCCCAGAGGATGAAGAAGCGAAGGTATTGCATAAGAAGAACTTGGTCAAGGAAAAGAGAATCATTTCTGATTCTATCAAAGACCATATCATACCCCATGTATCTTCTCTAAAGACACCCAAGGAGATGTTTGACTCTTTGACCAAGCTATTTGAAGGGAAGAACATAAATCGGAAGATGACCCTGCGGAACCAATTGAAAGGAGTAAAGTTTCAGAATGGAGAAACCATTCAATCTTATTTTTCAAGGGTCTCCCAAATCAAGGAACAACTAGAAACAGTGGATGAAATTGTGGAGAATGGTGAAGTGGTGATGACCACTCTAAATGGCCTACCTAGGTCATGGGATTCCTTTATTCAAGGAATTTGTGCAAGGAAGAAGTTGATCTCCTTCAACAGATTGTGGGAAGAATGCTCTCAAGAAGAAGCTAGGCTTGTGGCCCGAGAAGAAAAGATGGGAAATGAAGATCAAGCTCTCACAGCACATGCCAAGAAAGGAAAGTCCAAGAAGGAATCATCTCATAACAGGAAATTCTCACACCACCATTATCATAAAGATAAGAAAGATCTCAGATGCTTCAATTGAAATGAGAAGGGACACTTTGCTTCAGATTGTCCCAAGAAGAAGAAAGACAACAACAACTTCAACAAGAAGAAGAAGAATAACAAAAGAAGATATCATGCTCATGCTGCCGAAGATGATGAACCCCCAAAGAAGAAGGCTAGGGAAGAAAGTGATAGTGATGATGACTCATCAAGTGAAGAAGAGTATGTTCTAATTTCTACTCTCACAGGTACTATCTCCCATGGTTGTAATGATTGGTTGATTGACGATGGGGCTTCCAAACCCATGACTGGGTTTAAGAAATATTTTGTGAATCTATATGAACATGAATCACCCCATAAGGTGAAACTTGGGGATGATTATCAATACCCAATCAAAGGAAGTGGTGAAGCCTCCTACAACCTAGATTCTGGAAAATCTTTGAAGATGAAAGAAGTCCTTTATGTACCTAGGCTCAAGAAGAACTTACTCTCCATCTCTGCATTGGATGCAAAAGGTATGAGAGTTGCATTTGTGGATGGCCAAGTCCTAATGTGGCCAAAGGGAAAGACCATAGATGATGCAGTAGTGGTTAGAGAAAGAGGGAGGTTTGTATAAATTGAAGGGACAACCTAAACATGCCATGGTACATGAATCCATGGAGCCAAGTGAACTTTGGCATAGAAGACTTGCTCATATGCACTATAGGGCACTTCCAATTGCAAGCAAGGCTATAGAGGGTCTTCCTGAAATCAAGACCAAACATGAAGGTGTTTGCAAAGGATGTGCAAAAGGTAAGAACATCAAGAAGGCTTTCCCAAGCAGTGAAAGCAAGGCAAAAGACATCCTGGAAATCATCCACTCAGATGTATGTGGTCCTATGTCATCCAGTTCTCTGAGTGGGTATGTTTACTATGTCTCATTTATTGATGACTTCTCCAGGAAGACTTGGGTATACTTCTTGAAGAACAAAGATGAGGTGTTTGATAAGTTCAAGGAATTCAAAACCTTGATGGAGAATCAAACTGACAAGAATATCAAAACATTCAGATCCGACAATGGTGGAGAATTCACCTCAGGTGACTTCAAAAATCTTTGCAGTGATTCAGGAATTAAGAGGGAGTTGACTGCTCCTTATAATCCTCAACATAATGGAGTTGCAGAAAGGAATAACAGAACAATCATGGAAGCAGCAATGGCAATGCTACATGACCAAGATCTACCTATGCATCTATGGGCAGAAGCAGCTAGAACAGTTGTATATGTGTAGAACAGAACACCCCACAAGATATTGGACAACAAAACTCTAGAAGAAGTCTTTTCTAGTAAAAAACCTGAAGTCAGCCATCTCAGAATATTTGGTTGTCCAGTATACACTCATGTCCCAAAGGAAAAGAGGACCAAACTAGATCCTTCAGGAAAGAAGGGTATCTTTGTGGGTTACAGTGAAAGCTCGAAGGCTTACAGAATATACTTTCCAGGGTTCAAGAAGATTGATGTCAGCATGGATGTAACATTTGATGAAAACTCAGCATTCATCAAATAAAAGAAGGCACCTATCGAAGTTTATGAAGAACCTAAGGAAACTAGATTTCAAGACACTACCATGACTGAAGCAATTCCAGAAGTTGTTCGTGAGTTTGAAGATCCGCAAGAACCTGTAGATCCACCCCATGAGGATAACTCTCACAAGAGGAAACCTACATGGGCTAGAGAGCTCATTCAAGATGCAGAAAGATTTGGCATTCCAGAAGAAGAACACAGAGCAAAGAAGAGAACCAGATCACATACCAGCTATGTTGCTTTACTCTGTGACATTATGAACAAAGAAACTTCCATTTATGAAGAAGCAGTGGAAAAGAAAGAATGGAAGGATGCCATGGTTGAGGAATACCAATCAATAATGAAGAATGATGTTTGGGATGTTGTCCCAAGACCTAAAGAGAAGTCTGTTGTGACTTCCAAATGGATCTACAAAATCAAGCATGCTGCAGATGGCAGTGTAGAGAAATACAAAGCAAGATTCGTAGCTCGTGGCTTCTCTCAGAAAGAGGGAATAGATTATGAAGAAACATTTGCACCTGTAGCCAGGTATACTTCCATCAGAACAGTACTTTCCCTGGCTGCAACAATGAAATGGAAAATACACCAGATGGATGTCAAGACTGCTTTCTTGAATGGTGTAGTTGAAGAGGAAGTATATGTGGAGCAGCCACTCGGTTTCAAAATACATGATAGGGAGTCATATGTGTGCAGATTGAAGAAAGCCTTGTATGGATTGAAGTAAGCTCCCAGAACTTGGTATGGTAGGATGGACAATTTCCTATCTAGTTTGGGATTTACCAAGAGTAAAGCGGATTCCAACCTTTACTACAAGGTTGAGGAAGGGAATCCTATTATTCTACTCATGTATGTGGATGACTTATTTGTAACAGGAGATGACAGATTGATTGTAGATACTAAGAGGAAGCTTGCTATCGAGTTCGATATGAAAGATTTGGGAATGATGCATTATTTCCTAGGTATGGAAGTGTGACAGAGTGCAGGTGGGATCTTCCTTGGTCAAGGGAAGTACACAGTAGATATCCTGAAGAGATTCGGGAAGATGGATTGCAAGGCCATGGCCACACCTATGGCATCGAATCTGAAGCTTCTATGTGATGCTTCATCTAAGCTAGTTGATGTCTCTATGTATCCTCAAATGATTGGGTCATTGATGTACCTGACGAACACGAGACCAGATATTTGCTTTGCAGTGAACACATTGAGCCAGTTCCTGATAGATCCGAGGAGTGTTCACCTGGTTGTTGTAAAGCATGTTCTAAGGTACCTGAAGGGTACAGTGGATTATGGGCTCAAGTATGAAGCGAATCAAATGTTTAACCTGCAGGGTTATGTTGATTCAGATTGGGCTGGCAGTGCTGCAGATAGGAAGAGCACATCTGGGTGTTGCTTCAGTATGGGATCAGGTGTGATCTCTTGGTTAAGCAGGAAGCAGTCCTGCGTAGCACTGAGTACAGCTGAGGTAGAGTATGTTGCATCCTGTTCAGCTAGTTGTGAGGCAGTATGGCTACGGAAGCTACTGTCTGAGTTATTTGATCTCCCGTTGGATGCTACTGGTATCTTTTGTGATAACCAAAGTTGTGTGAAGTTGTCCGAGAACCCAGTGTTTCATGACAGGTCAAAACACATAGAGATCAAATATCACTATATCAAGGATATGGTGCAGAGAGGAGCTGTGAAGCTCCTGTACGTTGCAACGGACAAGCAGATTGCAGATGTGTTGACGAAGCCACTAGCCAGGGTGAAGTTCGAGTACTTCAGGGAGAGGCTTGGTGTTTTTCAGATTGATGACACTTCGAGGAAGAAGTGATGGACACATTTGTTGAAGCCATTCCAAGCATGTTGGAAGGAGGATCCTTCACATGGATGTGGATGTAAGCACTGGATGATGAGCATCAGGATGATGTTCTGGTTTCTGCTTTGTATGATCAGTTGGATCATTTATATATGTATGTATGCATCATGTTGGATGTTGGATATGATCAGTTGGATCATGTATATGTATATGTATGTACGCATCATGTTGGATGCTGGATATGATCAGTTGGATCATGTGTATGTATTTTGTATATGCATCATGTTGGATGCTTTGACCATGTATCTGTATATGTATCAGGTGGATACATTGCATGATCATGTAGATCATGTATGTTGATATGTATCATGTATTTTTATTTGTATCAGGTGGATACACTGTATGATCAGGTGGATCATGTATGATGATATGTATCAGGTAGATACTTGGTATGCATCAGGTAGATGCATTGTATGATCAGGATGATCATGGATGATGAGCTTCAGGATGTTGCTCTAGATGACATGCAGTAGGATGTTGCAGTGATGATGATCAGGATGATCATGTGTACATCAGGATGATGTATGGTGAGTATCAGGTTGATACTTAGTGGCCGTGGAATAGGTTGTGCAGATAAGCATGTAATTTGTGCCCTGGGAGATTTGCAGATAGTCTTTTGAGGTTTTCCCTATGGCATGTAATTTGTACCCTGGGATATCTGGAAAATGCTCTTTCAAGGTTTTTCCATGACCACATGTAATTTGTGCCTTGGGAGATCCGATAGGTTGAGCCTTGTGCTCGTAATCAGTCCTGGGATGCTCTTTCGAGGTTTTGTGGTGACCACATGTAATTTGTGTTCTGGGAGATCCGATAGATTGATCCTTGTGCTCGTAATCAGTCCTGAGATTCCCTTTCGAGGTTTTGTGTTGGGGTCACTTGTAATAAGTCCTGGAGATCTGGATAGGATGAAAAAGGCCTCAAATGCTCTTTGGGGTTCTTGCTAGTCAGAAGACTCTTTTAAGGTTTTGTGACGCACGTAATAAGTCCTGAGATTTCCACAGTATGGCCAGTGATGATGAAGACCTGCAGGTGGTGGGCCTACATCCAGTATGAAAAGGACTGGATCTGTAGAACTTCCTATGACGAGTAGAGTTAGAGATTGGTTGAGATAGAAGCAGCAGTGACGATGATGATGACGATGATCCCGAGAAGAAGACTTGTCTAGCAGATCTATGTCGAGAAATTCCTTCCTAGTTAAGAGGAAGTGTTGATGTATGTGTAACTTTGGAATGTATTTCATCTATGTATTTCATATATATATTTATTGTACCCTTATTAGAAATGTGGTATTCCTCTATAAGGAAGTGTCGTCATGTGGATTGACAAGTGTCGCAAGTGTGTGTACTTGGCGATGGGTTATTAGACCACCATGTGTGGGTTTGGCCCTGAATTATATATTATATTATGGATGTACATAGCTAGACAAGTAATCCCCATAAGGTCACTGGGAAAACAGGTTAGTATAAATAGAGATCGGGAGATCTCTATTTTGATCATTCGGAAAGTCACACTTCTCTCACTCAGAAAGTGGCGCACTAGTGAGGAGGAGGATCATCTACTACTAGGAGACTATCTCAAGTGTATTTTGGTTGTACTTTGGTTGATCCATTGCTCTCTCTATCTCTGAGGAAGTTGTGGGGTTTTTCACCTTAGGGTTTTCCCCATGGAAACTCTGTGTCTCTTGTCTCTCATGCTTTTGATTCTTGTGATGCTTGTCATGCTTATTGTGATTGTTATGCATTGATATACTGTATATGTTATTCTCTCAGTAAAGATCCAAGATTATTGTGAATTAATGCTCAAAATTTAACAGTGTCTCACCACTCTCTATATAAGCATGTAAACTATTGTAATATACATCTTATCAGTTCGGAGCTTTACATCCAGTAATAGATAAATCAGTTCGCATTCCTTCATATTTGTCTGTGTGTATTTGGTTATTCTATTTCTTGTGCTTCTATCATAATAGAGTTGACTCATTCATTCGAACTGTTGTACCCCTCGACTTCCTGGCCCCGAGTGGATCATACATAAAGTATTGAGAAATTTACCCTCCAGGTTTGATGTGAAGGTGTCTTTGTTAGAAGAACGTGCTAATATTGAAGACCTGACGAAGGACGAGCTTCAGGGGATTTTGACTACATACGAGATGATAACTAAGATAGATACTCCCATCATAAAGGAAGTTGATTTTAAATCCACCGGAAAGGATAAACATGATCATGACAAGGACTGTTGTGATGAGTCGGATGATGAGGAATCAAACTTTGTCAAAAATCTTAAAAGAGGATGAGGTAAGTATAAGAACAAGTTTCAGGGGCAGGGATGATGGCCTGTTGGAAACTGTCTGTTTGTTAAGGTGTATAGGTTGTTAAGAAAGTCGCAGGTTCGAGTCTATCGTAAAGGAGGTCGCGGAGGTTACACCCCAGCAGTTTTCACTCGAGGTTTATAGTGGAAGCTGCGGGAATCGACCCCATGTCACGCGAGTATGAAACCCACGCGTTACCGATTCAGCTCATTAACAAAACAAAAAAAGTATAAGAACAAGTTTCCCTTCAAATGTTTCAAATGTGGAGGAGTAGTTCATTATGCCTCTAAGTGTCCTTACAAAGAAAAAGGAGACAGTGACAGTGACGAAGAATCTAGTTCGTATGATTGGAAAACTACACGATCTCAACACATACCTGGAAATAAAATGAGGATTCCAAAATAGAGGAAGAGTCTGTATACTGAGGAAGGAAGCAATGCATATGAAGGAATATATTACGATGAAGAACCAAAAGAAGTACTTTTCATGGCATTTTTGGAAGAAGAAAGCAAACATGAAAAGAAGAATATCAGTACTCCAATCACGCAAAGCAAACCTGGATCACTAGACAAATACTTCTTTAGTGGATCATTCAAAACACCTCCAAAGCCAGCTACACCTCCAAACCTAGTTGTTGAGGTCAATATTGATAATCAATCTAAAGAAGATGAAGATGATGCAGACATTTACTCGGAAGGTGAATTGATTAGTGCCCTAGATGACTTAAAGAATTCGAGGAAGAAGAATAAATTCTTGCAAGAATAGTTATCGAAGTATGAAGAACAGGAAAAGCCATTTCAAGAATCTCTTGATGCAGAAATTCATGAAAAGGTAGCCAACTATGAGATAGAGCTTATTTGTGCACAAGACAAAATCAAATTGCTTGATGAAGAGAAATTTGCATGGAAAATCTCTTTCGAATAATTGGCACAAAAAATCATGATGATATCAAATCAACTTGAAGAGAAGGACAAAGAGATATTTCGTCTAGAAGATAGATTGATTGAGATAAAGGGGAAGAAACAAATCCAAGGGCCCATAGTGATTTGCACACATCAAGAAAACTACAAGGCCAGTATTGATGATGAAGTAAAAGACAAGTTCAAAGACAACACATCAATCAAATATCACCAGAAGACAGAACAGGCCTTGGTTATGAAAAGGCATAAAAGAAGGTCTGTGACAGAGAATGTTTCCCGAATCATGTTAAGTCCTTTAGGTATGATGATTCCTTCAACCACAACTCTTTCCAATTTACTAACCAAAGAAGTATCAATAGGATGAAGTACGCAAGATGTAATTGCTTTGGTCATAGTGAAAAATATTGTCAAACTATGAGATGTTATGCATGTGATGGCTTTGGACATAAGGATATGTACTATTGAAAAGCAGTTAGCTATCCATATGAATATTTATTGCACAAAGGAAATCACATTCAAAATGACTATAGTAAAAAATATCCGGTACAGAATCAAGACAAAAGTGCGCACAACAAAACTTGGGTAAGGAAATATTCTCAGAAGTGTGCTAAAGATGCAAAAAAACCAGGTGCATTTAATGCAACAAGCAATTTTTGCCTCTCTGGTTAATCCCATAAGGATTGAGTGAGATCCTTGAGTTCAACATGATGGATCTTAAGGAATTCAAAGGGTATGTTAGTTAGGTGTGTGGATAGAATGTGTATGTCGTGGTATTCATTATGTTTGCACGAGGTTATATGTTAAGTTGGTAATGTCGCAGAAAGATTCAGATATATACACGCATTAAGTTACTGTTGAGTTATATTGCATGTGATATAGTGCAGAACAAAGTAATTGTTCGAATTTAGTAGTGTAGATGCAAGAAGAAATTTTTTGCATGAAGAAATAAACATTGCTAAAAGATAGACATGAGTCTATGCAAAATGGAACTTTTCATTATATTCAAATTCAGTATGTTTACGAAATTGCATGAGTCGAAACTCCATGCTGAGGCCAAAAGGTGTACACAAACCAACACCCGCAAAATTAAAGTGATGAAGCAATCTATAGTCGCAGTTCAAATTCAAGTTTAGTATCTGGTAGGTGTGCAAGACGAAGCTCCAAGTCAACCAGTACTAGCACAGTACACTCTAAAGTAGGACACACAAGAAAGAGTTGCAGAGTTACATATAACGGTGGTTCAGTATGCTCATACCGAAGCAACGATAATTCATTCAAAAAAATTTGTTGTTGGCACTCCAAATTGTCAACCCGATGGGCTAGGAGAATAATTTAATCAATGTATGTAACACACTTGTGATTGAGCATATTGATGATGAAAACCCGTTTCAACTCTTAAGCATGAGAAATTATACTGTTGAGTCTAGACCACAAGTCGCACATTCTCAAGGGCGCTATTCATTTGTTGATAGAAGGAGGCCTTTGGAAGAAGGAAGAAGAACCAGATGAAAATGCGACATGAAAATGCAGAAGTACTAATGGTGATGAACCAAGCATTGTTCATGGAACTCTTATAGAGTTGAATAGAAGACATTCATGCGCATAAAATTAATTTGATGAGATATGCATTCAATATTGCGCAATTCGAAGAAGGTGGTGGAGTCACCAAAATTGAATGTCAAATTTAATTGGTGTAGGAAAGGTGTACGGAAATCCAAAATTCAATTCATTTGATCGTACGACGAGATAATATTTCCTCAGAAGATCAAGTATGATGATGACACACAATGAATCTCACATGAACTAAGTATATTGGCTTTAACATTGAGTTGGCGGATGGACATGCCAAATATTTGGTTGTCATGGCAAGAGACACGAAAAACAATAAATGTGACAAGGCAAGGTGACAACATAGTAAATGCAACAGATAAAGTAGTCAGGTGCAGAAAGGAAGCAAATGAAATAACAAGGTAGAACCAATAAAGGTTTTGGCACTGCACAGTCGGCACAAAAGGATTTTTTCATGAATCACTGGTCAAAGAATGATGAAGTGTTATGACAGGAACAGGAGATCAAGATGAAGGATCAAGGTAACACATGTATTAAGAAAGCAATCAAAGATCATTATGAAAGGATTGTAAATCTTTGATTCAGATATGACTACTCCCTCTTAACCACCCTGATATCTCAAGCAGTTTGAGTCTCAATATCAATACATGCTCATAAATATATAAACTCAACAACTAGATCTCTTTACCAAAACTGAAAGTACATGCAATCACACATCAACACTGAATATACCTTGGAAACCCCAAACAAGGAAAACCAACAATCTGTGGGACTATCTTCTCTCTCAAGCCCAGAGAATATATAAATATCGACAAGTACAATACAGTCTCACCTCGGAAGTAACTCAATATGGAACTAGGAAAACTCTAGATCTGCATGCACTGGAAGAATGAACCCTAACTGGTGAACTAGATCTGAGTATCTCTGCAAGTGCCTCTGACTGATCTGTCTCTCTCTATCCTCTGCTCTGATATGCACTACAACACAAGAAGTCTAACTGCTAAAAATGGCCTCCTCTACATGCACAAGTGTTGTTATTTTTTCAGCATTTAATTCAATATGATCTAGGATCTTAACTGAGAGAACAACATGTACAGCATATCAAACATAGGAGACATGAGACACAAAGCATTTCACCGGGGAAAACCAAGAAGGTGAAAAACCCCGCAAATTCATCAGAGATAGAATAAGCACCAATACAAAGATCACCAAGATGAAGCCCCAAAACAAGAGATAGTCTCCTAGCAACATCTCCTCCTACACTTGTGCGCACTCCTCCTCTCTCTCACTAATGCGAAGTGAGTGAGTGTGTGAATGTATTAAATGAGGATCACGCATCCTCTATTTATACTTTACTTCACTTGACTTTTAACTCTAACTAGGTCGGCCCCAACTTAGGAGAGTCTAATAACCCATTACCACTTGTCACTGGGCTGACTCCACTAGGGTGGTCTAATAACCCTTTAACCCACATGACTCATACAGGGATGACCCCACCAAGGTGGTCTAATAACCCTTCAAATATAAGTTACAACACTTCCAATCGGAGGAATAATACATCTCCATTGGGGATACAATATAGTACAAATGTAATACGTACAATTTACAAGTGAATATCTTCCAAAGTTACAAATACATCAACACTCCCTCTTAACTAGGAAGGTATTCTCTTGACATAGGTCATCAATACATGTCGGCACAAGTCTTCAATTCTAGAGCTGGCTCATCGTCACTAGATCACTGCAGCATCATCGCCACTGCTTCTCTACTCATCATCTTGATCATTGAGCTATCTCTCAATTCTTCTCGTCATAGGAAGTTCTACAGAGCCAGCCCTTTTTCATGTTGGTTGTAGACCTAGCATCCTGTAGGTCTTCAACATCTCTGGCCATCCTGTGGAATGTGCATCAACAAAACCTCGAAATAGAATCCCAGGAATTTTACGAGCACACAGCTCAAGCCATCGGATCTCCCAAGATCCTTTACATGTGACCACCACAAAACCTCGAAAGAGCATCTGAGCTCAAACTATCGGATCTCCCAGTATCTTTTACATGTGGTCAGGAAAAACCTTAAAAGAGTGTCTTGCAACCTGCAAGATCTCTAAAGAGCATCCCAGGACTTTTACGAGAACACAGCTCAGCCTATGGGATCTCCAGGACTGATTACATGCCTCCTGTAGCAAAACCTCAAAAGAGCATACGAGCTCAAACTATCGGATTTCCCAAGATCTTTTTTATGCTACCTGTAGCAAAACCTCGAAAGAGTATTCGAGCTCAAACTATCGGATCTCCCAGTATCTTTTCTATGCTACCTGCACAATCTATCTGTTAAGTCAGTAATTTTTTCTGCATTTTTAGTTATTCTCTCCATTTTTTGGTTTGTTTTTTGAATCTACCTTAGTTAATTTTTGGTTTTCAGTTTTGGTTTTTGTCTTCTTAAGAACCTCATGAATGATTGAATAAAGTTTGAACCCAGTCCTTTCAGATTTCATTTGATTTTGGTTATTTTTTATATTGAAAAGTGGGTCAATGAGAGTTATATATTCAAAAGGAGAATCATTAATGACTTTAGAGAGTAGTTGAACTAATGTCCTAAACCAAATAGCTGCCAAAATCTCCGACAAATTGGAAAAAAGTTAGAAATTTGCTAAATTTTGGTTAAAAAATATTCTTGTAGCGCTACACCAAAGTTTAACACAGAGTGCGCTACAGGAATATCGTGGCATGAGTTTTTTGTAAATTCTCGATCTGATTTCAATCATCATGCAGAGTGAGAGTATCTAATCGCATTGTGTGAAGTGTTTAACACGTGTATGCAGCATTTTGAGCATGATGTTAGTTGGTTGTTAATCACGAAGAGAAAACAAGGCCATCATTACATGTTATGCGGGTTCAGTTGCACGGAGACCAGCCAACTCCGGGTTTAGCTGTCAATTTTCTCTTGTCACACGCATCATCCCAGAGGAGTTAGTGTTTGTGAAGGAGAGTTTGCTGTTGAGCGGTGGATTGTGTTACGGTGGAAGGAGACAGCTGTGTTCTGGCGCCAGCGAAAAATTAGGGCTTTTGAATTCGTTCACCTGTGGCTAAAGAATCGATATGAGGACACCTGTGCTCGAAGGACAACATCATTGACACCCCAAATTGAAGACATTAGGCCACGATGAACGAGTAATTAACAGGTATTACGTTAAACCCTTATAGCTGGAAAATTTGGGTTTTTTCTGCTGCGCGATCCTCTGAAAAAATTGGTTGCTGAGGAGGGTGTAATAGATCATAAGATGAGGAATTCGCCACAGAAACAGTTAGCTGAATCCCATTAAGAGGAATTTGCATGAATGTTTCTCTCATGACCTAATGTTTTAAACATCAGAATATACAGACTAGGGTGTCGAAAAGACTCACAGAATTATCTGTAGAACTCAGTTTTTTTTTACACAGAGGGAAGCCTTCTATTTGATAAAGGTGCTACACAGGAAGGTCTGTTAATTTGTGCAGGTGATTTAAATATCACTAAAATTGTTATAACCTGCAGAATTATCTGCTCAGAAAACAGCTTATAAGACATTTCTGAAACCTAAACTAGTCTGTTCCTGTTCTCTGAAAAGAAAGATATGGGAAAAAGCAGTAAAAGTGGTAAGATTAATAGGGCTGAACCCACAGACTTGACATGGATTCAGAAACTTCCAGATTGTGCAGAGCTGTTCCAACAGGCAGGCTGGTTGAAATTCTTCAAGAAGATAGATGGTTTTAATGCTCAAGTGTCCTGCAATTTTGCCAAAGGACTTAAGAATGAGATGATCATAATGGATCCTTTGAGATTCAAATTGACTGTAGAATTAATTTCAGAAGCCACTGAAATTAGTAATGAGGGCGAGCTCTGGTTTAAGAAGTCTCCTTTTGAGTTTGATCCTCAAAGATACTTATTGCCTAATGTTATTCCTGACTGGAACAAAGGTATTCTCATACATAATTTCAGGAGGGAATGGATTGAACCTATAAGGATTCTTCAGAGTTATGTAACTTGTGAAGGAAGGTATTCATTAGTGTTCAAATATCATCTCAGGTTCTTACAGCATATGGTAGGAGTTTCTAAAATGAATTTGCCATTCTTCTTCTTCAAAAGCCTGCAGAAAATGTCAAGCAAAATGTAATACCCCAATTTTGACCCTTAGGAAATATTGGCTCTAATGTAAATATTGTAAATATGCGATGTATGTTTCCCTAGCGTGGAGCTCAAGGCCAAGGCCCCGCTAGTTTATGCTCGGATTTTATTTAAATTAGACACGCTTGATATTTTGTTACCCACGTGCTATTAAGCCATGGGATATTGTAAATTGATGTAAATGTTTAACATTGAAATAAAATACCCAAAAACTGGCTATGGAGGCAACGAATGAGAAGGGGCCACGTGTATCCACTAGGGAGTGGTGAGGGGGCTATGGGATTAAACCCTAGGCTGCCATTTGTCATTATGAGAACCCATTGACTTCCCTATGTGACATTAATGCCTGCTGTAAGAAGGTGGTTGAGATTTCAGCCCATGGCTTCAATGGAGCATGGGCAGCCCTGAAATTCGTATGGGGGGGGGCATGGGCTCTGATTGCTTGGGTAAGAAGTCACTCAACCTCATGGGGGGTTGCTTCATTCTCACCCCAGTCCATGGTGAAACTATCTAGCATCATTCCCATCCAAAAACGAGTGCGAGCAGTGAGGAAAAACCAGAAATCGCGACCTTGAGAGAACCCAGTTTTTAAAAGACCAAAAACGTCCAGATTTGGCAGGGGACAGGGAAATCCAATGGGGGATCCAATAGCATGAACCTTGGGGCGAATTTGGGAGCATTAGCTACCCCGAAATCAATGGGAAAACCCAGTTTTTGCAGCTCAGAAAACGAGTGACGGATTTGAGCATTTGGTGAGCAGAATGGTGAGAAATCAAGTGAGGATTGACTATGCAGAGGTTGGGTATGCTTGATAAACCCAGTGAAGGCTAGGATCTCAAGGATCAGCAGCTGAACCTTTCTATGCCCATCCTGAAGAGCACTAGAGAGAAGAGTTTCCTGAGGGACTGTGTAACAGAGAAGGGGA
Organism: Larix kaempferi; assembly: GCA_027924585.1. Classification (NCBI taxonomy): domain Eukaryota; kingdom Viridiplantae; phylum Streptophyta; class Pinopsida; order Pinales; family Pinaceae; genus Larix; species Larix kaempferi. The sequence continues at coordinate 19,981,248 of BSBM01000613.1, read as the reverse complement.
TCTTCCTTGTGTTGGATGTGGTAGGTAATGTGGGTGCCTAACTGTTGAGCTCACTTGAGATGCCTGTAGCTCTGTGGTTGAGCTCACTGGCTTAGCATTACCCTCCTCTATCTGCTTGGGTGCTTGACTGAAACCATGCCTATGAGTGAACCCAGCTAGTCCTCCTTAGTGGATACACAGCCCAGCTCGGGGGTGACCTCTCAGCTGAAAGAACACAAGCTGGACAGAGGTCTACGGTTGGGAGGAACGTTGCCATTCCATAGTCAGTCGTTTGGACCATTACAGTTCAAGTTAAGTATTTTGTGAATTAATTTATATACCGACTGTGTTTGCAATGCATTCAATCTGGAGGATTAATTATTCCTGTTAATGAAATGAAATGCATCATGTTTTATGCAGTGTGATAAATTGTCCATGCTTAATGAAATTTAGTAACTGTTACATGTATGAATGATATGGGTATGTTGGATGTATGAAGAAATAGTGTGCATACGTAATGACTAATTTCCGTTGTGTTTAAAATGAGATGAATCTGCATTTGGAAGTTTTAAATTGCATGCGTTATGAGCCAAATTATTGGGGCTAAGCCTGCCATAAGCCCGTGTGTTGTTAACGTTTCCTTCCTTGCACTTGATGATGGAAGGGAGTGTTACAGTTTGGTATCAGAGCTGCGTTGCAGCATTGGGCCTCTATGGGCCAATTCTGATAGCAGTTAAAAGGAAAATGTCAAAATTTTATTAAGAGTTTTTGAAAATTTTCGGTTTTTAAGTCTATTTCTGTTTTAAGTCGGTTTCGGGAAGTTGTCCCGAAACTGCGGAAAGGTTCCGCGAACCTTCCCGCAATTGCGGAAGGGTTCGGCGAACCTTCCCGCAATTGCGGAAGAATTCAGCGAACCGCTCCGAAACAGCGGAGAAAAATTCGTTTTTGAGAAAAAAATTCTAAGTGTCGGCGTCGAACGGAAACTTTTTCGGAAGGAATTCTCTTCCGAAATTGCGGAAAGAATTCTCTTCCGAAATTTCGGAAGGATTCCGCGAATCGTTCCGCAACTGCGGAAGACTTCGGCGAATCGTTCCGCAACTGCGGAAGACTTCGCCGAATCGTTCCGCAACTGCGGAAGACTTCGGCGAATCGTTCCGCAACTGCGGAAGACTTCGGCGAATCGTTCCGCAACTGCGGAAGACTTCGCCGAATCGTTCCGCAACTGCGGAAGACTTCGCCGAATCGTTCCGCAACTGCGGAAGACTTCGCCGAATCGTTCCGAAATTGCGGAAACATTCCGCCAGTCGTTCCGCAAAAGCTTTCCGCAAAAACCGACAGAAAACCCTGGAAACAATCCGCGAACGGCTCCGCAGCTGCGGAAGCCTTCGCCGAATGGCTCCGCAATTGCGGGAGCGTTCGGCCAATCGCCCCGCCATTGCGGAAGCATTCGGCGAACTGCTCCGCAATTGCGGAAGCGTTCGGTGAACTGCTCCGCAATTGCGGAAGCCGTCGCCGAACCGCCCCACAGTTGCGGGAGCATTCAGCCAACTGGCCCGCAACTGCGGAAGCCTACCGTTAACCGGCCGCAACTGCGGAAGGTCACAGCGAACCGCCCCGCAATTTCGGGAGTGTTCAATGAACTGGCCCGCGACGGCGGCGCGAAAAAAAAAAAAAAAAAAAAAAAAAAATCCATTTTTGGATAGCGGGAGCACCGGGGCTCGGAATGGGATGATTTCTGTGGGGCTCGGAGGCCATTGACGGGGGCCATGAAAGAACTAGTGAAGACCCCGAGCCCATTAGACTCCAATTTGACAGAAAAAGGGGAATAGTGACTTTTGAAGGACAGAGTCCCGAGGCTTGACAGAAGGTCGGATTGAGATGAAATTGATCAGGCGCGGCCATGAAGCAGGCACAATGTTAAGTTCCGAATCTTGGAACCAAACTCCAAAGGATGTGGAGTCGGGGTAAGCAAGAAGGCCAAAAAGCACTGTTCCGGGCCACTTTTTCGGGATTTTGAAAAGTTTGTGGGTAGTAAAAGTGACCCTAGATGTGGGAGTCAGAAATTTTACTGAACTAGACATTTCATATTCTCATTAAGACGGACAATTTCCGTTAAACGAAGATTTCCCAGAAATGCACCGTTTGGGAGATAGCCGTTTTTGGCCCAAAATTTGGAATTTTGGAAAAATGTGAAAAGTAAGAAGTAGTAAAACCCAGAAATTCATAAAAGATGAACGGTACATCAGAATTGAAATCAGTGAATTGCTGAGTGTTCCTTGTTATATGGACTAACTTTGCCCGATAGATAAGTTTTTGTGATTCCTCATATATTTTCTTCCACAGGTGGTTGAAGTTGGCCTTCGGGACCAAAATACAATTGTGTAAATGTGCAGAATTATTGGTAAAAGTTGTCATTTTTGAGACAACGTTGTTTCCACACCCGATGTCGGAATGGAGCACGGGGACAGGCATTGGAAAGCTTGTCTATAAAGGAATACTGAAGTATCACCGGAATTTGAATTGGGTTATCAGACATCATAGATTATCAGGGCAGAAAAGTGTCGGTGACTGTTTTGTCAAATTAATGACAATATGAGCAATTTTCAGAATTGCATGGATGGGTAAAAGAATTGAATAAGTAACAACTATGTGAATTATTCCATGAGTTCTACTATGTTAAATGTTGATTGTTGTATATTCCTAGATGCATTTTTATGAGGTCTAACAAATATCATAATAATGCACAGTGTTTGCAGCTCATAAAGTTTATAATTGTAGCAGAGGTAAGATGGTGACCATTAATGATGCTCAAGATCCTTATGAACACGAAGAAGACGTTCTAGGAGAAAATGTGCATGAAGGGAATGCGGAGACTGAATCCAATGGGAGAAGGGAGCAGGTGACTCCTCAAAATTTGGTTGAAACCATGGTGAGCTTCAATGAAAGATTGATGAAGGCTCAAGAAGAACAACACCAACTCAATGCTGCTATTTTGCAAAGCCTCACTGATATGCAACATAAGATAAACCTTGGGTCCAACCCAAGCAATATGGGTGAAGAAGGAAGAGATGCAGGGAGTCATTATAGAGGCCGTTCGAGGAAGAGGACTCCAAGCCCAAGGAAGAGTTCGGTGAGCAGAAAACATAAAACATCTCCATCAAGGTCTTCTTCCAGCAGGTCGGGTGACTCCAAATGTTCTAGGAGAAGTCCCGGACATGCACCTAAGAGATTGGACGGAAGAAAGAAGTTCAAGGGCATCCCACAGGGAGAATTCAGGAAGGCAAGACCTCCCACATTTGATGGGGAAGGAAAGACAGGTCAAGAGGCAGAAGCATGGCTTCTGGGAATGAAGAAATACTTCAGAATTCAAGACTACTCAGGAAATGAAAAAACCAGAATTGCCATTTACAACTTAAATGGCAGAGCTTCCATTTGGTGGGACAATCTCTTGCAAGTGAAAGGGATCAATGAAAGAAGGATCAGTTGGGAAAGATTTAAGAGGTACTTCAAGGAGAAATACCTTTCTGCTAGGTATTATGACGGTAAGAGAAAAGAGTTTAATGAACTCAGTTTGGGACAAAAATCTATGGAAGAGCATGTCCACAAATTCTTGGAATTACTGAGGTATGTTGACTATATCAAAGATGAGAGAGTAAAAATCCAATGCTTTCTTGGGGGTCTACCTCAGAGTTTCAGGGATCGTATTGAGTTTGTTAATCCACCAAGTTTGGATGAAGCCATTAGGATGGCAATGCACTGCTATGAGCAAAATAAAGGAAGAACAGAGGCTAACCCAGCATGGAAAGGAAAGCCAAGAGGGAAGTTTGATCAGAAGAAGGATGGCTTCAAGCCACCATTCAGAGGTCAACCTAGGACCTTTCCATAGGGGCAACAAGCAAGGAGTGGATTCAAACCAGCAGTGGCAGTACACAAAGCATCAAAGGGACCACTTCAGTGTTGGGGATGTGGAGAAAACCACATGTTGAAGGATTGTCCACATCGGAAAAACAATGCTCGAAAGTTGAACAACCTGAAGGGAGTAGCTACGGTAGAGGACATGGCAAGGGCAGCACCTCGGATTTATGCAGCGTTGGATAATCACCAAGCAGACCATCAGTCATCAGTGGTGGAAGTCGAAGGTAAGATTGCTACGCAATCTATTTCTGTTTTGATTGATCCAGGATCTACTCATAGTTATGTTTCTCCAAAAGTGGTTGAAGGTTGTTCTCTTAGAAAAATAAAGCATAATAAGTCTTGGCTAGTGCAACTAGCCACGGGAACCAAGAGAAAGGTAAGTGAGGTAGTGATGGAGTGTCCCATAGAATTGAATGGACTCCACACATATGCTGAATTGAATGTGTTACCATTAGGATCCTATGATGCATTAATTGGCATGGATTGGTTAGAAAAACATAGAGCCAAATTGTACTGTTATGAGAAAGCACTTGAGTGCATTGATGAAAAGGGAAGGCCAACATTGGTAAAAGGGATTCCCAAGCAAGTTTCAATAAGACAGATTTCAGCCCTACAGTTGAAAAAGTTTTATAAGAAGGGTTGTCAATTATATGCAGTCCATATGCCAGATTCATTGGAGGACAAAGGGCCAAGACTATAAGACTTCAGGATATTGCAAGAGTTCCAAGATGTGTTTCCGGATGAGGTACCAGGGTTGCCACCGATGAGAGATATTGATTTTACCATCGATCTTGTTCCAGGGGCAGCGCCGAATTCCAAAGCTCCTTATAGAATGAGTACACCGGAGTTGGTGGAATTGAAGATACAGCTGCAAGAATTAATGGATAAAAGGTATATCAGGCCTAGTGTGTCTCCTTGGGGAGCACCGGTGTTATTTGTCAAGAAGAAAGATGGGACTTTAAGGCTGTGTATTGATTACAGGCAGCTCAATAAAGTGACAGTTAAGAACAAGTATCCATTACCAAGAATTGATGACTTATTTGATCAAATGAAGGAAGCCAAATTATTTTCAAAGATTGACTTGAGGTCTGGCTACCATCAAGTGAGGATTAAAGAAGAAGACATTCACAAGACGGCTTTCAGAACTAGATATGGTCATTATGAGTTCACTGTGGTTCCATTCGGCCTTACCAACGCACCTGCCACATTCATGTGTCTCATGAATAGTGTATTCAGCAAATATTTGGACAAGTTTGTGATTGTGTTTTTAGATGACATTCTTGTCTATTCAAGAAATGAAGAAGAACATGAGGAACATCTAAGAATGGTGTTGCAAGTTCTTAGAGAACATCAGCTGTATGCCAAGTTAAGCAAGTGTGAATTCTATCAAAAGAGGATCCAATATTTGGGTCACGTCATTTCAGAAGAAGGAATTGCAGTGGATCCAGAGAAGATTAATTCTATCATGGATTGGCCAACTCCAAGAAATGTTTCAGATGTTAGATATTTTATGGGCCTTGCTGGTTACTACAGAAGGTTTATTGAAGGATTCTCCAGGATAGCGCATCCGATCACCTCATTGCAAAGGAAGAACATCAAATTTGTATGGTCTGAAAAATGTGAGAAAAGTTTTCAGAAATTAAAGGAGTTACTTACTAGCGCTCCTGTTTTGAAGATAGCCGATCCAAGGAAGGATTTTGTAGTATGCACAGATGCTTGCATTGAAGGACTGGGTGGGGTTCTCATGCAAGAAGGAATTGTGATTTGCTATGAATCTAGGAAATTGAAAGAGCATGAAAAGAATTATGCCACACATGATTTAGAATTAGCAGCCATAGTGCATGCTCTTAAAATGTGGAGGCATTACTTGATGGGAAGAAGATTCGAGCTTAGGACTGACCACATGAGCTTGAAGTATTTGTTTGAGCAGCCAAACTTGAATGCTAGGCAAGCTAGATGGATGGAATTTCTATGTGAATTTGATTTTGAAATTAAACATGTAAAAGGGAAGGAGAATAAGGTTGCAGATGCTCTTAGTAGAAAATTTCATGTTTCAGCAGTAAGTATGTGCAATTCAGATTTGAAGACAAGAGTTCTTGAAGCCCAAAACGGTGACGAAACTTGCCTTCAAATTAAAGAGAAGTTGCAGCACGGTAATGTGGATGAAAAGTGTGTAGAATATCAACTAGGTGAAGACAGTATCCTCATCTACAAAGATAGGTTGTACATTCCAAATAATGCAGATTTGAAGAAACTAGTGATGGATGAAATACACCAAATGCCGTACTCTGGACACCCAGGGTATCAGAAGACCATAACAGCGGCAAGAAAGCAATACTTTTGGAATGGCATGAAGAGCGACATAGCTGAGTACATTGCTAGGTGTCAGAAGTGCCAACAAGTCAAGGCAGAACACCAACATCCAGCAGGGTTATTGCAGCCCTTACCCATTCCGGAATGGAAGTGGGAAGTGATCTCCATGGATTTTATAACAGGTCTGCCCATGACAGTGAAAAAGCATGATTCAATCATGGTTGTGGTGGATAAGCTATCAAAGGTAGCTCACTTTATTCCAGTAAAGTCCACTCACAAGGCTAGTGACATTGCGAACATCTTCATGAGAGAGATATTAAGATTGCATGGATTGCCTAAGGCAATAATTTCTGATCGTGACACAAAGTTCACCTCCAATTTCTGGAAGGGATTATTTCAGGAATTGGGAACTAAATTGAATTTCAGTACAGCTTACCATCCGCAAACAGACGGCCAAACCGAGAGGGTGAATCAGGTCCTTGAAGACATGCTGAGAATGTATGTGATGGACAAACCATCCAAGTGGGAAGATTATTTACACTTGGTTGAATTTGCATACAATAATGGACACCATGCATCCTTGGGAATGAGTCCATTTGAAGCATTGTATGGCAGGGGATGCAGGACGCCAGTGAATTGGGATGGCCCAGTGAACAGGGTAGTGCTTGGACCAGAGATGATCAAGGAAATGGAACAGGAAATTGTTAAGATCAGGCAGAATTTAAAGGCAGCTCAGGACAGGCAAAAGAGTTATGCAGATTTGAAAAGAGTACATAAGGAATTTCAGATTGGGGATCATGTTTACTTGAGAGTGAAACCAAGGAAGAGTTCCCTCAAGTTGGGGAGTTGTGCCAAGTTGTCACCAAGATATTGTGGGCCATTTGAGGTCCTTGATAGGATAGGGCCAGTTGCATATAGAATTGCATTGCCTGCTAGCATAAGAGCTCATAATGTTTTCCATGTATCTTTGCTTAAGAAGTATGTACATGATCCTAATCATATGATTGATTGGAATGTGATACAGGTGGAACCCGAGGGAGAGTTCCAAGTAGAACCTATGCGCATCCTCGACAAGAAGGTCACAGTGCTCTGGAACAGAGCCATCGGGCAGGTAAAGGTCCAATGGGAGCACCTTAGTCCCGACGAGGCTACATGGGAGCTAGAGGATGCCATGAGGGAGGCATTCCCATTTTTGTTCAGTTTTGAGAACACCGAGGACGGTGTTGTTCTAAGGGGGAGGGGAATGTAATACCCCAATTTTGACCCTTAGGAAATATTGGCTCTAATGTAAATATTGTAAATATGCGATGTATGTTTCCCTAGCGTGGAGCTCAAGGCCAAGGCCCCGCTAGTTTATGCTTGGATTTTATTTAAATTAGACACGCTTGATATTTTGTTACCCACGTGCTATTAAGCCATGGGATATTGTAAATTGATGTAAATGTTTAACATTGAAATAAAATACCCAAAAACTGGCTATGGAGGCAACGAATGAGAAGGGGCCACGTGTATCCACTAGGGAGTGGTGAGGGGGCTATGGGATTAAACCCTAGGCTGCCATTTGTCATTATGAGAACCCATTGACTTCCCTAGGTGACATTAATGCCTGCTGTAAGAAGGTGGTTGAGATTTCAGCCCATGGCTTCAATGGAGCATGGGCAGCCCTGAAATTCGTATGGGGGGGGCATGGGCTCTGATTGCTTGGGTAAGAAGTCACTCAACCTCATGGGGGGGTTGCTTCATTCTCACCCCAGTCCATGGTGAAACTATCTAGCATCATTCCCATCCAAAAACGAGTGCGAGCAGTGAGGAAAAACCAGAAATCGCGACCTTGAGAGAACCCAGTTTTTAAAAGACCAAAAACGTCCAGATTTGGCAGGGGACAGGGAAATCCAATGGGGGATCCAATAGCATGAACCTTGGGGTGAATTTGGGAGCATTAGCTACCCCGAAATCAATGGGAAAACCCAGTTTTTGCAGCTCAGAAAACGAGTGACGGATTTGAGCATTTGGTGAGCAGAATGGTGAGAAATCAAGTGAGGATTGACTATGCAGAGGTTGGGTATGCTTGATAAACCCAGTGAAGGCTAGGATCTCAAGGATCAGCAGCTGAACCTTTCTATGCCCATCCTGAAGAGCACTGGAGGGAAGAGTTTCCTGAGGGACTGTGTAACAGAGAAGGGGATCTTCCTTGTGTTGGATGTGGTAGGTAATGTGGGTGCCTAACTGTTGAGCTCACTTGAGATGCCTGTAGCTCTGTGGTTGAGCTCACTGGCTTAGCATTACCCTCCTCTATCTGCTTGGGTGCTTGACTGAAACCATGCATATGAGTGAACCCAGCTAGTCCTCCTTAGTGGATACACAGCCCAGCTCGGGGGTGACCTCTCAGCTGAAAGAACACAAGCTGGACAGAGGTCTACGGTTGGGAGGAACGTTGCCATTCCATAGTCAGTCGTTTGGACCATTATAGTTCAAGATAAGTATTTTGTGAATTAATTTATATACCGACTGTGTTTGCAATGCATTCAATCTGGAGGATTAATTATTCCTGTTAATGAAATGAAATGCATCATGTTTTATGCAGTGTGATAAATTGTCCATGCTTAATGAAATTTAGTAACTGTTACATGTATGAATGATATGGGTATGCTGGATGTATGAAGAAATAGTGTGCATACGTAATGACTAATTTCCGTTGTGTTTAAAATGAGATGAATATGCATTTGGAAGTTTTAAATTGCATGCGTTATGAGCCAAATTATTGGGGCTAAGCCTGCCATAAGCCCGTGTGTTGTTAACGTTTCCTTCCTTGCACTTGATGATGGAATGGAGTGTTACACAAAATAAAACAGTAGGATGATCATACTTCTCAATCATTGTTCCATCATGGTCTCATTAAGTTAATCATCTCTACAGTGTTGCAGCATGAGGAAAAAACTTGGGATTTCTTTTTGTTTTGGTCAGGGATTCATTCTAAAGGAGAAGACCAACAACCCAAAAGACAAACTGATAAGGGAAAAGTAATGATACAAAAATTAGGGCATTCAGTCAAACCTGCAAAGAAACATGACATTAAAGATAAAAAGAAAACAAGGCAGGTAGCAGATGAAGGACAGAATGACAGTCAGCCTCAGGAATTTCCAGGGCATAATAAGGTCAGGTTCTCATTATTTGATGATAAAAAGGAAGAAGAATTTCTTGAAAAGAAGTCATCACCTACAGCAGATTTTCAAGAAGAGAAGAAAATTGACATCAAAGTGATTCCTGTAGCTAAAGAAGAAGTTCATAATCAGCCAAGAAGCCCCATCACAGTCCTCTCAGATGATGAGGGCTATATGTTAGAAGAAGAGCAGTTTATTCCTGAGATCAAGGTTAAAACTGAGATTAAAGAAAATCAAGCTATAGAGGACAAAACCACAAAGCCTAAGAAAGTCAAAAAGCTGGAAGTGGTAGAGTTAGCATTTATTCGGTACCAAGGGAAGAAATTAAAAATGATGGGAGAAGCAGCTACTTTCTGGAGACCTAAAACTAGGTCGAAAAACAAATTAAGGTTAAATATGAAAAAGCTGTTAAACCCAAAATTGAATACTAATAAGGTGACCATCTCTGATGAAGAGTCCATGGAGGAGGAGCAGTCAAAGAAAAATGAATTGCATTCAGTTAAAAGAGAGGATTTTGGGTCTGTAAAGGTAACAGGTGAAGAAAGCTCTAAATCCATTGTTGAAGATAATTCTGGAAAATTGTTAACAGAAGAGATTAAATCAGCACAGGTAACAAATGTTTCAAACCCTATCATTGAAGATACTGCTGTGAAGCCATTGACAGAGGAATTAATGTTTAAGAAGTTTGACATGTTTTGGAAACCAAATGAAGATCAAAATGCTGCAATAGAAAAACTGGTTAATTCTGACAAGGAGAATTTGAAGAAGACTGTCAAACAGTACAAGCATCAAATGAGCTACATGCAGGAAGTTAATGATGGTCTAATGATGGAAAATAGAAGATTGAGAGAAGATCTTCAAGATACTCATGACAATTTTCAGGAGTTAGTGATTGATGCAAAGGAGGCTCTCAGAAGAAAAAGGGTTGCTGACAGGCACTGCTCAGAATTAGAAAAGACTGTTGAAACCTTGCAGCATGAAAATGAACACCTACACAAAAGGATAGCTGAGCTGGAGCAAAAGCACAAAAGAGTGAAGAAAAGATCCTCAAGTCCAGATGGCATATCTTTGCTAGTGGAGGCATCGAAAGAAATCTGAGACAGTTAGGTTCATTTAAGGCTTTTTGTTAAAGATTTGCTATTTTTAGCAAAATTGTAATTTGTAAAAATGTAAATGCTACTTTACCTAGTCTAGTCATTCGGATGGAGGATTAGTAGGAAAGACTCTAACTGTTTTTTGGGAGAAGGAAACTATTTAGCAAGAGAAAAAAGACATTGTAAGGGTTCGAATTTTTGGAGAGCTAGAGGAGGTCTGCAAGTTGTGCATTATTCCAGACTTGTTCACTGCTAAGTACTGCAAACTCTCATATTGCATTTTTGATGAAACTATGAATATATAACTCCTTATTCCACTTCTGATATGTGTTGGTTTCATTTTAAACTTATATAGTTTCTTGATTGACAAATTCATTTCTGGTTTTATGTATAATTTCCAGTGATGCTTGTCTTTTATTGTATGAACTTCATTGCAATCTTTTGTTGGATTCCTGAGATATATATGCATCTTCATGGATACATGTGTATGAATTAGTTTTTACTTATTTGCTGAATGTATTCCCTTATGCTCTTGAATTTTCTAACCAAAACCTACAAAACAAAACCCTAAAAACCTAGTTTGGATTGATTTTATTTTTGAGATTGTGTTGGCTTGTTACCCTAGCCTTAGTAACAATTTCTGACACAAACACTATCCACGGCCAACCTGTAGAAAAAACTCGAAAGAGTATCTGAGCTCAAACTATCGAATATACCAGGATATTTTCTATGCTACCTGCACAATCTGTCCACGGCCAACCTGTAGCAAAATCTCGAAAGAGTATCTGAGCTCAAACTATCAGATCTCCCAGGATCTTTTCTATGCTACCTGCACAATCTGTCCACGGCCAACCTGTAGCAAAAACTCGAAAGAGTATCCGAGCTCAAACTATCGGATCTCCCAGGATCTTTTCTATGCTACCTACACAATCTGTCCATGGCCACGGAGTATCATCCTGATACTCATGATCATATTGATCATCATCATGCCGTACATCATCCTAATGTATATCATCTAGAGCATCGTCCTGATGCTCATGATCGTCCTGATCATCATCACAACATCACCCTGATGCATATCATCTAGAGCATCATCCTGATGCTCATCACACATGATCATCCTAATCATCATCACAGCATCATCTTGATGCATATCATCTGGAGCATCATCCCGATGCTCATCATACATGATCATCCTGATCAACATACATAGCAGTAACCGGAGCATCGTCTTGATGCTTATTACACAGCACTTACATCCATAGCCATGGGAAGGATCCTCCTACCACCATGCTTGGAATGTCTTCTGCAAATGTGTCCCATCACTTCTTCCTCGAAGTATATTCTATCTGAAGAACACCAAGCCTCTCTCTGAAGTACTTGAACTTCACTTTGGCTAGTGGTTTGGTCAACACATCTGCAATTTGCTCATCTATTGCAACATACTGGAGCTTCATTGCTCCTCTCTGCACCATATCCCTGATATAGTGATATTTGATCTCGATGTGTTTGACCTTTCATGGAACACCAGCTTCTCTGACAAATTCACACAACTCTAGTTGTCACAATAGATACAGGTAGCATCCAACTGGAGATCAAATAAATCAGACAGTAGCTTCCTTATCCATACTGCCTCAAACTAGTCGAACAAGCTGCGACATACTCTGCTTCGGCTATACTCAGTGCTACGCAGGATTTATTCCTGCTAAACCAAGAGATCACACCTGATCCCATACTGATGCAGCACCCTGAAGTGCTCTTCCTATCTGCAGCAATGCCTGCCCAATCTGAATCAACATAACCCTCTAGTTTAAACTTTTTATTCGCATCATACTTGATCCCATATCAATTGTACCCTTCAGGTACCTCAGAATATGCTTTATAGCAATCAGGTGAACATGTCTAAGATCTGTCAGAAACTGGCTCAAGGTGTTCACTGCAAAGAAAATATATGGTCCCGTGTTCGTGAGGTACATCAAGGACCCAATCATCTGTCAATACACCGTGACATCAACTGACTCTGATGAAGCATCACTCAATAGCTTCAGGTTAGATGCCATAGGTGTGGCCATGGCCTTGCAGTCCATCATCCTGAACCGTTTCAGGATCTCTACTGCATACTTCCCTTGTCCAAGGAAGATTCCATCTACACTATGCCACACCTCCATACCTAGAAAGTAATGCATCATGCCCAATTCCTTCATCTCGAACTCAGTAGCAAGCTTCCTCTTCGTGTAGGCAATCAATCTATCCTCACCTGTCACAAACAGGTCATCCACATATAATAGAAGCATCACCGGATTTCCCTCCTCAACCTTGTAGTAAAGGTTGGAATCTGCTTTACTCTTGGTAAATCCCAAAATAGATAAGAAGCTATCTATCCTGCCATACCATGTCCTAGGTGCTTGCTTTAAAGCATACAAGGCTTTCTTCAATCTGCACACATATGACTCCCTATCATGTTTCTCAAAACTGAGTGGCTGCTCCACATACACTTCCTCTTCGACTACACCATTCAAGAAAGTTTTCTTGACATCAATCTGGTGTATCTTCCACTTCATCACTGCAACCAGAGCAAGTACTGTTCTGATGGAAGTGGCTAGAGGTGCAAAAGTTTCTTCATAATCTATCCCCTCTTTCTGAGAGAAGCCGCGAGCCACACACCTTGCCTTGTATTTCTCTATGCTTCCATCTGCAGCATGCTTGATCTTGTAGATCCACTTGGAATTCACAACAGTCTTCCCTTATGGTCTTGGGACCACATCCCAAACATTATTCTTCATGATCGGGTATTCCTCGATCATGTCATTCTTCCTTTACTACATCCCGGATCCTGGGAAGTTCAGATTCTTCAACATCTTCAATAGATAGTTTTCTTTGAACTTCGTTGCTGGAACAAATGTTGTGTCTCCGTTGTTTGTTCTTCGAAACAAGTCTCTCTTGTAGGTGATGGTACATGGTCTTTCATACAAGACAAGTTCAATTGCATGATTAGAAACATCTCATAGATTTCAAAACAAAATCTTACACATAAAGATATATGTCATACAGTCATGCAATTATTTTAGCCAATGCTTCAATACAACATTTATCCATATCCCGTAACTTTCTAGATGCCTTCCATCTCTACCAGAACATTGCTAAAAGTGTGCACAACTCCCAACATGTCAGCAAAGAGGTTTCATTCTAGATAAGTAGCAATGGAATGTTGTACAGTACCATAGGCCACTTACCCATTACTTGTATTAGTAGTATCTTGTTAATTAATGCAACTTTTCTAAAATGCATAATATACATCCTAAATCTAGGAACATAAGTGTGTATATGACTGAACAACATCATTTGAGTAATCATATATACAGGAAATAACAATTCAAATACTTATCTTTGTTTAGTTATTGGGTGGACACCCTCTCAATCTTTGCTTCTTTGTAGGAACTACTGGACTGTGCTCCCTCTTGATCTTTGCTTCCTTGATTATCTGTCCTTGAACTTATATCTATCCTGGACCACTATGCAAGCTTAAGTGTGCACTAGTGTCATCATTATGTCATCCTCAAGATCTCATACATAATCATGCATACATTAGTATAATCTCAATACTATCAAAACATTATGATTCTAAATATGTATGGTCATGATCATTTCATACACAGGTAATTTGTCACAAGTGTTAGTATTCAAGGTTTTAGGGAGTACTTCTTTTACTCATGCATATTCTTATTTGACCATAGGACTTTTCTAGTTTGTCATATCATAAAGTAAGAAGCATAATATGCATAAACCCATGATTACTCAAACCTATAACTTTGTGAATAATCATTATCAATCATACAAAAAATATACTTGTATAAGATCCTAACACAAGGTAGGATTCTAACATACCTGGATTATCATGTTTGCTAGTTATGTCTAACATACCCAAACAATGTCTTCTTTGTTATTTTCAATGCTTTAGAGACCTTGTGCTAGTAACCTGTGTATCTCATAAGTTAAGCATTGTAGAACCAAATTATACATACCTCGTAAGTAGAGCTTCTATGTGATCAATGACTATGGATGAGTCTTTGTCTTCATGTCACCATGGTCATATGTTCTTGATATAGAACTTGATTTGTCTTTCTTGATGTACTCTTCATGTTAGTGGACAACATCATCCTCATACAACACCACGGTGTATTAGTACAATCATAAGTTTCATACCCCTAATCAATGAATGCCTTCTATCATTCACATGCATTCATACTTTTACTAGGGTGATAAGACAAGACTAAAATTAATCAAGATTGTATTAACCTCAATAATATGAAGACAAACATATCATAAACTTAATCATGAACAGATTTCAAAACATACATGTATCTCCTCAAGTCATACCTGTCGGGATTGCTTGTAGTCTTCTTATGTAAGGCCTTAGCCTAATCCCCCTCTGGAACTGGAATCTCTTCACTTATGTAGGTGTCCAAATCATTCTCTTCTAGGATTAACCCAATCCACTTTGATTTGATGAAGTTGGATCTAGAGCTGGCTAGGGTTTGACAGAGAAACCCTAAAAATCCAAACTTTGAATTTCAAGCTTCTGATTGGATATATAAAAAATTGAGCCTTGCTGAGCTGATCAAGCTGGTGTACTTCAATTTTGAAATCTACAAAATTTGACCCCTCAAAATTGCCTTTGAAACTTTCGGATCTGCAATTTCCGGTTTTCTGGTTTTCTGGTCAAAATCCTGAACTAGGGTTTGATAATGCCTGGGGTTCTGCACAACCAAAAAGTTCGATCTTGTGCTCTAAACTTTGATTTTTCTAAGGAGCATCCAGCTGTGGTCTCAGATTCCAAAAATTTCAACTTTTGCAGAAACCCTAATTTTCCACCTTTCCGATCAAAATCCCGAACTAGGGTTTGTTGATGCACAGGGTTCTTCCCAACCAAAAAAATTGATCTTGGTCTCTAAACTTCAATTTTCTTAAGTATCATCCAGCCATGGTCTTGGATTCCAAAAATTCCAAATTTCTCTGAAACGCTAATTTCCCGCAGCAGTGACAAACCAAAAATGAAAGTGCTCAGAATCCAATTCTGTTTGGACAGAAATATATGTCATATTGTTTCTGATGTATCTCTAAAATTTTGGATCCTCGAGGTCTGAAACTTCCGCCTTTGGTAGACTGTCCTTTCATCTTTCCAACCCCACATATCTGAGCTCAAATGGATTCTCTGAGAGAGATATATGCCAAGTGTGGAAACATGACCTGTGTATGGGATGAAACAATATAGAGAACTTGTACGGCGTGCCACGTGTCACTGTTTCAACTTCGGCCTCTAAAACCCGGACCTGTGAAACTACAGTCTGTGAACTAACTGTCACTTTATATAGAATTCCATTTGGAGATTCCTATCCTAAGATATGACCTTTTTTCCTAGGTCACATGTTTCAGACTGCATTCTGGAAGAGGCAGAAACCCTAACTTGTACGGATCATATCTCACAAAGTACAACAAATCTGAGGTTGTCCTTCAGACACAAGGTACATGGAAATTTCATATTCGACCTGTAAACATTTCATATCCTGAACCTTCTCCAAAACTTAGTTATAGGTAAAGTTCCACAATGACTGGTTTTTTACTATACCAAGCCCTAGCTTCCAATTTGTCGCAAGTGCAACAAGTGTGCCATACCATGCCTTCCTTCAGGCTAGCTCTGATACCATGTTAGTTTTTCAACATTTAATTCAATATGATCTAGGATCTTAATTGAAATAACAACATGTACATCATATCAAACACAAGAAATAAGAGACACAAAGCATTTCACCGGGGAAAACCAAGAAGGTGAAAAACCCCGCAACTTCCTCAGGGATAGAATAAGCACCAATATAAAGATCACCAAGATGAAACCCCAAAACAAGAGATAGTCTCCTAGCAGCATTTCCTCCTCCACTTGTGCGCACTCCTCCTCTCTCTCACTAATGCGAAGTGAGTGAGTGTGTGAATGTGTTAAATGAGGATCACACATCCTCTATTTATACTTTACTTCACTTGACTTTTAACTCTAACTAGGTCAGCCCCAACCTAGGAGAGTCTAATAACCCATTACCACTTGTAACTGGGATGACCCCACTAGGGTGGTCTAATAACCCTTTAACCCACGTGACTCATACAGGTCCGACCCCACCAAGGTTGTCTAATAACCTTTCAAATATAAGTTACGACACTTCCAATCGAAGGAATAATACATCTCCATTGGGGATACAATAGAGTACAAATGTAATACATACAATATACAAGTGAATATCTTCCGAAGTTACAAATACATCAACAAGTGCGCCCTCCCTCAAAGCAATAATAGCTCGTATGAAATCATATCTCAACAGATCTGAGCTCTGATTATCACAGATCTTCCTCAATCACTGAGACGAATATACTCTACAAGTTACAGACACTCAATCACTCAACCGGATGCGGTACAAGCTTCCTCCTCCTATGAGAATGCGCCCTCTGTTATACCTCCATATTTCACAGTGTCGCATCTTCACCACAAAAAGAGTTGACAACACTTCCCCTACTGCTTAAAACACCCAGAAGAGAAAAATGATGAGTGATCCTTGAAGGCAAACCTACCCTGTCAAGAATCAACCTAGCCAAGATTTCATTTACCTACACTACCGCACCTTGCTCAGTTTTAGGTGCGCAGTAGTCCGTACTACCGCGCTATGTTATTTCTCTGCCATGCGGTACTACCGCGTTATGCTCTGTTCTAGAGGTGCGATACACCTTTTTTAGCCTTCTTGCCATGGCTTGTGGGATTTTGATTTTCGAGATATTTTTGAGGATTGGTGTCCCTGATTCGATCCTAACTCACTTTCTGTTATTAGTAGGCCTGATCCACTAAACTCTCCCAAGATCCACCCTTCTCTCTTGTTGGTTAACCCTACCACACACTATAAGAGAGAGGCATTCCATGAGCAAAGGGGAGGACTCTTGGAGATATCAAACTTATGATCTTGCAGCTTTGTGGAGATAGCTAGAGGAGGAAGCACTTGGAGTTGGAAGATTGGCTTGGACATCAAGCAACCTTTTTAAGTAACTTCAAGTTGATAATAGAATATAACTTGTCTTGTTTCCCAAATCACATGTATTGATCTTGTTTCAATGATATGATTTGTATCTATTATAGATTTAGATCCTAACTAATATTTCAAGTTGCTAGAGAATTGTGTATGCTTGTATCTTGGTTATCATTTTGACAGGTTCATTTGCGGGGACTTGGAGATTGGAGCAACCATAAAGACAAGCAATTGGATTGAAGGTCAGTTAGATCTCTTCTACTTCTTTTAGCACTTTAATCTTGAGATGGTTGTTTAAGATCTAGGAATTCAAGGTAGCATTTGTTTAGTTTTGTCTTAGTTTAGAGTCAGTAAGAGTCTACTTTAATCTAAGAGAATTCTGACTTATCCGTAGGGAAGAATTCTACCAACAAGAATGGCGACTCCGCTAGTTTGAACTCCATTTGATTGATTGAGTTCACTGTCATCCATTTTTTTATTGTGATTTCTTCTTTCTCTTAAAACTAGTATTGAATTTTGGTCTCTTTTACCTTCATTCACCCCCCCTCTTTGTATTTATCCTCCCTGTGTGATCAGTGAGTCCTCTGGGTCTGCAGCAACCCTGAAAATTTCATCTTTCTTTTCAAAAGTTGCGCTTTTCCATAATTTGCAACAGTACCGCGCCCTCTGCATTGACCACAGCGCGGTAGTACCGCGTATCCTTCATTAGTACCAGAGCGGTAGTATAATAGTACCACGCTATAGTCTTATTCTGCCACGCGGTAGTGTCTGCATACTGTCAATTTTTTTCTCCCCTGCTTGGTTTTCTCAGTCATTTTCATTTTCCTCTGCCTTAGTTGGTATTTTATGTTTGTTGTTACAATCCTGTTCATTACACAGTCTTTGCGGTGTGTTTATTTCTTTTTTGTGAGCTTGATTATTTTGTGAGTTAGTGGCATTATTGGCACATTGGGTCACCCCTTCAGTTTGATTGCATTGGCTTGATCTTCCCATCACAACCAGACCATTACTACTGTTCTCTGTTACTGAATTGTGTAGCTTTCATAGTTACATTGTTTCCATTATTATCGTTAAAATCCATATTGAAATTTATCATTGGAAAACATTTGTGTTATTTTGATTAAAATGGTCTAAGCAGTATTATTGTGCATTAGGAAGTGAACCATTGAAATTTGCCACAGAAATTCTCATTTTTTGAAGCATCTTAGTTGTAAGATCAGTGAATTGGAAAGAAGTGTTTATTTCAGTTTGGCTCTATTTACATAAAGAAAACAAAAAAAAACAAAAAATTGATTTTTAATTGCTTGTGAAAGTTTCATGCATTTATGATCGAAGAACTCTCTCTCTTCCATAGCTAGTTTTTATCGAATACAAGGCTTATTTCGATTCATTCTCACTTGCATGATTTGGGTCGTCACAACACCACCAAGTTTCACGTCCATTTACCCGATTGAGTAATACAACCACTAAAATTAATCTCCCTAACTAAACCAACATTAACCTCACTTGAAGAAATCAAAAGAATTTGGTAGTTAGGTAGGACACCGGGGATAGGCATCAAAATAATTCCCCCTTGTCATTTTCATCTGAGACATAGTTGTTGTCCTCTAGGGAACTAAAATTTTCTAGTATTTATTGACATGGTCACAGCCAGTTTATGGAGGGGCCTCCTGACTATTTTTAACTTTCAGGGGTTAAACGGCCGCAAGATTGAGAACCGAACGGACTCTGTGGAATGTCGCACTCCACTTAGCCCTAAGGAAACATCGATCATTGTCTTCTTTGTAAGGCATAAGTGCCCAAAACCTTTTCCAACGTGTCATGAACGAGGTAGCTTCGTGACTTTTCTACTAGGGCTCTTTTACCCAAGATCCCTTTCGGTAGAGGGATATCCTTCTCATATTGGTCTCTCACGTTGTATTGTTCGACTTGGATTTCATCACCTTGCGAAGGATACAGTTTGTTGAGGTCTCCAGCTCTTAGTTAGGAGTTTGTTGGTTATCTCATCTTTATAGAGGTCATTTTTATTTTTAGTGACTGCTTGTTGGCATTCTGGCCATTCTTTTAATCAGCTCGCTTACTGGGACACCGGTCTCAGTATAGATTTTAGAGCTTGCTTTTTTTGGCCTGCGAGCCTTGCTTTTTCTAGCTCCTCTTCTGCACACTCGGCTGCATTAGATTTTTTGAGTTCTTTGTTACGAAACTGCCCCCGGTTTTCATTTTCCTGCCATCATGTCAGAACCACCACGGAGATCAGGATGAGTACAAGGAAAAATCCCTCCACCACCACCACCGCCACGGACCTCTGGTCCACCTGCATCACGCATTCCCGCTCCTCCTAGTCGTGGTGTTGGTCGAGGAAACATTCCACTGCCGATACATACTACATCTTTAGTTCCGTCTGTAACCGTTACTCACAGCACAGTCTCAGAATCTCTTGCAGCTTTTGCAACCACTAGCATATCTGAGATTCCCATTGTCACTTCACCCACTGTTATTCCAGATATATCTGCCACAGTGGACAACATTACAGCGGCTGAAGCTAGTACAGCCCAAAATACTAGACCAGAGTTCATCCTCCTACCTGATGTCAACACCTCCCTTCCACCAGAAAATTTTCACGATGACACAGACAGATCTGTTGGCACCACCGAAGGGTCCGACCAGGATATACCTGGCTTGATTTCAGTCTCAGGAGGGTACGTCGAAATTATTGAGGATACTCGACTTCCTGACACACCTTTTGAACCTGATTACGGCTTTATCACTTCCCAAGCAGCGCTTCCACCTGTTATCACCACGCTATCCAGTGTTCATCCGCAGGAAACCAGTTCTTCCAGCAACGTACCCCGTATCATATCTCTCCCCAATCTCCCTCCGGGACATGAGATCATAGCCTCCATTCAGTCTAGTATGGTTAGTCTAGCAAATTCCCCGTTAGCATCGGCACAGTTTAAACGCAACACATAGCAAATGCTCTCAACAGCCTCTAGATATCCCCCTGTTACTCATCCTCCTGACTATCGGGATCCCAACATCCCGTCTAGCATAGAGTTTCATCACTCCTATGCAGACGGCTCCGGACCTTCAGACGTTACTATACCTAGGTTCCCATCGGACCCCAAAAACCCTTCCCGGGACATGAACTCGGACCCAGTCTTCGATGGTCCTCCTATCATTGAACACGCTATGGACGACACCCCCGATACCCCTCAGTTAAATTCCCCACATTTTTTGCCATCACCCATGTTTGGCGCACATTCTATGAGGGATAACCCAGTTTTTTCTCCGTCCTCTCCTGTCAGATATGGAAGACCCCCTCCACAAATCAACACTTTTGACGTCGTTGGCCAATCGACACTATCGTATTTGGCTAATGGCAGAAGAACACCAAGTCATACTGTTGGATCTTCCGTTTTGACCGGAGGGTCACCTTCGGCCACTATCTACACTATCTCAAGAGGTGGACAACCGACTGCCTTGGTCCCCAACTCCGACAACCAAACTCCCCCTGGTGGGCCATCAACCCAACCAGCTGGAGGACAACCTTTTGTTGGGAACCCCATTCCAAGTCAACAATCTCCTCCTATAGGGCCATCCAACCCATCTGTTGGAGGACATCCCATTGGCTCTATCCAACAACCCTCCCAACCAGCAGCATTTGCTCAGTATGGTATGTACAACACACCTGACAACGGACAACCTTATACCGGTTTTCCAACCGGACCTCATCCTCAACATCCCCCGTCAGGTATGCTTCCTTCTTGGGAACCTCAAATCCCACAGAGTGGGGGGTACTCACTATTTGGAAACTGGAACCCAGCTGGGGGGCAATCTCAGATTCCCCCCAACATGAACTCTCCCTTATCCTTCAGCTGCTACAACTCCATGGAACCCATCCCTTCAATTTCCACACGCTCCTCAAGGAGGAACGAACCTTCCATGGACATCATTTTCGCAGCCACCCCCCAACCTTAATATGGGAAACCCTCCACTTACTCAATATAGTGGTAACATTCCTGGAACACAACAACTCCAAGGAACTTTTCCCCAACCAGGAGAAGCAACCATTCCTGGGTTTCAGCAACCCCAGGGTACCATACCTACCATCCCCACTCAGCAGAACATCCACCAACCGGTTACCAACACTCAACCGGTTAACCAGATGGCTTACTACCCACAGAACTTCTAGCAGTATCCCCCAGGAAACACCTATGGGTATAACATGCAACAATATGCTATGCAGGGCCCCTCAGGTTTCTCTGCACCACATGGTTATTACTCATACCCGCAGACTAATTGTCAACTTCCCTTTTTGGCCACGCTAGACTTACCTGATTTGTCGAGGCTCATTAATGATCCCATGTGGCATGAACCTCATTGGCCACCCATTCCATCCAAACTCCCATCGGACATTCCCAAGTTCAATGCTAAGCCCGGGGAAGACCCCAAGAACCACGTAATGACCTTCCATCTTTGGTGTTCATCCAACTCCTTGATGGACGATTCCATTCGACTACGGCTCTTCCAACGTACGCTTACCGGCACGGCAGAAAAATGGTACATCGAGCTGCCACAACACTCTTTCCACGATTTCAACACCTTGGCTATGCCGTTTCTGACCCATTTCCATCTCCCCATCCGGTATGATACTGGAACATAACTATTAACCTCACTGCGTCAAACCACTTCTACACACATTTCGGATCACATCCATGAGTGGCGTCGACGCCGTAGGCTAATCAAGGCACCCATTCCAGATCAGCTACGCTGATTGGTTCACGAAATCCTTTTTGCCTCCCATAGCCAGAGATATCGCTATGCACGGGCCGGTTACAGAAGAACAAGCCATCTTGGCAGCTCAGTACATGGATTTGGTATACACCCAATACGGCACTTTACACGAACTTCTTCCCCATGCCGCCTGCGTTACCACTGATCCAACGAAACCTACCACTAAACCCCCCATTGACGGTATTGTCGGTTCAGTCAAGGCCCAGCCTACTACCAACTCGACGAGACAACAAGTTTCTGCTTCCCCTGCTCTACCTCAGGCTGCTTCAAAAGCTACTACTTCTCCTGCTATTTCCTCCGAAGTGAACGCAGTTCAATCTACGTCACAACCATCCGGAGGAAAGAAGAAAAACAATCGTGGTAAATCTAAGAAGAACCAGCAGGAGAACCCCAAGCCACAACCCACCCATAATGACCAGAAACCACGTCAAAAGGCTAAGTTTCCCTGCCTAATTTTTCAAGACAATCACTACACGCGTGACTGTCCCTACAAGGACGAAGTCAACAAGTTCGTTAAAGGATCCTCTCACCCGGCAGTGTTAACTGACCCTTTCCCTCAACAGCAACAATAGATGGTTGCCCAAGAAACCCCACAGGGGGGCAACTCGACCAACCCTACTCGTGGAGAGACGTCCACAAATCGCGAAATCCTGATGACGAGTAATGAGGAGATTCATATAACCACTCGTTCAAAAACATACGAAAACCCTCCAAGTTCAAACAAACAATCAGAGATAGCCACAGGAAAATCTCATGTTGAAGATCCGACTCCTATCCCCCCCCCCTACCGGCTATCTCCATATCGAGAGACTTCTCACGGACACAATGCTACGCCCACCCAAGGGCACCATACGAAAGGCGACATTTAATCCCAACGCGCGAGCTGCCCAAAATTACAACATTGTTGAGGATTTAGCTCAAGCACCTTGCACCATGTCGACTCTCGAGGTTCTTCAACACTGCCCTGCACAGCATAGAACCTTACTTTCAGCATTGGGGGCAATGGACCCAGATACTTCAAACTCTATTATGTTTAACTTGGAGCACGCCAAACCTTGGCTTTCTCACTAGTTAGCCTTCCAGGTTCATACAAAAATCCGTGGAAATAGCATCCATCGCACTGTTTTAGACGAAGGTGCCTCCACGTCGATCATGTCTTTGAATTGCTAGAGAGCCTTAGGCTCACCCGAAGTCACAACCTCTCGCACTACTCTCAGGGCATTTGATGGACACGGTTTTCAACCTTATGGACTCATTCCCTCAATTGGTGTTGAACTGGGGGGCAAAATAGTATCCGTACACATTGAAGTCGTAGACGCACCATTAGATTACAATCTTTTACTTGGTCGGAACTGGTTTTACGCCATGACCTCCATAGCATCTACAGTCTTCCGGATTGTGCAATTTCCTCATGAAGGGAAAATTGTCACCATTGATCAACTTGATTACTGTATCCCATACTCTCATCCAAACTCCGCCAACACCGTCCTGTTATTAGATCAACCTCGGTACCGGTTCCAAGACATTGGTGTTGGTCTCGTGAAGGATTCTTCCCTTATTGGAGTTTTTCCAGAGCTGGGGACCCATGTTCAACCAGTCAACATGATTTCATCAAATGTCACCCCTTCCAATGATTCATGGGTAATTCCGAGTCCCGCTGAGATTGAAGACTACGGCAACTCTATGCCTTTGAATAGAAACCTCATGGTGTACGAAGCGATCCAATCATCCACCGATTGGGTCGACTGTTCTACCCATCACACCATGGCACAGTTCACATCTGAGACTCATTCATTCCCCACCATTAAGATGCTTGAGCCCGATACAAAACCCAGTACTTCACTTGGGATGGTTCAAACCAAGTTTCCCACTTCCCTCGACGAAGTATTTTCCAAAGGAAACTTGGCTAACCTTATGGAAACCACTCCCATAAATATTTCAGTGAAGCCTGGTATCGTGGAAAACATACATATTGGCAAAACTTGCACTCCCCTCAAAATGGATTTCTATAGTGCCTACTTCAAAACCTTCCGCAATGTTTTTGCTTGGAGTTATGAAGAAATGCTAGGACTAGATCCCTCGATTGTGGTCCATGAAATTCCAACCTTCCCTGGCACCCGACCTGTTCGGCAGAAACTTCGGCCCATCCATCCTCGTAAGGCAGCCGCTATTAAAGCAGAAGTTGAAAAAATTTTGCGTGCTGGTTTTATCTATCCTGTCCCATTGACATAATGGGTATCTAACATCGTTCCCGTAGCCAAGAAACAGGGAACGATCAGAGTCTGTATCGATTACTGCGACTTGAACAAAGCTTGTCCAAAGGACAACTACCCAACTTCGTTCATCGACCAGATCATCAATAACTGTGTCGGGAGTGTCATCTTTTCATTTATGGATGGCTTTTCTGGCTATAATCAGATCGATATCCTCCCAGCCGACCAGCACAAAACAGCCTTTATCTGCCCTTGGGGGATTTTCGCATATCGAAAGTTACCTTTTGGCCTTAAAAATGCCGGGGCAACTTTCCAACGGGCGATGTCATATGCATTTCATGACATCAAACATATTGTAGAACCATATCTCGATGATCTCCCCGCTCACTCTCAGACCCGGGATGACCATCCTGATCACTTAAGTGCCATTTTCGAAAGGTGTCATCACTACAATATACGTTTGAATCCGCATAAGTGCGTATTTTGCGTAGAATCCAGAAAAATTTTGGGATTCATAATCTCCAAAAGCGGGATACGCTTAAATCCTATGAAGGTAGAAGCTATCTTAGCCCTGCCTTCCCCCACAAACATTCCAGAACTTCAAAGTTTGCAAGGGCACGCAAACTTTCTACGCCGTTTCATCTGTAATATTTCCAAGATAACAAAAGGCTACATGAGGCTTCTCAAGAAGAACATTCCCTTTATCTGGGATAACGAAGCCCAACGCTCCTTTGATAATGTAAAGGCAGCCTTAACCAAAGACCCTGTGATCCAACCCCTCGATTACACACGGGATTACATTCTTTATCTCGCAGATTCGACTTCCACCATCGGTATGGTGCTAGTCCAGGAAGACCACAATGGCATAGAACATGTGGTATACTATCTTAGTAAGAGTCTTCTCAACTCCGAAACTCGTTATTCACATGTTAAAAAACTGGCTCTGGCAACAGTTTTTGTTGTCCAGAGATTCCGTCATTACATTCTACTCCGCCGGACCATTGTTATAGTAGATTTCAATCCAATGTATTATATCCTCACACGCCAAGTGCTTGGGGAAAATATTCTCGTTGGATCGTCATCCTTCAAGAGTTTGAATTGGAATTTGTCAAAGCCAAGTCCAAGAAGTCTTTGGTCTTTGCTGAGTTGATTTGTAACTTGCCCCGTGCTACCGAGCAATCCGAGCCCATCGATTGTCTTCCTGATCAATCGTTGTTCCTCATTAGCACGTCTGATCCATGGTACGGGGATATTCTATTATATCTCCAAACCCAACGCTTCCGCCCCGACCTCACTCGCGATGAACGTCGACGCATCCGACATCACGCCAAATACTACCTCATAGTCAACGATACTCTTTATCAACGTGGTGTCGACGCCGTTCTTCGACGCTGTTTGACCCTAGATGAGGCGGAACACGTTCTTAATGACTGCCACACTGGAACATGTGGTGGTCATCTCTCTGGGATGGATACGGCCCAGAAAATACTACGAGCAGGATCTTTCTGGCCCTCAATTTTTAAAGACTGCATTGAAACAGTCAAGAAATGTCCACCATGTCAATTCTTTCATAGTAAAACACGCTAGCACCCTGCTCCACTCCATCCTGTTATTGTCGTCGGCCCCTTTTCTAAATGGGGCATAGATTTCATGCACTGTAATCCCACTTCAGCCGGGGGGCATAGCTATGTCATAGTAGCTGTCGACTATTTCACAAAATGGGCTGAAGCGATGCCTACTTATGCTGAGGACGGCAAAACAGCAGCACAATTCATATTCAATCACATTATAGCTAGATTTGGTGCCCCACAATCCATTGTGACCGATCATGGCTCCCACTTCAGGAACCATACGATTGAGGAACTAAGTGCCAAGTTAGGTTTTCGCCATGAAAACTCAACCCCATACTACCCACAAGCTAATGTCCAAGTTGAAGCCATTAACAAAATTCTGAAACGAATGATTCAGCGCATTGTGGGTACTCAGAAATCCAACTGGCACTCACCTCTATTTTCACCACTATGGGCATACCGAACCTCAGTAAAAAGTGCTACTGGGTTTACACCATTCCAACTGGTGTATGGCCTAGAAGCCATTTTACCGATTGAATGTGAAATTCCATCACTTAGGATAGCCATAGAGCTACTCCCCCACACCACTTCCGAAGAGGAACGGTTTCTATACCTAGCCAAGCTAGATGAAACCCGCCGCAACACTACTTTAGCCAATGAAGCTCATAAAAAATGCGTCAAAGCTCAGTATGAAAAATCCGTTCAACCTCGGATTTTCAATGAAGGTGACCTCGTACTCACATATGATCAAATGCACGATAAACTCGGAAAAGGAAAACTAGAATCTATGTGGTACGGCCCTTTGTTGTAAAACGTGTCTTGGAGAAAGGAGCCTATGAACTCGTCGATTGTGATGGCACACCACTGGCACGACCCCGCAATGGGATATACCTCAAACGCTTCTACGCGTAAGGTTACCCTACGCGGGTCACTGTTTGTACATAATGTACTTAGCTTGTTTTCACTCATCTTTTTGGTGTGCACACGGACCTCATGTATCCATTATTACTTTGACTCGTGATTTTATGCGCAAATGTCTGCCTACTTCGGATTCGCCGACGGTGCAAGCTGGCATACCTGGAATCTCACTTCCGCAGCATGGGTAATCTATTCTTCCACTGGTGAGTTGATATCTTCAGGAGCCAATTGTTTGGGTCCTGCAACCAACAATATCGCAGAGTACCATGCAGTCATCGGACTCTTGACAGAGGTTGCTTCACTCGGAATTGACTCCCTATCAGTCTTTTTAGACTCCCAACTCGTGGTTTCTCATCTGAATCATGTTTACATAGTTCGCGATCCTATCCTACTTCGTTTATTTCGGAGGGTACGCCTCTTGGAACGATCTTTTAATTTCATTTCATATCAACATGTACCAAGAGAATTCAATTGTATAGCTGATTCATTAGCTAATTACATTTTGGATTGGCATCTTGCCCATACATAAAAACACATCACAATAAACACACAAGTCATTGTAAATAAATAGATCATAAAAATAGGTCCACATCACTGTATATAAAAGTGTTTTTCCAAATACATAAAGTTTGTGTTTAAAGACAAAATTTGGGACCAAATCCCATACAAAAACTTGGCTCTCAAAGCCTACATATCGTATACATGCCACAAAAAGATAAAAGCTTCCATCTAGGGAGATCTAGGAGATCTATCATGTCCCTCGTCAGATTCCTCACGCTGCTGGTGATAACATACTAAAGCTCGAGCCACCCTACGAAGGAGTCGGCCAATGCGCCTAGGCACACCTACAGTATGCCGCTGGAGATGCAAAGGGATGTCGTCCACCCTCATAGCAGGAATACCGTGAGTCAAACCTTGAAAATTCCTCTCTATCTCTTGGACCCCTCCCGATTCATCTTCGTCTTCTTCCTCGTCTGGAGCGGCTTGGCGATCAACACCACCTCGGCGTAATGGAGAGTACCATGCCGGTCTCTGTGGTCCACGATCTGCGACATGCACACGTACATACATTAAAGTCTTTTACACATTCTAAACAAAAAGAAAAATTATATATTCAAAAAGAAAAATACGTACATGAAGGTCATTCCTGAGTTGTCCCAATCCTCATCTTCCAACAGTGCCAACTCTATGTCCTCGTGGAAGTCCACCCCTGCATAGGGGTAGTCATCAATCATCACTATCTATTCCTCGAGCCACGAGAAGAAATCCTCATCAAAATCCAAACGCTGAGTTCCCCCAAGACGTCCTACATAATCACTCCATCGAGCCATCCATGGCTCGGTAGGTGGACGGGGGGGCATAGCTATCTGTGGGTGCAACAATGGCACCCTCGCCAAAACGAAGGTGACTAAGATGCTCCCATAACCAAATTGGGAATTCTCTCCAAGCCTGCATTTGTTCACTTGCTCTTTGAGGTTGGTCAACACTGCCTCACACCAGTTGAATATTGTTCCCGCCATACAATCCACTGCAAGATTCATCTGCGTACCGGACACCTAATGGGGACCCGTACTCCCTACTGCACGTGTGATGGTGAACAACACGGTTTTTATAGGAAGTTCTATAATGTCTTTGATGACCACCTTGCCGCTTTTCTTCCCCGAACCCTAACGGCAGTAACGAGCAATCAAAGCATCTGTACTCGCCTTCGAGGCTGCGTATCCAGTTAAATTCACCTGGGCTCCTCTTTTTGAGAGGCCTATGAGAAAATAAATGTCCTCAAGTTGAATTTCGAGGATGTGTTCTCCTACTCGGAAAGCCTGAATGTCGGGGTCCCACATTTGAATAATGTGGGTGAGAAGCTTTGCCTACTTACAAATACCCTTGGTCTTGAAAATTTTTAGCAAACCACATTCCCGCAGTGCAGTCAAAGTCTCTTGGTCATTTTCAGCCAGCAAATCATCCGCTTCATGTTCTCTTTCTTTCCAATGGACCATTTTGCTCCAAACAAGTTTCAAACACCTAAAAAAGGTCATGGGAAACATTCAGTAATTATTTAACAACTTGATCTCAGCTAAAAATTTGAGAAAAAACAATTTTTCCATCTTAAATTTTGCCTCTATCGCGCTTGGGAGAAACTTTAATGTGCGGTACTGCACAGTACCGCGCCCCTGTTTAACCTCACAGCGCAGTACTGTTGCACAGTACCGCTATTCCCGATACGTCCCCCGCGCGGTACTGTGAAGGGCAAAAATTTCCCAATAGGGCTTGCCCAAAAAATTACTTCTTCCTACTGAAAACAAGTTATTCATACATGAAATGAAAGAGAGGCTTAAAAGCTCTTACCTGGCGCAAACGGCTGTTGAAATGGTGCCCTGAATCTCCAGATATGAACTCTTGAAGTTTTTGCTCCTCAAATGGGTAAAATCTCCTCTTTTGGTAAATGCACAAGTGAAATGGTAACTTTCTATTTTTACCTATCCTTTATGTAACTTTTTTACTTATTTTTCACCCATTATTTTATCTAGTTAAAATAAAACCCATTTCACATTACTAATATCTGGTTTCATGAGCACTTACTAACAGGATCTCCTTTAAATACAATATATTCACACTGGCATTCATTCATTGTTTGACCTTCATTTTGAGCCTACTTTATCTTTTTCGTGCTCTGGATTAAAACTTGAAAAAGATTCCAAGCGCTTTTACACCCATCTCGTGCTTGTCAAACTCAAGTAAATGGTGTCGAGTTTGGTCAGCTTTACTCACGCTCGTTAAACGATGAGGAAAGTATTATCCTAGATGTATTTTATTATCTTTTCGGACCAGAATAATTAAAACTTACGAAAAAGACCATTGGAGTCCATAGTTAAGCTCTTTTCAGACTCCCTAAAATTGAAAAGATTGCCAAGTGATCTTGACTCTTTCACACTTGTAAAAGTATTTGAAAGGTCGTCTATTCGGTGATAGGTTACCCCTTTTTCGGCCCGTCTAGACTATTTACGAGAAAGGTATACCTCAGTCAATTTTGGTTGGGACAATTCTCTTGGGAATTGTTTTACACTTTTTTGGGATCGAGAGACTAAATTTACAAAAAAGTACACTGTGGAGCCTCCTTTAAGTTTTTCAGGCTCTCTAAATGTGAAAAACTACCAAGTTTTCCTTCCTTGGACTCGTTAAAATTTAACATCGAAGGACCCACTTTGGGACGAACCCCTCCTTTCTCAGGTTCGTAAAACATGTGAGATTGGACTCATCTATGAGATGAGCTATAGCGAGCATCTGTTATCCTCTTCAAGCTCGAAAAACAACAAAGAGGTACTCGTCTATCATGTCGGGGGAATATGGGGAACAAGTCAAGTTTGTTTTGGCAGCTTGTCAGTCGTTACCTTTGAACATGGCATGCGTTTGTCTCTTGTCTATTTTGGGTATCGTCACTAATTTATGGTCATCATCATGAGTCGTCTCTCTGGCCACGAGCCTACTCATTCGGTGTCTATCCTCTGCTATCAATAATCCCTGCTTCCAAGTCCTGTTACATGCCGTTATATGTTCAAAGGGTTGCATTGTTCAAAGTCGTCCATTGTGTCAGACCTCCGTTGTGTCAGTACACAACCCATTGTTTGGTCATCTTATACTATCTTTCGCTCCGATTTCATGTCGATGATGTGGGAATCATTATGGCCCACCTTCGACGAGTCTATTCCCGTCGACGTCAAATCACTATCCGGGAATTGGACTTAGGGATCAACCATTAGTACCTTGGTACCTGCATGCCTCAATGGCAGGTTTCCTTGTGTTCGACAGTAGGTTTACATCACTGACCTCTGATCGAACAATCTCTCGAATGCTCGACATCAACTCATCTATTCGCATTTCGTTGAGATGTACTTCAGATACCTTGGGGATCATTGTCATCATTGGTGATTTCCCTCGCATTTGTTAACGGTTCACATCATTGACCGGTAATCAAATGGTTTCTACCATGTTCGACTTCAACACTTTGTAATCACATGGCTAGATTCATATCATTTGCGATCAGGTAGAAGACCCTGGGTGCACCTTTGTATCTTGATTGTGTCCAGGTTGCGATGGAGATTCCCTTGGTATTGTCACACAGATCCACTTTTTGTATTGGTCGTGGTTGTGTCATTACTGTCTCATGGATCTACGCTTGTTCATAGTAGCCATGATCTGTCCACGGTCTATATCATCTCAGTACTCATGGATCTACAATGTATTGGTTGGTAGCCATGCTTTGAGTCAATTATTTCCGAGCATGGGGATGCTTGCCTCAGTGGTATATCAAACATTTTGTTTATTTTTTTCAGCTCCTAGTCGCTCTCCTCGATGCTATCTCCGCACAATATTTGTAAATTCTTTCGGCCATCAGTCCCTTCTGACCTCACACTTTAGGGGGCATCTATTATAGCTCCATATTTCACAGTGTCGCATATTCACCACAAAAAGAGTTGATGACAATTCCCCTACTGCTTAAAACACCCAGAAGAGAAAAATGATGAGTGATCCTTGAAGGCAAACCTACCCTGTCAAGAATCAACCTAGCCAAGACTTCATTTACCTACACTACCGCGCCTTGCTCAGTTTTAGGTGTGCGGTAGTTCGTACTACCGCGCTATGCTATTTCTCTGCCACGCGGTACTACCGCGTTATGCTCTGTTCTAGAGGTGCGGTACACCTTTTTTAGCCTTTTTTCCATGGCTTGTGGGATTTTTATTTTCGAGATATTTTTTAGGATTGGTGTCCCTGATTCGATCCTAACTCACTTTCTGTGATTAGTAGGCCTGATCCACTAAACTCTCCCAAGATCCACCCTTCTCTCTTGTTGGTTAACCCTACCACACACTATAAGAGAGAGGCATTCCATGAGCAAAGGGGAGGACTCTTGGAGATATCAAACTTATGATCTTGCAGCTTTGTGGAGATAGCTAGAGGAGGAAGCACTTGGAGTTGGAAGATTGGCTTGGACATCAAGCAACCTTTGTAAGTAACTTCAAGTTGATAATAGAATATAACTTGTCTTGTTTCCCAAATCACATGTATTGATCTTGTTTCAATGATATGATTTGTATCTATTATAGATTTAGATCCTGACTAATATTTCAAGTTGCTAGAGAATTGTGTATGCTTGTATCTTGGTTATCATTTTGACAGGTTCATTCGCGAGGACTTGGAGATTGGAGCAACCATAAAGACAAGCGATTGGATTGAAGGTCAGTTAGATCTCTTCTACTTCTTTTAGCACTTTAATCTTGAGATGGTTGTTTAAGATCTAGGAATTCAAGGTAACATTTGTTTAGTTTTGTCTTAGTTTAGAGTCAGTAAGAGTCTACTTTAATCTAAGAGAATTCTGACTTATCCGTAGGGAAGAATTCTACCAACACCCTCCTTCCCAAGGAAATTCTCCCACCTCTCAACTGATCTATCTTGGATCAGTTATCTCCGTGAAGAAAACAGACTCCTTTCGTCTCCTTATAACAACTCACTGAAAAATAGGTTTACCAAAAACCTAAAAGTAGGTGCATGGGAAACTCACTTTTTCATGCATGCATGAAAACCCTTGCATGCATTTCTTCCCAAACATTTTCCTTATTAACATTTTAACACTCCCTCTTAACCAGGAAAGGGTTCTGCAGAACTCCCATCTTCTCCCTGAAGTACTTGAACTTATTCTTCATCAATGACTTTGTCAAAATGTTTGCAACCTGCTCATCTGTGGAGATGTACTGGAGCTCAACTGCTCCCTTCTGCACATGATCACAAATAAAGTGATATTTAATCTCAATGTGTTTGGATCGACCATGAAATACTGGATTCTCAGAGAGCTTGATGTAACTTTGATTATCACAGTGGATCACCATAGGCTCCAACTGTTGATCAAATAGACTTACCAACATCTTCCGAAGCCAGATGGCTTCGTAGTTGGCTAAACTAGTCTCCATATATTCTTCCTCAGCAGAACTCAATGCAACAGACTTCTGCTTCCTACTGAACCACAACACAACTGATGAACCTAAGTTGAACCAACACTCATAGATGATTTTCCTGTCACCTGCATTACCTTCCCAATATGAATCTGTGAACCCAACAAGCTCAACTTCTCCCTGACACACATAGTTCAGCCCATACTCTCTTGTTCCGTTGATGTACCTCAAAACATGATTTACAGCTACCCAGTGCACATCTTTGGGTTCTACCATGTACTGACTCAAGGTGGTTACCGCAAAACTTAAATCAGGTCTAGTGTTGACTATATACATCAAGGAACCAATGAGCTGAAGATACCTGGTGGGATCAACCAACTTACTCTCAGAGGCCACTTCCTTCTTCCAGTTGGTTTTCATAGGGGTGGTCATGGGCTTGCAATCTTGCATCTAAAATCTCTTCAGTATGTCCATTGCATACTTTCCCTGACTGAGTAAGATATGCCCATCCTCCTGCCAGACTTCCATTCCTAGGAAGTAATGCATCAATCCTATATCCTTCATCTCAAACTCGGATGCAAGATTCGTCTTGCAATCACTGATGAGTTTCTTTGCCGCTGTAACAAACAAGTCATATACATAAAGCACAAGGATGAGAGGATCCCATTTCACTATGATAAAGTAGATATTTGGATATGCTTCACTTTTTTGAAACCCTAGTTACTGCAAATAGGTATCTATCCTAGAATACCAAGATCTGGGTGCTTGCTTTAAGCCATATAGAGATTTATTCAATGTGCATACATGAGACTCTCTTTCAAGTACCTTGAAGCCTTATGGATGCTCAATGTATACCTCCTCCTCTATGAGTCCATTTAGGAAGGTTGACTTGACATCCATCTGGTGAATCTTCCATCCCATTTCTGCTACAACAGAAATCATAGTCCTGATGGAAGAATACCTGGCCACTGGAGCAAACATCTCCTTGTAGTCAACTCCCTCTATCGGTGAGAACCCTCTAGCCACAAACCTGGCTTTGTATTTCTCAATGCTGCCATCTGCAGCATACTTAATCTTATAGATCCATCTGGAGGTGACTACTGATTTACCCTCTGGTCTGGGTACAACTTCCCAAACATCATTCTTCATGATGGAATCATACTCTTCCAACATGGAATCTATCTAGACCTTCTCACCTGATTCTTGCTCGTATGAAGATGGTTCAGACTCATTGATACTACTTACTAGAGCTAAGTAACTGCAGAATATCTGTGGAGCCTTCCTTCCTCTTACATCTTTCTTGGGATTTCCTACTTCCTAAGCATCCTTCAAGGTATCCTGAAGCCACTTGGGCTTCCTCTTCCCTGAAATGAAATCCTGTGAGAACTCCTCATCCTCGTCCCAATAACCTGTATGAGAGTGAGTGCCTCCAGTAGAGGTTCTCGTGGTCGTCGATCATGTTGCTCGAGAACCTATAATATGGGACCCTGATCCAGGTTGATCACCAACCTGAGATCCTGTGTGAGCTCCTGCTCCTGTGCCTGTGGAACCTGTAACCTATGCATCTGTCACTCCAGACACTTGGGACCCTATTGGTTGTTGATCAATACTCCGACCTATGTCATGTAGGGATGTAGCAACCTGTTGTTTTCCCTTCTCTAACTCACATGACTTTCGAAAGGCCCGATCCTCCTCAAACTTCACATCCCACCTCACAACAGTCGTCTTGAGAGTAGGGATGTAAATGCGATAGGCTCTCGAGGTCTCATCATACCCAACAAGAATTCCCCTTTCTGTTGTGGTCTCCAGCTTTGTCCTTTTCTTTGAAGGAACATGAGAGTAGGTAAGGCATCCAAAAATCCTGAAGTGACCAACTTCAGTTTTCTTTCCAGAGAAGGCCTCCTCAGGGGTCTTGTCCCCCAAATCCTTATGAGGGCTCCTATTCTGAATGTAAGTTGTTGTGTTGCATGCTTCAGCCCAAAGGAAAAATGGCAATCCCTGATCATACAACATGTATCTAGCAGCTCCAACAATGGCCATGTTCTTCCTCTCAGCCACCCCATTCTATTGAGGTATATAAGGTACAGTCAAATTCCTCTTGATGCCTTCCTGAGTGCAAAACTCATTGAACTCATTAGAGGTGTACTCTCCCCCATTATCCGATCTGAATATTTTAATCTTTCTTTCTGTTTTTTTTCCACAAGATCCTTGAACTCTTAAAACTTCTGCAAAACTTCCTTTGACTCTTTGCTCTTCAAGAAGTAGATCCAGGTTTTCCTGGAATAGTCATCAATGAAATATACATAGTACTTATATCCTTTCAGTGATGTAGTGGACATCGGACCACAGAGGTCAGAATGAATCAAATCAAGAGCTCCTGTAGCTTTGTTATCACTCTTTGGAAAATTTGTCTTGACGTACTTCCCGAGAGCACACCCTTTGAACACATCAGTGTGCTCGGTGTTGAACTCAGGTACTCTTGTCACAATATCCCTCATAATATTTAGGGCAGGATGGTGTAGATGAGCCATCCTCCTGTGCCAAAGCTCACAGGTGTCACACCCCTCATCTCGGCTACTATGACTTAGGGCATGATGAAGTTGAAAGTTTAGTTTGTATAGCTTCCCGTTGTGGACTCCAATCCTCTCAGCTGAGGTAACACTGGATCCCTTGGCATGAACTAGTATATTTCCATCTCTGAACATCACCCATAGTCCTCGATCTTCAATAGAAGATACGGAGATCAAGTTTTTCTTAAAACATGGAATGTATAGAATATCACGAACTCTCATTTGTTCTCCAGAGTCTTTCTGGAAGGAAACAGTTCCTCGCCCTACTACCTTGACCGTAGAGTTGTCTCCCAGGACAATCTCAAGATCTATTCCATCCTCTGCTAGGTCAGTAAAATATCCTCGAACACCCATCATATGGCTAGAAGATCCATTGTCTATGTACCATACACTAGAAGTGGAGGCCATCAATGATTGATAGGTGTTAAGAGCCATCTCCTTGTCAATCCCATCAGTAGTATACTCATCAATATCTATAGCGGAGCAAGAAGTGCAAACAATTTGATCCTCCCCCATGCTAGTAGTTGTAGATCTCATGCTGCAGCTGTAGATCTGAGTGTGATTTCTTTCCCTGACCCTTACAAGGGCTCTGATACCATGTAAATATTTGATTCGGAGATCACTACTCCCTCTGAACCACTCTTAGATCTCAAGCGGTTTGAGTCTCGATATCAATACATGCTCATAAAGATATAAACTCAACAACTAGATCTCTTTACCAAAACTAAAAGTACATGCAATCACACATAAACACTGAATATACCCTAGAAACCCCAAACAGGGAAAACAAGCAATCAGTGGGGCTATCTTATCTCTCGATCCCAGAGAATATATAAATATAGACAAGTACAATACAGTGTTACCTTAGAAGTAACTCAATCCAGAACTAGGAAAATGCTAGATCTGCATGCATCAGCTGATGCATGCACTGGAAGAATGAGGCCTAACTGGTGAACTGGATCTGAGTATCTCTACAAGTGCCTCTAACTGGTATGTCTCTCTCTATCCTTTGCTTTGATCTGCTCTGCAACAAAAGAAGTCTAACTGCTAAAAATGTCCTCCTCTGCATGCACAAGTGCGCCCTCCCTCAAAGCAAGAATAGCTCGTACGAAATCATATCTCAACAGATCTGAGCTCTGATTATCACAGATCTTCGTCAATCACCGAGACAAATATACTCTACAAGTTACAGACACTCAATCACTCAACCTGATGTGGTACAATCTTCCTCCTCATCAGAGAATGTGCCCTTCTTCCCAAGGAAAGTCGCCCACCTCTCAATTGATCTATCTCTAATGAGTTATCTCGGTGAAGAAAACAAACTACTTCTGTCTCCTTATAACAACTCATTGAAAAAATAGGTTTACCAAAAAACTAAAAGTAGGTGCATACAAAACTCACTTTTTCATGCATGCATGCAAACCCTTGCATGCATTTCTTCCCAAACATTTTCCTAGTTAACATTTTAACAAGGATATCAGTGCAAAATTACAGCAAAGAAATGAAGGATGGAGACAAGGGGAGTCATCCCTGAAAATAATTGAGGTAAAGGCCAACGCAAAATAAAGCAAAAGAAGAACCTACATTGCGCAAGTAATGACACATATTTTCCATTGATGTCAAAGGGGGAGAAAAGAATGAAGTTGGTTGCACACTGATTGTACATGTGACATGAAGTTGAATGCAGCAAAGAAGAACCAGCATGAAGAAAAGAATGAAGACCATTGAAGAAACTGCATAAAGCTTCAACAAATGTGAAAGAGCGTGAAGCAGATTATTGAAGAAACAACATAAAGATCCAGCAGACATGAAAGAGTGTGAAGCATATTATTGAAGATACGGCATGAAGATACAGTAGACATGAAAGAGCGTGAAGTAAATCACTTGGAGAAATGGCATTGGAACATATGGTCTACGCAGAAGTAACAAAAAGGATAAGAGTTTGTGCATAAGTAACAGAAAGCATAAGAGTATGTGCAAAAGTAAGAGAAAGCAGAAGAAGTAGTAACAGCAGAAAGCGTAGAATTCAAAATCCCAAAGGACTCAAGGGGAGCATATACACAGGGGGGGCACTGCAACAAGTACAGATGAAGCATATAGTTTATAGAATATCATACACAGCTTCATAAGGTGTTGACATTGATTCCAAAATGGGAGATTGTTGAACTTTGGTTGTCATTGATTTCAACCAATGTCAAAGAGGATGTCAATTGATTTAGTTTGAATTATTGATGTCAACAGATGTTACGGAAGTATATGGAAGGAACTTTGAAGAAATATATATGCTAGATAGATGAAGGATATGGATGTCAATTTGAAGAAGTATATTTAAAATTTTCATTTAGTCTGAAGATGTGTGTCCAAGGATACAGCATGCATAATCAATTTGAAGAAGCATCTAAGGAAGGCACATCATGCAGATCCAGTTCAAAGAAGTACATAAGTAATGTATCCTACTACATGTGGTACTTGTGCAGATATCAAGTCCACCCAATTACACTCTCTCAAGGTAGCAGCCAAAAAATTGGATGGACAAATGTACATGTGCACAAGCAACCAAGGAGTTGGTTAAGCAAAGGTATAAGTGTGCAAGCATGTCATGAGAAGACTCTATAATGCGCAAGCATTGTTTGTTCAAATATCGGGAGTGCACATACAGTAAGAAACAGCTTATGGTTGAACAGTATTGAAAGCGCGCAAGTCTTACCAATCAAAATATTCTTTCAATTACTGAAGGATGCACAAGTTCCAAGAAGGGTGCAGCAGCTGAAGTTTGCTTATGCGTAAATCCCACAAGTCGACGATATAGTAGATGCGCAAGTCCCACATGTGATGATACAGCAAGGGTCAAATTCCCACCAAGTAGAAGTTAGTTTATGTGCAAATTCCGCAAAGCATTAATACATCAGGTGCGCAATACCCATAAGATATGGTATGGCAAGAGTCAAATACTCATCAAGTCGAAGAGTAAGGATGTGCACATACCTCAAGGAAATGGTACATCAAGAGCGCAAGAGTACATCACTAAGGTATAAGTCCCACTAAGTCAAGGACCATGGATGCGCAAGAACCACAAAGGATGACACATCAGCGGCACAAAAGATGACATATGGAAAAAGCAGAATCCATGAAATATGGAAGAAAGGATGCCACAACCAAATTGTTGACACACAATCCATGCAGGACATGTATATATAGAGATACAAGTTGGAGATTTTAAGTAAGCTTGATCGTGAGATCATAGAGCTTCGAGTGGAAGATACACATTTATATTCAGGGCATCAAGGGCTCGAAACAAAACAACATGATCTAGGGAGGAGCCGAGTGCGCACATGCAACAAAATGATTTACTGATGGTGCACAGAATGATGATGTATGTTGGTACTAATATTGACCACTTTCATTTTATGAACAGTTGAGCCTTAAACCAGGCATCTAGCTACCCACGAAAATTATGTTGATGATTTGGATGGTCTAATTCACATATTTTATTTGTGAATTGAACATAATATCAAAAGAAAAGTTAATTTTCATTTGATATTATATTATTATAATGTAAAAACTTTTTAGAAAAAGGTAAAACATAAGCATCTTAGATCTAAGGCTCTCAAGAATTTAGGCTTGAAAAGTTGCACGAGAGATAACCAAAGACACATGAGTCTGAATCTAAAACCACTAATATGATGTAGAAAGCTCTCATCGATTAAGGCTCCCAAAAGTGGTAATGGAAACCACTTTCCTTGTGACCCTGAAACCACGAAATGACAAAGATGTATTGAGACGCGTGAAGATTGCAGTAAGCGGATTGGTAACAAGGACCACCCATAGCCTAAATCGTTTTTATCAGATTTTGCATATATCCTGGAGAAAATTAAAATGTTAAATACATTATATGAGCTTCATGTGCAAAATACGAGGATCCTCTTGAGTGGCAAGTGGAAGAATGGTGTGCTCTCTGTGCAGACAGGTTTCTATGGAAGGATCAACGTGCAGAGTCATGTGCTCATCTAATTTTCATATTATGTGAGCACTTGAAGTGACGGGACCTCTTCTAAATTACCCAGAGATTATTAAAAATGCTTATGGTATAAGTACTTTATATATTCAAAGCATGAAAAGTGGCTAGTGGAGACAATAATCATTAAAATATTATTAAATTCTTTAATCCATATGATAGGGCAAGGTCACGTGGGGCTTTATAAAGTCTACATGAAGTTGGAAGATAGTTTGGAAAGGTATAAGTTTTAAAATTAAATGTGAGTTGGTATATAAAGCACATGAAGTCACATGTCAAATGGGTTATATTATTTTTATAAAAGGTATTTACCTTTTATTATTTTGAAACCTATGTATTCCTGTTAAAAGAACCTAATTTATGTTACATGACAGAATGTGGTGAAATAAAATTCTCCAGGCTGGAGCACGGACCAATGGTCCATTATTTTAAAGAAAATGGAAAAATAAAAGACATATTTTCAAGAAAATCAAGGCCAAGAAACCAATGGTTATATTGGTTTGGCAAGATTATAAAAAAAGGGAGATCATTGATCAAAAGAGGCAACGAATTTTTTCAGAAAGGGAGAGGGTTGAGTCAGCCATGGTCGGCAGAGGGTTGAGTCAGCCATGGTCGGTAGGCCATCTTGTAATTATTTTCAGTGAAGAGAAACCATCATTGGATTCATGTTTCGTATGGAGGAGCGGATGTAATTATTTTGCAGAAAGTTAAGATCATTGGCTGTAGCAACTTGTATTTCTCTTGTATTTCCACAATTTTCCCTCTCTGCTGATCTTTCATGAAATAAAGGATTTGAGCAACAGTTTAGCAATTATTCAAAGTCTGTGAATATTTTGTTAAATGATATATGTGCATTTTTGTTAAGCAGGGACTGCAATTTTGGTTGGTTCTTTGTTTAATTATATATGCATTTTGTTGACAAGTTGATTCATGAATATTTTGTAGCCGGTTAGGAACTACTGACTACTCTGAAATGATTGAGAATCAGCATGTTCATTCTTTCACTAAGACTTTTAGGAACTTTCCCAGGAGTCACTCCCCGTAATCCTCTCATTTTCACCTTCTAAATCCATCATCATTTAAAGTTGGTTTACTGTCCTATTCAATGAAATTCCTTTGTAATTGATATTCTATCCAATTC
Organism: Larix kaempferi; assembly: GCA_027924585.1. Lineage (NCBI taxonomy): Eukaryota > Viridiplantae > Streptophyta > Pinopsida > Pinales > Pinaceae > Larix > Larix kaempferi. Next base: position 19,940,558 of record BSBM01000613.1, on the reverse strand, counting down.
AGTTTTTAAAGCTCTTCTTTCTGACTCCATGCCCAGTGGAAAGTCCTATGAGATGAGAGTTTGCATATCTCAATCCTAACTCTACTAGTAACCGCTTCCAACCAAATTCCATATTAATTCCTTGTTAAATCTAGCTTACTCTCGTGAATATATTAAAACCTTTGTTTCTCAATAGGAAGAAAATGTTAGAGTAGTAATCTTGTGAGGGATCCCCCTCTAATCTTAGTGCTAGATAAAGATTTAAAGTCGGTTGAAATATGTTCTTCGCTTGATCCCTTACAGCCAGGAATCAACCGGAGCACTAACAATGTAGATTTGTGACAGATGCGCAAATACTGAAAGGCAGAAACACATAAGTATGCATAAGTGCAAGAGGACTGATTAACAATATCGCAAACAGTAACAGATGTTGTATGCACAGAGACACAACCAAAGTATATCAAATGATGCGTTGATGTTTGGCTGATGCACAGAAGTTGAAGTGAAGTGTGCGAAGTTGAGAAGTCCATATGATGTGCAACAACAGAGCAGCAGTAGGATCCAATATGCACATCATGATAAGGATGATCTAAGACAAGTGCATTAAACCAAAAGGACGAATCACTTGATGCACAATATGTCACAGATTGTCTAAGATACTATGCCACTTAAACAGAAATGACACATCAAAGTAAGTGCACAGTTCCCTCTATTACTGGTGCATTATCTCATAGTAGCAAACTATCAATTGAAAGCACCGTATCAATTAGTGAGTGCAGTTGCACAGTAGCATATCAACAAAGCAAAATTTATCACGGACTGCAGGATCAACAGCACACAGTACATGAAGTAAGACATCAGTAGAAGTGTAGAATTGAGAGGAATGATAATTCGAGTGATGTATGCAACTCAGTGACAGTGAAACGTCCGGATACAGAGGTAGTGCAAAGCATAACTAATATCATAAAATCAAAAGTGTGCACAAGTTGGATATTTAGTAAGTCAGAATCTTATATTGGATATCTGGGCGGTAAGACAAGGAAAGGAGCAGGAGGTTATAGCTTCCAGATGGTGTTGGAGAACACAAGGAGTTGGAGCTTCCTTCAAGTTTGTGCATGTAAAACCAGGGGTTCGGTGCCTCCTTCCAATTGGTGCTGGTAAACACAGGAAGTTGGTGCTTCCTTGAATGTATTATTTTCATTACAAAAAAGCATTATGTGGTTTTCTCCCATTTGGGTTTCCACATCAAAATCATGTGTGTTATGTGTTCTTTGTCTTTGTGCATATATGGATGAATGATTTTGATTATATTGGATGCATAACTAAAGATCAAGATTAAGTTAAGACTAATCTATTAAAGAAGGTAAAAACTGTCGATAACTACGCTAATACTAATTCACACCCTTTCTTAGTATTAAATTGATTCCAACAAATCTCTATATTGAAAGGCACAAAGTCTCCTTCACATGTTTTAAGCTTGGCCCTAATAATCATTCACACTCACAATTCTTTGGTTAAGCGGGCTTTGATACCAAACATGATCTAAATTTGTAGGATGTTAAATAACCATGAATTATGCGTGAATGATCCAATAGTCATTAGAGAAATTTGGAGGTATAAAATGGGCCTCTTAAGGAAAATTATAAAGTAACAGTGGAAATAATAAAATAATATTAGCATACCTCATCAAATTTTGGAGGAAAAAAGAAGAAGAAAAAAAACATTTACTCATATTTTCAACTTATCTCCCTGTATATTCATTCAAATTTCAAGCAGGAGCACTCGTTGGATGGGGAATTAAATTCCGCATCCAACGAAGCCACAAGGCATACTTTTGATGGACCCCGCTCCTCAAAAAACAAGAAATTCATGAAAAAATATGAATCACATTTTTTCATGAATTTCTTGTTTTTCGAGGAGCGGGGTCCATCAAAAGTATGCCTTGTGGCTTCGTTGGATGCGGAATTGAATTCCCCATCCAACGAGTGCTCCTGCTTGAAATTTGAGTGAATATACAGGGTGATAAGTTGAAAATGTGAGTTAAAATTAGTTTTTTCACTTTTTCACTTTTTTACCTTTTTAACTTTTACCAAAAAAATGGTGATTCATCCCCCATGGTTGACATCATCATCTTGAATCCTATTGGTGATTTTTGTTGTACAATATTATTGTTTCAAGGCCCATTTTTTAACTCAAAATTTCTCTAATGTAACTCTTTTAAAAGGATTTAAAATTGCAACTTTAAAGAGAGCATATAAATAAAAAGAATGCAAATAATAAAGATGCAAACCACAATTTGAAGACAACCGTTGTTAACGGAGTTTGTCCATGAAGGACTGCATCTTCGGGTCAACCTCCAGTGACCGGTTTTATTATTTCTTCAAATGCTGCAAATACATCAATTCTGGGAACACTTTTGAATTATGTCTATCAACTGCAAAAAACAGACTGCGCCAATGCGACCGTCTCGAAAAAATCAAGAAATTTGATTATAAACACTTTATACTCTGCTAGAGACATCCCCTGGAATGAAGTACGAGAAACTCTGCTCTTGCGTTGTATGGAATCCTGCTTCAAGATATGTGCACGTACCTTACTGCATTGGTTTTTGTGCCCGTCATGTGTACTTGAACCGTGCTCTCAAATCGTGGTTATATAGTTCAAAAACCACGTTTCCCAAGGCCATGGGAAGGCCCTTTTGGGGATTCAAAATCCCACTGCAAACTCAAAATATATCCATTCGGATATATGCCAAGCCCGAAGGAATTGGCATAGTGTCAAAGGGCATGGATCGCCCAGCAGGGATCCAGGGGTATAACCCCACATGCTCCATTTTAATTGAAAATAAATATATATATAGTACATGGTCGTGATTGTTGGGGGCTCTGCCATTGGTTTTATTATGGGGCTGAGGGCTTAGCCCTTGGCCTTCCCCTTTTTAAAAACTTCAACCCATTCAACTTTAAATACAACATTCAATCAATATGGTTAAGAACCACCGTCAGGAATAATGGTAAGGCACAAGATTAGTGGCGGGTGGTCCGGGGTTCAATCCTCCCGACCACAAATATTTTTGGTGAATAGTTCCATGATGTGGCCAATCGGACTACCATGTGGCGGCTTCCAATAGGTCCACTTGGATTCCACTTGTACATTAATCCTTCCAAATGTCAATCCATGATAAGTCTATGTCGACCTGCAATGCCAACTCACTTGCCACATGGAACCTCAAGGTGTTTTCACGTCGATGTATGGCCTTGTCCATATAGTCAACATGGCACTCTGTGGATGTGCCACATGGAACCCCTTTTACATGTTTGCATGTTTACATAAAATTTCAGAATGTGATATCTTTCTCGTCCGGAGTTCGTTTTGGACGAAACAAGCGTCGCCGAAAATCTCTCAACAAGTTCTTCACAGCAACGTGCTTGTATTCAGCCTTTGAAGACTTTGATTTTTGTTCATTTGGGAGGATCCTCCTGGATCAAGGAGTTCCTCCCTAACTCCTTTGAAGAGTACGAGATTTAGAGATTCATCATCTAGAGTGCACGTATGACCTTTCTTATAACTAAGTTGAAATCGTTCTTCATAGTCTTCCAATGATTCGTTCTCTCCTTGTTGCATTCTAAAAATCCCATCCCTAGTTTCCCTAGCCTTACAATAGTCCTTGTATTTCACTATGAAGGTATCCTTCATCTGATCCCAGGAGGTGATTCTATTGGCTTCTAAACTCTTTAACCATCTCAAGGCAGAGTCCTTCAAGGTAGAAGGAAAAAGCTTGAGTTTCTGGGAATCTAGGGTGTAGTCATAGGTTCTACTGACCACCTCAAATTCAAATAAGAAAGTGTTTGTATCTTCAGATGTTAGGCCATGAAAGTTGGGTAAGGCGGCATGATTGATGTTTTTCATTCCTGCCTCATTATCATCAACTCCCCTGATGGGAAATTCAAACATTACATGTTGTTCTTTGTCTACCATTGGATTCTCTCTCTCCTCTTCTTGATCAATAGAGGACTTACTGTTTTATTCACCTGAGGTAGAACTAAAAAGACCACTCCTCTTCTTCTCATATATTGAAAAGAAGGGGAATTAACCTCGGGATTCTCGATTTTTTATTTAAAGTTTCCTCCTCCCTTCTATGGCTTGAACTAGGGTTGGATCGAATGGGTTTCTTTGGTAGAAATCGTCCAAACTCGTCCCCAGCTGTAGGAATTCACGATAGGTAGGGAATGTGTTTTCTTCCTTTTTTTATATTTTCTTATTTTTATAAGGATTTTGTGGGTTGGATTTATATAAAAATTTTAGGTTTTTTATGAAATAGGTGCCTTGCAAACCAAAAGAGAAAAATAGAAAATGGAAAAAAAAGTGAGTTTAGAAAGTCAAGGAGAAACTTACTCAAAGATGAAGGTTTTGCGTGTTGTTGTTCTCCTTCTTCAATTGAAACTTGTTAGTATGTAGAAGAAAAAGAAATTTAACTAGTTAATATTTCCAGTTCCCTTTGTGGTTTGGAACGCCTCCCCGGCAACATCACTAAAAAGTGATGGGCTCCTAATATTAGCAATAATACTGCATCAAGTTTGACCAAGACATCACCAAGAGTGTTGACATATCTAAACCTTCTACTTTAATCATCAACCTAGGGATTCGTACAAACATATGTGGGTCCTACACAATATGTGCAACTACAAAGGAGTTGACTATGTCTGGTAGTATGCAAATCCTAATCTGATTAATCAAATTTGCAAAACTTCTTGATACCATAAACAACGAAAGTAAATCAACTTTTAACTAAGGGTTTCTAGAGCACAAGATCCTACTTCCTTACTTGGCATTCATTTCCTTATCAGTAGAATCGGATATAAGTACTGAGATATTTCTCATTCATGTAACAACCTTCAATGAAAACATCCTAGTAACTCTTCCAAAATTTACCAAATACGATAATTTCAGCCTAAATCATTCATGCAAGTGATCACAACAGGCAGAGGTCTTTAGTTCTAGCAAGCATGGATAATCAAGATCTTATGTGAACAAGAATAACATCTAACTCGAATATGCATTTAAAAAAACATATTGGTAATTCCTATGCATAATAGATCGTAAATAATGCTTAATTCAAAAAACACAGGAATCCTACAGCAGCTACTATGTTGAACTAAATGCATGTAAACAATAAATATAAACTAACAACACAAGTCCCTGCACTTAACCTTGGATGGGCCTTGATCCAAGGAAATACAGGAATGCAAAGAAACTCAGATAGATGCGATGATCAAAATGCCTTGCATTCACATGTAGAAAAGTATCAATAACATCTAAATTTGTTTCTAAATTGTCGTTGTTACAATGAAGAGTAAAATTGTCGTTGGTTTATCTTAGCTTAAATAATAATTTTCTAAATCTCAAAAATAATAGTGACTCCTAGTGTATTGAAGCGTGCACCATGCACTGAACAAACTAATCATGCGCAGAGGTAGTTCAAGAACAGTTCAATGTGTAGTGGTAGTTTGCTTGACAATACATGATGCTTGGGGACTAGGCCTCCAAATGAGATGCTTTTTGGATCGCCAGGCATCACTCTGCATGTGCCAAGCAGATGTAGTTTAACTGATCTTGGACTGTGCCTTTGACGAGATGTACTGCCAAAACTGGGTCTTCTGCCTTTGAGATTGTACTGATCAAAATTGGACTAAGACTAAGCTTTGCTATATCTGAACCTCGTGGACGCAAAACTGAGCCTTGTGACTTGTCTTGAAAAAAAGTATTAGTTATCCCTGTAGTCTCAACAGACACTGGAAGTGGCCAATTTATTAGTATTATATGAGCAATGAAGTTGAATAAGAGAAAGACTCAACATTTAAACAAATAATTGAAACCTTCTATAATTCTAACTAACATGCATATATAACCATCAACTTGTTCCATTTTGCTCTTATTCTAAGCTCTGAATGCCCGAAGAAATGGAGAAAAGTACATGGTTTCCTTATCCAAAAGTGGGGGCCATCAGAGGTGTGACTCTAAGTTTTGATGGTTTTCCCAGCTAAGGGTTTCCAAGATAAATCTCTATGTATTATGTGTGTGCCTTGTTTAATATATGTTTTGGTTCAGAATCTATATGCATTATTTTCACTTCACAAGTTTAAAAATTACACTAACCATGTTGTCTTATCTTTTTTGGTTCCACTTCACTACCACCCCCCCCCACTCCAATCCTAGCCTCAATCAAACCTACAAATTTATCATCATCCATATCAACCACCAACATGATGAACAATACACTAACTTCCATAAAACAAAGCTCCTCTCAATATATGATACTCGTGTTCCGATCAAGCACTCCCCTCTACTTCACCCATGCCATTTGGTCTTTTGAGCTTAACACCTTTCCATATTCCACTTCAATTCTCTCCCCACTAGGAATGGAAAATTCGCTCGTAATGTTTGGTATGATTCAAATTGTAAAAGCATTCATAGCCAAACCAAACATACCATCATGTGTATACAATCCAAATCAAAGAAAATGCAGAAAATCTATAAGAGAATTCTTAGGAGGAAAAATAGGATCTCTCTCTTGAACAAGCATGGACCTACACTCGACCAACTATGATTCACCCCCAAAATCTTTTAGAGAGATTTTATCCCTAAGAAATCAATGGCTGCAAGCATCCAATCTCTCTACATGATTTGATTGCACCTCAACCCTATATATGGCTCCAAATCAAGAAGCATTTGAGTCAACCTGAAACCTATCGATTCTCATTTTTTTATGACCAACTAATTCTACATGCCATCTTTAGGCTTCCATCCAGCATATCCCAAGATGTGGAGAACCTCAACACTATTTTTTTTTAATATAGCCCTAAACTTTCTTAGTAGTGAATATCATGAACATATTTAACTAAATGGTGCCCCATGGATTTCCACCTTCTAGGACCGCCCATATGTTCCATCCCATCTACAAAAATGAAAACCAAAATGATGCTAGTAACTAATGTACTATTATGGTTGGTTAAGCTCTTTTCCCTAAGACATTCACATCCCCAAATGGGAAAAGACAGAGGCTAAGGACCAAAGGACAACCAAGATGCACAAAGAACCATCATACTAATGATCATATCTTTACTTTCTTCTACAATCAAGGAGGCTAAGGAAAACAAGCAGAAAGTATATTGTTTCTTTGTGGACCTCCAAAAGGCATTTGACATGATCCCTCGATCCATGTTTGTTGATAGGATTAAGACTTTGGGTCTTCCACCCTCTTTTGTGGTCTTGGTTGTAATGACACTTTATCAGACCATTGTTGGCAAGGTGTGGACAAAAACTGGTGAGGAAAAGCTGGTCCATAGTACTATAGGAGTTAACAAGGTGCCCACTCTCTCCTACACTCTTTGGATTTTATATTGATTAGCAAGAAATCATACCATATTCATTGGGTGTCACATATACATGGTTTCTTACTCTATGAGGCTCTATTGCTATTATCTTATTTGCAGATGGCATTATCCTCATGTCTAACTTAGTGAGGGACCTCCATTGACAACTTGACATCTTATCCTCCTTCCATGACACTCATCAGCATCATGTTAATCTCAAGAAAACAAAAGAAGTGGCCTTTAAAAACCCTAATGGGGAGGCAAGCAATGTGATTCTTACTTACATAAATTAGAGGGTGGAGGTAGTCTCTTCATATATATATTTGGGTGTCCTCTTCTCCAAACCACTCTTTATCTTGACTCTTGCAATAGAAGATAAATTGAGAAAATGATATGTGGATCTCACCACCCTTAAAAATCAATGTTTTCAACATCAATTCTAGGACATCTAATCAAAGATCCAACTCAAATTCATTGGTCACACCTACCCTCTTATATGGGTGTGAGGTTTGGGGACCATACCTTCGAGGAGTATATCAAAACAAGGTAGACATAGTGTTTGTCACAATGTTATCCAAACATATTCATGCTAGGAAATCGATTTCTTATGTTATCATTCCTGCATAATTTGACACAACATCACTCATTGCTTCAATGATATTTCATGTGGTGACAATGATACACAAATTCAAAGGAATGGGAAACTCACAAAGTGGTCTTCTTAGATATCCAACACTTGCACCTGAGTCTCTATGAAGTATGTGGAGCATAGGCCAATTCATGTTGATATGTGACAACATCTTCATTGCTTCTCCTCAATGACCTTAATATTCACATAACTCACCCAAGCCCCTTGATCTCTCCAAGGTTGAGAAACAAGGGTATTGGCAGTGATATTTACAAATCCCAACTTTGGTCCACATGGTCTAAAGCCTAGAGACCCACTTTCTTCCCAATTTCAATGTTTTTCAAACTCATATATCCAATGTAGGAATGGGCTCATCCAATCCATGAGGTACATCAAGCATCAATTACCTTACAACCTAAGGGTCTCTCTCAACCAATGTAAAGTTTTCTCCCACCAACTTCGCTTTGAAACAAGTTGACATATTCCTTAGGTGCAATATATTTGCCATGTCCACTCCTTAGAGCCTGACACTAAAGACTAATATGTATTAAGATGCTCTCCATACTACAAGATTAGAGGATAGTTCTTTCATCTCCTTAAATATTCATAAAGTTACTCTAGACACTCATGACCTATGAGGACCATAAATTCTTAACCCTCCTCCTAAGTGAGATGTTCAACCTCCATTGATGACTGACCAAAGGACAGTGCCCTCGATCGAAATGCACTAGGTTGATTACCTATTATTTTCAACACTAGTTATACATAGAAGTCCCTATTAACATGAACAAATGTTCATTGTTAACTTAAGGGAGTTCACCCAAAGACAAGGCTCGATTAGCCCTTTCTCTATTTGGAATAGTAAACTTTCCCAGTATGTTGGCTTGGCTGCCATTATAAAGCAAAGTGGTTTTTTGTGTGTCCAGATCATAAATGCAACCCTATTCTAACAACGAAATATAGTCATAATTACTTAACTAGCGAGGATTTGAGAACAAAATTTGACTGTGAGATAAATAAGATTACTTCCATTAAATACAAAAAATGGTTAATTGCAATTTGATGGCTGAAATATTATAATCAACTAATTATTACAATTAGGTTAGCCTTCACTATAATAATTAGCAGCAATCTTACACATAGTTAGAAACCAACAGAAAGCAACAAGAATAAGTAAACATTGCCTACATTGTTATGTTTAGCCTAAATTGAAAAGCAAGATCACTGAAAGAAACACAATCACAAGATAGACAAATATTTACCCTGGGAAACCCTCATGGGGTAGAAAACCCAGCAAAGCTTTCCTCGATGTAGATAATCAACCAATACAAAGATGTAGTCCCCAAACAAGAGCTCCTTCTCCTCCTATGCAAATCTCTCTCTCTCCTATGCGCAATACACAAGTGAGTGAATGAATGATAAGTGAGGAACACACCTCCTCTACTTATACTCATCTTTCAACTGAATTTTCACCCTAACTGAGCTGACCTCTCCTAAGAGAGTCTAATAACCCCTAAACAGCTAACTCAGGGCCGACCCCACATGGGAGATCTAATAACCCTAGTTACCACATTCTCTCGGAGGAATAAACATCTCCGGATATACAATAGGGTCTCCATAAAGGAATGAAACATCTCTGGAATAATAAAGTACAAATATAATATTCTTAGAAGTTACAATATCTCAACACTCCCCCTTAACGAGAAGGATATTATAACAACATCTGCAGGAACAAGGAGTCATCAACTACATGATACATGATACATCTATAAATCATTGGAAGCTTTCTTCATACATCATCAGTAACTCAAATAGTTATTGGAACATCTTCAAGATCTTCAATACTGGAACATCAACATCTTCAGTACTGAGTCTTCATCTTCTACAACACTTGAACAGCTACAGCAACATCATTATCTGGATCTCTCGATCAACAGCATCATCTGGATCTCTCGATCAACAACATCATCTGGATCTCTCGATCAACAGCATCATCATCTGGGTCTCTCGATCAACAGCATCATCATCTGGATCTCCTGATCAACAGCGTCATCATCTGGATCTCTCGAACAACAGCATCATCATCTGGATCTCCCGATCAACAACATCATCTGAATCATCTCGATCAACAGTATCATCATCTGGATCATCTTGATCAACAGTATCATCACAGCAGCATACTTTGCAATACACATGATCTAATTACGGGGTGATCAATCCCTCTTACTTTAAGACACATCTCATGTCTATGGACGATGCAATCCAGATCTTCTTACAGGATGATCAATCCTGATCCATTTAAGACACCTCTCATGTCTAAGGACGATGCAGTCCTGTCACATACATTTTGAACTACTGTTCAAGGACGATGCAGTCCTGATCCATTTAATACATCTCTCATGTCTAAGGATGATGCAGTCCTGTCATGTACATTTTGAACTAACTGTTCAGGGACGATGTAGTCCTGATCCATTTAAGACATCTCTCATGTCTAAGGACGATGCAGTCTTGTCACGTACATTTTGAACTACTATTCAAGGACGATGTAGTCCTGATCCATTTAAGACATCTCTCATGTCTAAGGATGATGCAGTCCTGTCACGTACATTTTGAACTAACTGTCCAGGGACGATGCAATCCTATCACGTACATTTTGAACTACTGTTCAAGGACGATGCAATCCTATCACGTACATTTTGAACTAACTGTTTAGGGACGATGCAATCCTATCACGTACATTTTGAACTAACTATTCAGGGACGATGCAGTCCTATCACCTACACTTAGACAAAGTCTAAGGACCGCACATCGACCTAATCATCGGAACAGGAAACCTCATCATCGACCTCATCGTCGGAACATGTAACCTCATACAATATTATCATTAATAAAGGTATCCACATCATCGACCTTTCCATCAATGCAAGCAATCTCATCATCAGCAACCATGTCACTCCCCCTTTCGAGGAGGGTCCTTCTGAACTACACCAAGCTTGTCTCAGAAATACTCAAACTTTACTCGAGATAGAGGTTTGGTCAATATATCAGCAACTTGTTTGTCTGTGCTCACATACTCGAGCTTGATAGCTCCTTTCTGCACCATATCCTGTATATAAAAATATCGGATCTCTATGTGCTTTGACTTATCATGAAACATTGGATTCTTTGTCATCTTGATATAACTCTGGTTGTCACACAGGATCATAGTGGGTCCATCTCTAAGTCAAATAATCCTGATAACAGCTTCTGAAGCCATATCGCTTCACAACTAGCAGAGCAAGCAGTAATATATTTTCCTTCCGCTGTGTTGAGAGCCACACTAGACTGCTTCCTGCTAAACCATGAGATCATGGCAGATCCCAGACAATAACATCCTCCCGATGTGCTTTTCCTGTCTAATACACTTCCTTCCCAATCAGCATCTTTGTAGCCATACAATCTGAAGTCATGATCTCCAAGATAGCATAGACCATAGTCTATCGTACCTCATCGCATGCTTTGCAACAATCAGGGGAACATGTCTAGGTTCTACTAGATACTGACTCAAGGTGTTCACAGCAAAGCATATATATGGCCTAGTATTTGTCAGATACATCAATGACCCAATAATATGTCTGTACATAGTCATATCTACTAACTCTGACGAGTCATCAGCTAACAGCTTCAAGTTGGAATCCATGGGAGTGGCCATGGCTTTGCATTCCAACATATCAAATCTTTTCAAGATCTCCACCGCATACTTTCCCTAGTTGAGAAAGATTCCTTCTGGGCTCTGCCATACTTCCAGACCTAGGAAGTAATGCATCAATCCGAGATCTTTCATCTCAAACTCTATAGAGAGCTTCTTCTTGCATTCAATAATCTGTTTCACATTTTTAGTCAGAAATAGATCATCCACATATAGCAACAATATGATAGGTTCATCATCCATAACTTTGAGATAAAGATTTGGATTAGCTTTACTTTTGGTAAATCCCAAGCTTGTCAAGAAACTATCAATTCTTCCATACCAAGCTCTGGGAGCTTATTTCAACCCATACAAAGCCTTCTTCAATTTGCATACTTGGGTTCTTCTATCTTCAACCTCAAATCCTTGTGGTTGTTCTATGTACACTTCCTCCGCAATCACACCATTCAGGAAAGTTGTCTTCACATCCATCTAGTGTAATTCCCACTTCATCATGGATGCAAGTGCCATGATGGTTCTGATGGAAGTGTACCTTGAAATTGGTGCAAATGTCTCTTCATAGTCAATTCCCTCTTTCTTAGATAATCCTTTGGCCACAAACCTTGCCTTATACTTTTCAATGCTACCATCCACAACATGCTTTATCTTGTATATCCATTTGGAGGATACCACACTCTTGTCCTTTGGCTTGGGAACTATATCCCAAACATCATTCTTCATTATTGAATGGTATTCCTCAGTCATTGCCTCCACCCACTCTTTCTTATGAGATGCTTCTTCATAACTAGTGGGCTCTTGATCTACAAGATCACACATCAAAGCCATATAGTTGGGGAATGTCTTTGGTTTCTTGCTCACTCTGGTGGAGCCTTCAGGAGCTCCATACTTTTATGCTCCTTGTATAATTTCTCTTTCCCATGTTGGCTTTCTCTTTCTTGATATGTTTATGGCAAGGGGTTCTTGTGGTTCCATCATGTCATGGTCTTCGAGTGTTGTCTCTTTAGGGGTGGGTGCAGCTTCTGTAATTCTAGAAGGTGCATCTTCCTCATATACTTCTTCATACTGGCACTTCCTAGATCTCTTGAGAGTTTCCTCTTCATCAAATGTCGCATCCCTACTTATTTCCATATGATGGAATCCTGGGATGTATATTCTGAATGCTTTGGATGATTCACAATATCCAACAAATATTCCCTTCTTCCTAGAAGGATCCAGCTTGGTTCTCTTTTCTTTTGGAATGTGAATGTATATTGGGCATCCAAATGTCTTGAGGTGACTTACCTCAGGCTTCTTCCCTGTGAAAACTTCTTCTGAGGTCTTCAAATCAAGAGCACTATGAGATAGTCTATTATGCACATAGACTGTTTTCTTGGCTGCTTCAGCCCATAGATACATAGGTAGGTCTTGATCATGTATCATTTTCTTTACTGCTTCCATAATGGTTCTATTCTTTCTCTCTGCAACACCATTTTGTTGAGGATTGTAGGGAGTGGTTAGTTCCCTCTTGATTCCAGCTTCTTTACAAAAGACTTCAAAATCCTTTGAAGTGTATTCTCCACCATTATCTATCCTGAGTATTTTGATCTTCTTTTCTGAGTGATTTTCTATCAAGGCTTTGAATTCCTTGAACTTCCCAAAGACTTCATCTTTTTCTTTTAGGAAATATATCCAAGTCTTCCTTGAGTAGTCATCAATGAATGTAAGGTAATATTCAAATCCACTTAAGGATGTGAAGGGCATTGGTCCACATACATCTGAATGGATCAACTCCAAAGTACTTTTAGTCTTTGTCTCACTCTTTGGAAATGGGTTCTTGATATTCTTTCATTTTCACATCCTTTACATGTGCCTCTATGATCAATCTTCAAATCTGGTACATATAGGATTTCCTTCATCTTTAGTGGAGTTCCAGACTCAAACTTGTAGCTTGCTTCACCAATTCCTTTGATGGGATATTGATAGTCATCTCCCAAGGATACCTTCTGAGGAGAGGTCTTTTCTTCCATACTTGAGAGAGTCTTCTCCTGTCCTGTCAAGTGCTTTGAAGCACCACTATCAATGAGCCAGGTATCTTCTCCAGGTGTTACTGACCCAGAGAGTGCAGAGAATAGAACATGCTCTTCTGCATCTTCTTCTTCTATTTTAGCTCTCTTCCTTTTGGGCCTTTCCTCTTCTTCTTCACTATCATCTTCTGCTAGATGTGCATGCTGTCTTTTGTGAAGATTCTTCTTCTTCTTTGAAGGACAATTTCTAGCAAAGTGTCTTGGTTTGTGACAATTGTAACATTTAGCTGAGGAGAGGTCTCTTTTTGAACTTACTCCTTCTTTCTTTTGAGATCTATGAGGAGGATGAGACCTCTTATGGCCATTCTTCTTGGAGTTGAAATGACTCCTTCTTCTGGTGTGAGTGGCCAAAGCTTGGTCATCTTCTTTGAGCAAGGCTTCTCTATTAGCTACCGTAGCCTCTTCTTGAATGCAATCCTCCCATACTACATCAAACTTGATACTTTCTTTTCTTGCACACATAGTTTGGATGAATGACTCCCAAGGTCTAGTGAGACCATTGAGTGCAATCATGACTAGTTCATCTTCATCAAGGGTGTCTCTAATGGCTTCTAGTTGTTCCTTGAACTGGGAGACCCTTGTGAAATAATCTTGAATAGATTCTCTTTTATTCATTTTGGTATTCTTCAATTGAGTTCTCAAATTCATCTTTATGTTGATGTTCCTCCCTTCATACATTCTGCCTAGGGCATCATACATTTCCTTTGGGGTCTTCTTGGATGCCACTTGGGGAATCAAGTGGTCCTTGATGGAATCAGCAATGATTCTCTTTGCCCTAATCAAGTCCTTCTTATGCTTTTCTTTGGCTTCATCTTCCGCAGGTTCTGCAACCTCATCTTTGATATATTGGGCAAGATCATTCTCTTCAAGAATGAGACCAATCCTATATTGCCATGCCCGAAAATTCTCTATACCCTCTAGCTTGTCTTCAAGCTTAGTGCTTGGAGCCATCTTATCCAGGACGTCACAAAAATTGAAGTTTCTCAAAAAATAGAATAAAACTTACCAGGAGATGTGCTTGATTGAATTGAGATGACTGGTGAACTCTGCTTCTAGAAACTTCAACTTTTCACCCTTCAAATCTGATCAGCAACTTTCGGATCTGCAATAGAATTTTTGGTTTTCTGGTTTGCACTTTTTCTAGTTTACTGGTGCACAGGTGCGTAGTTTTTCTGGTTTTCTGGTTTTCTGGTCCAGAAGTCAAACTAGGGTTTAACAAAGCCCGGGGTTCTACCCACTCAAAAATTTTGATCTAGGGCTCAAAATTTCAATTTTTTTGGAGGAGCATCCAGACATGCTCTCAGAATCCAAAAATTCAACTTTTGCAAAAACCTTAATTTTCACCAGAGGAGGAGAGATGTATTTTCACCTTGTGAAAGATTTCCTATTCATGCTAGCTTTGATACCATGTTAAGTTTAGCCTAAATTGACAAGCAAGATCACTGAAAGAAACACAATCACAAGATAGACAAAGATTTACCCTGGGAAACCCTCATGGGGTAGAAAACCCAGCAAAGCTTTCCTCAATATAGATAATCAACCAATACAAAGATTTAGTCCCCAAACAAGAGCTCCTTCTCCTTCTATGCAGATCTCTCTCTCTCCTATGCACAATACACAAGTGAGTGAATGAATGATAAGTGAGGAACACACCTCCTCTACTTATACTCATCTTCTAACTGACTTTTCACCCTAACTGGGCCGACCTCTCCTAAGAGAGTCTAATAACCCCTAAACAGCTAACTCAGGGCTGACCCCACATGGGAGATCTAATAACCCTAGTTACCACATTCTCTCGGAGGAATAAACATCTCCGGATATACAATAGGGTCTCCACAAAGGAATGAAACATCTCCGGAATAATAAAGTACAAATATAATATTCTTAGAAGTTACAATATCTCAACATACATAAGAGTCGTCTACAAAAAAAGCATATGCATCTTAATGCCATTCTAGCATATGCACAAAAGGAAATAGTTTCAAACATGCATATACCAAAATGAGTCTTCAAAAGTGGCCAAATGTGGCTTCTTAATTTAGAATCAAAACTAGTTTACAATTCTCAATAAAAAAACATTTATCTGTTGAACTTAACACATTTATACACAAAAGATAGGGGAGACCACTCACTTTGGTTCCCCTTATTGAACGTTCACATTATTTGTTTGATCATTCGAACTTGGAACCTGACTAATCGAATTCTCGTCATATTCATTAAGCTCATTGGTTTGCTTTTGGGCTTCCTCTTTTGCTCGCTTTTGGGCTTCCTCTTCAACTTGTTTTTTTCTATATTTGATGATAAACTTTTGCCAAGACTCAAAGGTTACAACAATAAGTGCTTTATGTTGAGGAAAGTTATCTTTCTAGGCAAGAGCCCTATGAGAGGCATTGCTTTAGCTCGTCATTGTCTCAAACTTCTCCAGCAAGGGAAGCATTTCTCTAATCAATGTTATATCCTATGTAGGAGCTTCAATAAACCTTTGAGTTACAACCTCATCTATGATGGTAATCATTCGAATGTTTTCATGTTCAAACCAATACAATCCTCCAATTCTTTAATCACCTGTGGTTGTGGGTATGGATTGTCTTTAAGGCCAAAAAAGGGTAGGTGACAAGTATTCGCCATGTTCTCGGTGACTTGCCACATAGTGTTGAGATCCACAATTTCATGTTTAAGGCCTCTTATTGCATTATCAATAGTCTTTCTAATACTTGAGGTCGAACTCCATTTCCAACATATAGCACCTTCAAGGACAACAAGGATTTCAACAGGAACACTAACCAAAGAAGATTGTCATCCCTTTTCACCTTCTCATATGCAAGCTTCCACCCTTGAATGAGGCTCATGAAATCAATTATACTTTTCCCTTGTGCCTACAAGTGTTGAGCTCTATAGTAAAACTCTCTCTAAATTGAATTCAACTCATTTTTCTTCTAAAAGTGTATTCCATGAATCCAAAAGGCTTATACTTGTTGGATTTGTAATATTCCACTTGATTCTCTAAAAAGGCAATCTTGTTCTCACAATCTTTAATTTTTTTCTCGACATCTATAACGTTATGTACATTTGTTTGTGCACAAGCTAGAGTAGCCTAAAGAGACGATGTCAAACTGAGTCTTGTGGTATCCATGACTATAGTCTCAACAGTAATTATGACCTTTGAATCCAATCTGGTCTTTTTGCATGTATGCTTTTGTCTAATTACTTGTTTCATTTGCTTGTCAAATTAGAAGAGTTTGTTGACTACTTCATCAAAAGTGTAGGAATAGGGCCTTCTCCTTCTACCACCATCCCAAGACCGTTGTTGCATGCAAAGATTTGGTTTGTGAATACTTCTTCCATAGCTAGAGGGTCCTGATCTTGGGTGTTGGTTCTCTTCTTTTGGAGAGAATCAACCAAAGTTTAAAGGCATCACCATCAATAGTGATGTTTGTGTCATGAGCATCTATCAGAGGAGGATCAATTTGTTGCTCTTGTTCTTCTTCTTCATTCCCTCTAGCCATTATGCATTAATGTATGTCTGTAAAGTAGCAACTTGATCTCCTTTTTTATGTCCATGGCAAGTTGTTCATCTTTCTTAGGTGCATCTCTGGATTGTTGTTTGCCCTCACTAGCCTTTCTCTATTGTCGTTTACCCTTGGTGGCCTTTCTCTATTTTTAAACTAAAGGGCCAACCTTGGCATTCTATTTTGTCATTGAGATAGTTTCTTTTGGATATTCTGTTACCAGGATTGGCTCAACCAATTTCTTTTGAGGTGGTTGGCCCTTGTCACCTCTCTTCCTTCTAACATAACCCTTGGTAGCCATGTAGAAGTATATGCATATTAGTCATTCCAAAACAATTTACACATGTCTATATTTCAAAATCAAATGATAATTTATTTGAATTCACAAAGCAAACTTTTGAAACCATAGTAATCAACCCAAATTTGAGCTACATTGGGTTGAGGCAAACAAGAGTTCAAGTTTCCTTTAGGGGCAAATATAGTTCAAGGGGGTGAATAGGATAGTGAAGTGTAAGTCTTTGGAAAAAGCTTTCACAATTTGATTTAGTAAGACTCAAGATTCCTTAAACAACCAACACTATTCAAACTTGAACTTTGGTCTTATGAGATATTTCAAGCTATTAGAGGGTAGTCATTCTCAATATCAAACAAGGGTCTCCCTAATCCTAGGTTCATTCGAAATACTTTTCCTTGTAATTCAAGCTCCATGTACGCTAGCAGAAAGGGATTATGATGAATAATATTTCGTATAAGAGGAACTTAATATTTCGTATAGCAGAAAGGGATTATGATGAATAATATTTCGTATAAGAGGAACTCAATAATTACAATTTTCAAATACAAGTGTCGAGTAAAAGAGCATCATGCATTCCCATGAATATGTCACCATATTCAAATTATCCAATTCAATTTGATACTCGCACTAACAATCCATCATTGAATAGTTCAATCTTGAAAATGGAAGCTAGTTATATTCTAAAACATAACTGCTACCAAACGATGGAGAGGTGGTCACTAAGGATAGAATCATAATACTCTTATCAAACTACATAACTACTACCAGACAATGGAGAGGTGGTCGACCACTAAGGATAGAATCATAATACTCTAAGTTATATTGTGGTTGCAATCATTACATGGAAAGGTGATCAACCATTGAATAGCAGCTCGATCAGTGGTGCATTGAATATGGCATATAAGTCATTGTTGAACACCATAATATTCTCCAAAATTTTGAAAAGCCACTTTGCATTAAACTCACATGGGTGGCAAGGCTTGAAAAGACAAGTGAGGGTTTATTAAGTTTGTTGTAGGTCAAAATATTTCATTTGAACAAGTACTCGTTCAAAAGCCCAAATTAGAGATCGAGATCAACATAGCAATCAAGACCCATTGGCATAATATAGAGATGGGGAGTCTCCCAACATCTCGATCAAGAAGCAATCATTGCATCATGCCACATCATTTCTTTACAAAGGCAAAAGAGGGCTCCCAGTATCTCGATCAAGAAGTGGTCACGTAATCAAGATGACAATTTGAAATGGAACAAGAAAAAAGCAAAGGCTCAATTTGTGAATCGAGACAATCGAATAATCAAGGAGAAACTTGGGTATGCAAGATGATGGGAATTGCTCGATAAAGGATAAAAGGGTCGATCGCAATATCAAGACAATCTCACCAAGATTGATGACATAGTTTATTCAAGCCAAGCTCACTATTATGAATTTGTCAAATTCCTACTTGTAAGAAAGCACTTATTTTGATCAAGGATGTTCAAATAACAATGATGAGGCCTTGATATGGGGATCAAGGTGGATTTAGACATCAGAGATTCAAACTAAGGAAAGGTAAGAGGCCCTGATTCCGAAATCAAGATAACCACCTTCCTTTTAAAAGCGGCATTCAAAAGTATCTCACATTTCAATAATGATGAAAATAAACAAATAAAAGATGAATTCCAAAATTACCCAATCATTCAAGCAAAGAGATTTAATAAAATAATACCTTTGTCTTGAACAAAGATTTCGCTACCTTCGTAGTAAAAAAGACGTGCAAATCAAGCTTGATATCGAAATCAAAACAAGCACCTCAAGTTTAAAAGCGACGTTTGAAAGCATCTCATATTTCACTAACGATGAAGGAAACAAACCAATAAAGGATGAAATAAAAAATTACCCAATCATTCCAGCAAAGAGATTTAAAAAAAACACAATCTCGAATAAAGATTTTGCTAACTTTGAAATAACGCAGAGAGGAAAAAAATTTAATAAAAACAAAAGGAGAATAAACTTGGGGGATTGTTAAGGGCTCAACAAACACACAACGAACATCCAAGTGATTTGTTACAAGTTCTCTTCTAAAGTAGGATTTTACTTTCTATTTTGTTCAATCATTTTTCATTATCCTTATAATTTCAACACAACTAATTAATATTTTGATTATGGTAATTTTTCATTTTCCCTATAATTTTATGGAGAAGATATGCTGAGGAAAGGACATAAATGAATCGTTAATGCCTTGTGGGCATTGCAATGTGGTAAGAAATTGTTATGTGAAGAAAGGGAGTGATAAAAATGAATCATTAATGCATTATGAACATTGGAAAATGGTGAGAAGACATAAGTGGTTGAAATGAATTTCACACTCCAAAGTCTCGAGAAGTCTTTGAGCAATTTCAATGGTTTATTAATGCTTCATACATGCCTTGAATAGTGTTGATTAAGGCTCTTCATATTAAGCCATATATAAAGCAAACATAGGCTTAATAAGCATAACTACTTCATATAAAGCAACCATAAAGCAACATAGGCTTAATAAGCATAACTACTAATGAGTTGAGTAGTGTATTGGAAATTGTAAGGCCCTAAATTCCTAATAAGGGAATTATTTGTTGTTATTGTCTATTCAAGTAATACAGATAAAAATACAATTAAATTATGCCAATGTTCAGAGTAACAAATTTAATTGAAAAACTTCAACAAGATAACCAGTCATTATCAATTTTAAGGAAATATCATAATCAAAAGGACAATCAAGAATACATACCAAAATCGGTAAGTTAGACTTACAGTTGCACATTTGAAGCCGGCAAGATGACCAACAACCCAATGGGAGCTGCTCAGGTAACATGTGGGGGGATCACTCTCCTCCCAACCAACCCCTTCATTGTACAATGAGAGCCTCCATGCCCTCACTCAGCAATACCAGGCCAGCCGATCATCATTAATCAGAATCCTATTCTACCCTCAACCTCCAAACTTCCATCTCCCTCCCAGCTCACCGAACTCCTCCAAAAGAGGAGAAAGGAAGAAGAATCTCTATCCCCTTCTCCTTCCTCCTATTTAAGTTTTTCCAACCTCCACATGCAATAATCCCCATGCAAAGTTCCCCTTAATAGATAAGTAGAATATAATTACCTATTTTACTATTTTTCTTTAATAATCCCTTCTTTAACCTAAGCCATGATTAATTTATCTTAATTTGTTAAGTTTTATATTTATACTCTTATGAATCCCGTGCCTTTAAACTACTATTAATATAAACCTACCCAATCTAATATTATTGTGCAGGGATAGGATCCACTCGTGTGGCCATCACCAGTGTGTCCCATGCCTACATTATAACCCAGGTATGCCCCTTAACACTAATGCATATGTGACAGAGGGGTGTTACAGAAATAAAGTGAATAGAATATTTGTACCATCCGTTTCATCAGTAGCTATGCATTCCAGAGCCTGAACTAGATTTAGTAACATGTCTCTGGTTAAAGCAGTTCAAGAGTAGTAGTAAAAATGCAAAACCTGCACTCTCAGACTACCATGGACTTACCATTTTATAAAACACTAAGCTGAACTGTAATGCTTGTACAGAGTTACGAAACATATACTGCTGTAGTCACACCCTGGGAGAGGCAAATGATTTGACTCCAAAGTTGTGAGATAAAAGATGGAAAATTTGACCTAATTTGACTGTTAGTTACATCGTTTGAACATGTGCTGAAAGATGTTGCAAGGAAATTTTGAGCCAGATAATTATTTTCCCATGTCTCTTATGCAAAGTTCAAATTCAATTTTCATTAGCATGTCTCTTGTGCAAGTCCACATTCAATTTTTGCTAGATCATCTAGTTCAGACCCATTCATATAATACATTAATATAGAGCAGCACGAGAATATCATGCCCAACACCACTATTCAAAACAATCGGTCTTACATAACTTACTGCAACATCCTAGTTATTCAAGCATGGACGTTGAGGTAAAGCTGAAGTGGGCCTTGTATTCCTGACTTAGAAGAACAGGACTTGGACTGTTCAAAAGTGATCTCATGAAGCAGGATTATTAGCAGTTTAACCAAATTACTTAACTTACAGCAACCTTACTGTTTAGCCTTCGTATCTTTTCCAAGTGCATAAAAAATAAAATCCCAGATTTCCAAAGAGTTTGATAATAGTAATTTACATATCGATGTCAGACTGTCTGTAGCTTTCACACTAATGATCAGAAGACCTTTTGGCCCACCCCCTGGACTGAGTAGTAATAGCTGGTGATGAAATTTGATCCCAATGGGAGCCTGTGAAGAGCAAGAAAATCACAAAACTGTGTGCCTAGATAATACCTTACTTGATATAATACAGAAACATGCTTGCAGATTTCTGCATAGTGAGAATGATCAACATGCTACAGTCTTTGAGTGCAAACTTGGCAAAATGCTCATCAGAGGGGCCCAAAATTTCCCCAAGTGTATATATTCCTTATCTTTCATATTCCAAACAAGAAAGCACTGTTAGTAAAATCAGAATTGGCATGCAGCCATCCACTCATGCCAAATTAGCCAAATAAGGGTTGAGATGCGAACATTGCTTTCTTGCATGCTCAGGAATCAGCTTCTGAAGAAGCTCAGGAGTAGCTCCCTTAATTTCTGCAAGAAAGTTCTACAATAATTTAATAAAATAGACATACTATTTATGAGACAATCACAGAAAAACTAACATCAGGCAAAAAAACAACAGCGGCGTTATAAAAAAGACAATACTATTTATGAGACAATCACAGAAAAACCAACAGCAGGCAAAAAACAACAGCAGCGTTATGTTCTTACCCTGTTGTTTGAAGTTGAAAAGAAGGGGTAGAGGGCGGCCATTGGGCAAGCGAGCATTAGGATCTCGAAGCTCATCAAAGAAAGGATGTACACAAGATTCAAGCTGCAGCAGAGTAATTGCATTGCCATGTCTCAATCAAAAACATGGAAAAAGGAATCATGTAAAAGACTGATACAAAAGAAAAACTTAAATCCATGTTATTCATTTCATTACTTACAGCAGTGCAACGAAGGTTTGGGGAGTACTGAAGAAGTCTAGAAACTAGATCTACAGCTTCTGGAGGTGTGCGCTTGTGAAAAATCTGAGAAAACAAGTCTGTTAATTTTTATACTTACTGCGAAAAGAGAAGTTATCAAATATTAAATGAAAATGAAGAAAAGTGTATGAACCTTGTGCCAAGGGTGAGCCTTAATCTGTGGAAACCCAAACTCGTTATAATTAGGATTCATACATTTGACTTCCTCACGTGTTGGAGTTCCAAGGATCTACAGCCATAAAGACACGTAGACCAAAACATTATATAAACCTCAATAATCTCCAATTTCCTGTCATGTAGCAATCTAATATATCCCATGATAGTAACATTTTTTTACCTTGACAATCTCTCCTAGCTGATCTATTGCAGTCTCACCAGGGAATAATGGCTGGACAAAATTACAGATCACAACATGTAAGTATAGTGTCCTAGAGAAAACTGCAGACTGCAAACTCAATATTGGTGTCTCTTCGGGAAAGGCAAGCCTGTATTCTCAAATTGAAGACAATCCACTTACCTGTCCAAGAAGCAGCTCAGCCAAGACACAACCCATAGACCAGATATCAATAGCAGAAGTATACTCAGTGGCTCCAAATATAAGCTCAGGAGCTCTATAGTAACGGGAGCAAATATATGATATGTTTGGCTCACCTTTTACCTGATGAGAAGAGAATCAGCATATTAGTATAGCATCTATATACAGAGTAATGAAGTTCTATATTAAATAGAGGCATACCACAAATACAGCAAATCTTAGCATCCCAAGTTCTTTGAACACAATTTTAAGATTCGACGAGTTGTTCATTCCACAGCACATTAAACACTACCATCGAATAATTCAAATCAATTCAGGAATCTACTAGTTACACTTCACAATAAACAACTCACCAGAGCTTTTGCACTTCCAAAATCACATAGCTTTAGCTGATGATTGTGAGGATTGACCTGTTCGAAACATTATTTCAGAAATTTTGAAGTTTGTATGTTTGAAAATTTTATTGAGGTACAAAACCAAAGCAACTCAGATGAACAACAGAATAAGCTAGCTAATCGTGTGGCAAACAGATCCTTTCCAACCACAAATTTAGCAAAAATCCTATAGGAATTCCAGACATGGGCAAAGTTCCATGCATGGTGGAATGATGCCGTTGGAGGTTTTGCCCAATTCTAAATCAACCCAGATCATCAGAAATTCAGTCAGAGTTCTGGATCAATCGGTACTCTGACCAAATTGTACATCAGATTTTGGCAAAGGAGGGAAGTTGCTACAGGTTTAGACGGCTCCTATAAACAAGCAATTAAGCTAGCTAATCGTGTGGCAAACAGATCCTTTCCAACCACAAATTTAGCAAAAATCCTATAGGAATTCCAGACATGGGCAAAGTTCCATGCATGGTGGAATGATGCCGTTGGAGGTTTTGCCCAATTCTAAATCAACCCAGATCATCAGAAATTCAGTCAGAGTTCTGGATCAATCGGTACTCTGACCAAATTGTACATCAGATTTTGGCAAAGGAGGGAAGTTGCTACAGGTTTAGACGGCTCCTATAAACAAGCAATTAAAAGTCTACAGCCGTCTATGAACAACCATTTATCACTAACAGCTGGCATAAATCGGGCTTTTAAACTAGTTTATGCTTATACACTAGCATACCAAAGTTGCCATGAGAAATGAAACAAAGGAATGAAAGTAAAGGCAGGCCATATGTCCAAATGCTTATGGTCACATACCAGAAGATTTTGGGGTTTCACGTCTCTATGGCATACCCCAATAGAATGAATATAGGCTAATGACCTGCAAATCTGGCACCAACATTTTTGCATAAGATAATAAGGAAAAACATCAACGACTCGGTCTATTGAACAGAGACCAAAAAGAAATAAATATAAAATCATTTTATTAACTTTTTTAAAGGTACTAGGCTCTCTGGAATATAGAAAATCAAAATGCACAGCCTAGTTAAAAAATAGAAGAGTCTCCTAACCTGATATGTATATAATTTTACATAGATCAAGGGGATTCGCTGATTCATCCTATTATAGTGTTTTGCTATCCGATAAACAGTCTCTGGGACATACTCCAGTACCAAGTTAAGGTATAGCTCATCCTTATCAGTAGTAGAAAAGAAACAATGCTTCAAAGAAACAACATTTGGGTGATCCAGAATACGCATTGTCTGCAGTTCTCTGTTTTTATACCGTCTATCCTGCAAAACTTTTTTAATAGCTACTGTTTCCCCCGTCTCTAAGCATTTAGCCTGTAGAAGTAAAAACAAATGTTAAAAAGAGCCATTTTCAAATCAACTCTAATAAACAAGATACTCAGGGAGGACAGAGCATACCTGAAACACAATTCCGAAAGACCCTGTGCCCACCACTCGTTCTGCCATATAGCTGATGGTCTGTTGGGTAAAAACAAAATGGATTCCAATATATCAAGACTTTTTTCTGAGATTTTATATTGAATAGAATAGAGTATGTTTATTTACATCCTCAAGAGACCCTGTAGGAACTATGTGACTAAGTTACAATAAAAATGTACAAAAACATTCTGCAGCTTAGCTACCTCGAGGCTGTCTCAACCTACTCTATGTATACTGTGTCAATACTTAAGTTCTAAAACACCTTACATGTAACTACCTACTTGTTTAGAGGGTAGATTAAACAAGCTATATAAACTACTCAAATATTCATGCTTTATTCAGGGTTGCTTCTTACTTTGTTGTATACAGGATCTGTAACATGTATATGAACCCACCTAAAAAATGCCTCATGTTAAACATGACTTACTTGTTTAGGTTCGCCATTTCTGCCCCCAATGGTGGTTGCAATAATATGCCCCGCCTCTGTTACATTTCCAGCTACAACAGTTGCCTTTTCTTCCATCTCCTGCAGGAACTTGCCCATTAGGAAAATTGATTTGATGCCAGAATTTACTTTCATGTCAGAATAAAACTGTTTTGCATGAGGGAATACAAATACTGTAACGATTGTTCTCTTTCAAATAACCTAAACCTTGTAATCACCTTGTCATCCTTTATCTTCATGGTGGTCATCTCTCTCGGAAGGCGTTCAACTCCACTTGGTCTCAATTTCACTGGCGCGGTATCGGTCTCGTTTTCTATTTTCACTGCATGTCCCACACATGCAGAGGCCATACGCTATGCACCGACCACGTTACTACTCAATCCCTGCTACAACACCCAACTTTCTGCCTCGTCACCTGCCTGGATTCATGCTCATTTCCTTTAATAAAACCGAAGGACTAGGCGCTACACGCGTGCATTTAGATTCTAGAATCCCAGTGAAATTTAAACAAATGGACACTTTGCTTTTCAGGGATTTTCGTTTATTTCCATAACCATTGCAATATCCCAATCCCCACAACCAACAGGCATAAATATAAAAATTCTTTTTAAAAGACACCTATCAGGCATTAGAACTGATTATATTCGAACTGGAAAGATATGCTTTGAAACGGAACTAAACAATATCTGGCAGGAACACCTTGCCACGAAGAAACAAAGAAAAATGATCAAAATCTGATGCATAGACATCACAAGTTAAAACAGATATATATTGCTAATTTTATCAGAGAGAATAACATCATCAAAACCCACCAACACCATTAACCCTATGGCTAGCATCATCAGAGTAAGGCGATGGCCTCGAAAGGAATTAAAGGAATTAAATATGCAACCATGGACTGCACTGGAAGAAAATAAAAAAGAATATTGTCATCATATGGCAGAATAACAGTAAACCAGTTAGGGTGTTTACCTTTAAAATTAACGCTTTTCAAACCAAGGTCACATGCAATCTCTGTCACCGCCGTTTCTTGTCCTCCTCCAAACGACTCCTTTACAGACCTTTTTTGCCTTTGTTTTTCAACCCAAATACAATAGGAAAGGCAACGATCTGTGGAGTTAATGATGTTATATAATTCTTCATGTAAGCCTATGCTGCCTGGAATAAAACAGAGAAGAGAGAGAATCGCTTCCCCTTTCCTCCAACAGCAACTGCTTGAGAAAATGTGTGTCGTGCGTAAGTAGTATCAATCAACTCCATTTACAATAGCCTGACAGGAAACAGGCGCGTACTCTGCTTGTCCTTACGCTCCAGCCCATTTCCCAGCAACTTATGGGAGCCAAAATAAACTTTGACAATACCCATTAGGCATTCTTTTGACCAGATAAAACGATGGGCGATTAGTCAGAATGGGGATGTAGAAGGACAGGCAGTGGATCCAGGAGTTCTGTACTCAATTTGAGAAGGGGGACGGGGGAAGATTACCTGCAACACGGGTTTGGAGTTCCCAAATTTTGAGATTTTCTGTATCGGGACTACTTTGACCTGGCCTTTGTGTTTTGCTTTTCAACAACAACTGTAGCCGTAGCTTTGGTGTCTACTTACTCCATTGCATGACTTTATCCACTAAATATTGCCGTCCAGATGCATATATTCTCAGTCAGGCAGGCAGGCAGTCTGAATCTGTGGACAGACTGTCTGTTGTCTCCTCCCAATTGCAGGGTTGCATACACTCCACTACCCCCTGCCACAAGCTAAAGATTTTGTGTCACTTCATTTAATAACAGCATCATATCGTTTCATTTCAGTTTCAAAAAACCCTTCCTACTTTGGTCAATGCTCTGGCATCAAAAATGTCAAAAAAGACATGCCAGGCTTAAATTAACATTTCATAATACATGAAAATGTCAAATAGTTAGGTTTTAGGTTTTGTCTTTTTAAGTAGAAGATGATTTACAATAATGATTAGGGACAACAATAATTGGTTATGAAATAATCAGCTGATAATTTTTTTAGATAAAATTTTTGTTGGTAAAATATTTTTGATTGACACAAATATTGATTTCTTAAAAGAAGCAATCACTTGATTTTGTTTTAAAATTTATATGTATTAAGAAAGTATTTTGAAATTGTTTTTTTAAGTGATTTAATGTATGTATAACATTTTAAGAGAAAATGATTTTTATTTAAAGATAATGACAAATCCATAAGATTCTTAATTTTCTAGAGTTTGTTTATCCTTATCTTATTTTATTTTTAAAAAATTATATTTATTTTAACAATATTGACTTTCTTTTTATCATAATTTATTTTTAAAGGTACTTTGAATTTTCTAAATTAAAATGAATCACATATTTAATTTAAACTAGTTTAAATAATATAAACTAATATATTACTATTTTGTAAAATTAAAAAAATTCACTTTATAATTCTGCTGTATGACCTCGATCGTCTAGCTTTTGTTTTGGAACATGGTTAAGATGTTTTTATTTTGGAAGATGGGATCTCATGTTGATGCTTAGTTCTCTTTGATATGAATAATGTAACTTTGATTATATTGTCAATGTGAAAAAATAAAGAAAAAAAAATATACATATTACATTACACATTTTTTCTACTTATCATTTTTCTATAAATGTAAAAAATTCATATAAAATAGATATTATTATAAACTAGCCTAGATTCAAATCCTACGCTCTATTAAGTGTTGAGAGGGATCAAATCCCCCGAGGTGCAAACCTATCCTTGAATAGCTCTTTGAGTGCAATACCTGAGCCACCTAATCATAAGCTCTAAAGTCTCTACTTTAAGTCTCATATTTATTTTTTACTTTGTATTATTCTTTTTTGTTTATGGCCGACATAATATTATTACTTTTTACTTTGTATTATGATTTTTTGTTTACTTTGTATTATTTTGTTACTGGACAAACACTCAACAAACACTCTAAAGTCTCATATTTACTTTTTACTTTGTATTAAAAGTAAAAAGTATTAAGTCTCATATTTATTTTTTACTTTGTATTATTTTTTTGTTTATGGCCGACATAATATTTATTACTTTTTACTTTGTATTATTCTTTTTTTGTTTACTTTGTATTATTTTGTTACTCGACTAACAAGATCTCCCCTCTCAATGCAAAAATTCATATAAAATAGATACTCTTTCTTTGAATATAAAAAATACATATTTATCTTAAAAATAAAACAACTTATTCATTTCTAAAGATATAAAATAGATACTCTTTCTTTGAATATAAAAAATACATATTTATCTTAAAAATAAAACAACTTATTCATTTGTAAAGATAAAAATATCAACGATCTTCAAATCCAAAAAAAATAGTTAATTTTTAAGTTTCAAATAAATAAATTTTATAAATGATATATTGACACACTTAAGTGTCACGAATTATATGTTATTCATGCTTCAACTACCAATTATTTAAGAAGAAAACATTTACTCATCCATCTTAATTCTAAAATATAACTATCTATAAATGTAATTATAAATTAATTTAATTTTAACTTTTTCAAATAGTATTATATTATTTTTTATAATTATTTTATGCAAAACAAAATACTTATAAAAAAATTATTTCAAATTTGAGTATCTAATATTTTGACTTTTTAATATGTATTTTTAATAAAAATAAAAAATTATCTATATTTTTGTAGATGGCAAAACCTATCATAATTTAGTTGAAATCATACAAAACTCTTAAATAATCATAAGCAATTTTATTGTCGTTGTTTTATACATAAATAATAATGAACTATATATAAGAGTCTCTCTCAGCTATCTGATTTATATGTAGCTGCTATATCGTTTATGACATGAACATTGTTGTACTATTTGATTCATAATTTGAATATCAATAATATGTTTTTTTTTTTTTTTCTGGCTAAAAAAATAATAATGAACTATATATTTTATTTATAGTATTTTGTCATAATTTTATTTATTTTTATAAATAATTATGAATATTTTATTTATGATCAAAAATCATAAAAAATATATATTTAAATTTTATTCATTTATGTTAATTATTTTTAATAATAATAAATATTTTATTTATTTATTATCGATATAAAAATTACAAAATATAATGTTTTTTTTTCTTTCTTTTTCATAATAATAATAATAATATTCTATTTTTAAGATCACCCCAAGCTAGACACTAATTTGGTGTATGAGACCCTTTTGTTTGTGGGACAAGCTAAAGCCTAAGAGTCTACAAAGGTGTACATACCCTACCCCCTCCGTATTTGAACTTGTGACCATGTTCTTAAGTGTTAGGCCCACTCACGTTGTACTAAAAAAAAGTATCACATAAAATCTAAAAATTTAATTATCCAATTACTAATCAAATATTTTACAGCAAAAACTGCAAACTAAAAACTATACACTGAATATATCACATATAGAGCTAAATTTTTTATAAATATTTTTTTAACCAATAATTGTTTATTTTTTATTAATATTATTTAATCACATTACATTATTCCAATTATTTTTTCATTACTTTATTTAAATGAAAAAAAATGCAAAACTTAACTTCAACTATTAACGAAATTGACTCATAAACTAAATTGACATTGTTAAGGAAGACAACTCACATTGCATTCCTCGTTACCATAGAAAAATGAAGGAAGAAACAAAAAGACAACTTTCAAACCATCATTATATATATACTATAATCTACATAAACATGACACGTGTCACAAAGCCATTGAACTAATGTGAACATGTTTAGAAATTGGTTGATACCTTAGAATTTGGGAGGCCATGTCAACACCAAAGTGGTTGAATTTACACAAATGTTCAAAAGAGACACATCATAGCAGCACCCTTTTGTCAACCATCCAAATCACATGGTTGAATAACATGCCAAAGTGACCCGCCCTCCACATGTTCTTTGAATTTTGACGGAATAAACAATTTAGTCATGAAAAAAGCTTCATATAAATAATAATAATAATAAATATTAATGGCTGATGCGTGAGAAGTGAGAAATGATAACCGTTGAAAAAAATTACCATATGCTGCGCTCTACCAAATTATTACCTAATCGCCGATAGTCCGCCGTGATGTTGACGTGACTGCAGTAAAAACCCTAACTGCGCGGCCTACTCCAATTTCCATCCCCATACCCACGTCGCTTTCCCCGGCCTCCAAGTAGATACGGCGCGATATTTTCTACGTATGCATATTCGTACGTACGAGACCTTTTCTCTTTACCCTTTCGTGAGTCAGTAGTCATAACTTACATGCCCCCATTTACTAATTACCGACACCGTGGGGCCCACCACCACTGCACCAGTACACGGTTTGCTTTAAAATAATATTACAAATACCGCCAAATCATCACTTGAGTTACTAAATAGTGAACGGTTTTTTGACTTTTTGATCTGTCAAGGGGAGAGAGGTGAATGGTCAAGCCTGCCACGTCGGTGTTTACGATGACAGCGATGGTACGTCTTGGCTGTGCTTGAGTTTGTCTCCCTGGAGTTAAAAACAAAAACAACAGTTACACTTTTGACCCTTTCAAATTTGGAACTTGTTACATATAAATACAAAATTAGTTTTGGCATGACGATAAATAGTTCAAGGATAGAACACACAATAATGCACTGATGGTTTGAGTGAGGGTGGGGTTTTATGGCTGGTTTGACGGAAGACCAAGTTCCATTTTTTGCGGGGTTACAGTGTTTTCTTGCATCGTAGTTCTTTCTTGCGAGAGAGGTTGTCGCCTTTTAAGCAACCGTTGTGACAATTCTACTTGTTGATGGGTAGATCATTCTCACATCCAACACTAACAATGGCCCGACTCAAGTTTATGTGTTGTTGTGTTGTCAACGGAGCTTCTTGTGTAGTGGCGCAGGTTCTTGGTTAAAATATATATATATATATATTATATATAAGATATAAATTTAGATTGATAAGTATGGATGGTTGAGAGGAGAAATTGTTATCTTGCCATTCAATTTCAAATCCCACTTATGACATGTTCGCTTTTAGTGAGCTCATTGTAGATTAGGATTTTTGTGCAATGTTTGATAACCAAAATTGGTAAGGTATCAACAATCTCATCTTTCCTTAGAGACTTCATCCTAGGTTTTGACACCCCTTGAAAGTATGCAAAGACTTAAGTGTTTATGTTTTCTTAAGACTTGACGTTGAGCTTGGAGGATCTGGAGAATGGTAATTTTTAGGGGCGAAATTTCACCAATTGGCTATTTTTCAGGTTTTTTTTTTTTAATAATTTCGTTATTTGGTCATTTTTAATCTCTAACATCGCCTGTATTTGCATAAAATATGTTTTTGTATCATAATATTCACCAAAATTGACATGTTTCAATAGTAAATTGTAGGTTTCATATTTAATATTCGTCTACCTATCTCTATATATGTTTTTTCCAATCCAAAATAATCACTAGAATACTATACTTAAGTATAATATTAAAATCTTTATAAAATACCGTGATCTGGAACATCAAATATAACTAAAAAAAATTGTTGGGAACAACCACTTAAAGAGAGACCAAACACACTAGGTTGGGAATGATCCACTCAAATATTAATAAGTGAAAATAATAAATAAAATTTAAAGGAAAGTTTAATTAATTAAAAAAAACTAGAAAAGGTGTTATAATATTAAATTTCCAAAAAAACAAAAAACTCATAAACATAAAACATAACCCATATAGAAAACATGTATAAAGTTTGTGAGGCTTATATTGCAGCAATTATTTTTTAATACTAAGTTTTTATTTTGATTGATCTAGAGTTAAGAATTTCAACATCGCATTGACATGGTATGAACTCATTTTAACATAAAAGGAGATATATAAGCCTTGCACCTTTCATGAGTATTAACCATGTCTTTATTAGTGCACTATGGGATAATCTTCATCTTGTTGTTACGGCTGAGGAGGCCCGGGCTTGGACATTTGACAGTTCTATTGATTCGGATGGTGTTAGTGATGGCAGGGATCCACCCATTCTTCCGTTAAATGATCAGTCTATTGATATGGGTATTCCTTCTTCTGTTATTAGTAAGTTGAATAAACTGGACCCTTTCTTTTCATCTACATTAAACAATGAAGATATTGCTATCCTTGCGGGGCTGGATGGTAAAGGAGACCATATTGGGGATGGCATTGTTGGAGACCCTCCTACCTACTTTCTGGGTTTTCAGCAAAATCCAGAATGTCCTCAACCGGTCATTATCCCGCCTGCTAATACATCCCAGATTGGGGTTTCGGATATTAGTATTGTTCCATTGCATGTGAATATTACATCGGCTCCTTCATATGGGGTCTCGAGGCTATCCCCTGTTGATGTACTTTCGGTGCCCACTTCTTCACCTATCTATGTCGCTGCCATTGTGCTTGTAACGTTACAAAAGATTGATATACCCCAGGGGTCATCATTGGCTACATTTGGGGGGTGTGTCGATGGTGTTGGTGTGGAGGGGTCTGATGCCTCTCAGTCTTTTGGGGAAGACTCTCTCTTATGCTGAGATTGTGAATGCCAAGACTCCTTTAGCCACTTATATAGACAATATACCATGTTTTCCAGTTTCTAGTGATTCTCCATTACTTCCAGGGATCGTGGATCCTGGTAAGAATTTAATTATAAAGGGTGCCAGGCAGGGGGGGCATTAGCCAATTTTCACCTATAAAAACTAGGAGTGCGAGGAAAGGAAAACTGGCAGTGGATGATCCTCATACACTTGATAATCCACTAGTAACATCATCCTCTACCGGTTCTATGGATAACAAATGGGCTCTTAGAGATTTGAAGGCCCTTGCAAGGGTTAAACGATGATCATTTTCTCACTTAACATCAGAGGGATTGGGGGCCCTCAGAAAAGATTGGCCCTCAAAGCACTTGTGGATTCTTTGAAACCAGACATGACCTTTTTACAGGAGACAATGGTATCGGCGGAGAAGGCGCTTGTTTTCTTCAGCAGTATTAGGAAGCACTGGGCCATAGTATCATCGGATGCAGTGGGCCATTCTAGCGGTTTACTGTCGGCATGGAATCCAAATTTCTTTCAACTTTCTGCATTCAATACTCAGCTGGGGATTCTACTGGAAGGCAACATTAGAGGATCCCTAGATATCATAAACTTTATAAATATATATGGTCCATATACTGAGTGGAAATTTTTCTGGGAAAACACCAAGAATATTGGTCTATTGGACTGTCCAAATTTGATACTGGGGGGTGATCTAAATTTTATATTGTCTTCGGTTGAATCTTGGGGCAATAGAGCACTGGTGGACCCACTCAACTCTTTTTCCAAGATTTCTTTGATGAACTTGGCTTGATCGATATCCTGCCGGTCCCTTTGGGGCCTACCTGGTGCAATGGTCGGTGTGGGCAACAGATGATATCGAAAAGATTGGATAGGTTCTTACTAGCGGAAAATTTATCTCAACATTGGCATAATTATAGATCCTGGACTGTTCTATCCTCTCTCTCTGATCATCAACTAATTCTAATGGAGGTGGACCTGGGATCCGAAAAAATTACCTTATCCTTTTAAATTTAATCACTCTTTATTACAAATAGAATATTTTTGTAGTATGGTCTGATCTGAGTGGGTTAAATTTGACACGGTGGGGATATCCTCTGCTTCCTGTCGACTATTACAAAAATTAAATCATTTAAAGATGGTGGTAAAACGGTGGGTGTGTGACCAAAAGAAGACTGATCAGGTGCTGGTTGCAAATATTGATTCACAAATTAATACTCTAAATGATGCATATTGTGGGTCTCCCTTGCCAGATGAGGCGCAGAAATTGCTATTTGAGCTGGAGAATAAACGTTTGGTGATTCAAAACCTTGATGAGGTGTCCTAGAGGTTGAAGAGCAGGGCTATAGGGTCAAATTAGGTGATAAAAATACAAAATTCTTCCAGCGCTTTGCAAACAGCCGACGTATCTACAATACCATTTGGGATCTGGAGGATAGTAATGGTGAACTAATATTGGATACTGAGGACTTGCAGAGGGAAGCAATGATACATTTTAAAGAATATTATAGGATCCTGAGAATACCACCATCATTGAACAGATTGGGATAATTAAAGAATATCTGCGTATGTTTACAGAACAAGAAGGTAATGATATTATGGAGCCTGTCACATTATTGGAGATTCAAACTGTTCTTAGGGAATTTGCTAAAGACAAAAGCCTGGGTCCAGATGGCTGGACCGCGGAACTCTTCCTAGAATTCTTTGACATTATGGGTCCTAATATACTTGATATGGTGGAGGAATCGAGGACTCTTGGGATGGTTGATGGAGCTATCAATTCTACATTTCTGACACTGATACCAAAGATCTCACACCCATCTTCTTTTATGGACTTTCGCCCTATCTCCCTTTGCAACCTGGTATACAAGATAATATCAAAGATTATAGCTACTAGAATGAAACCTGTACTATCTAGGGGTCTTTCATTGGAGCAATATGGTTTTTTGTATAATTGGCAGATCCTGGATGCTATCAGTGTTGCTCAGGAGGCTATGCATAGCATAAAATCCAAAAAATTGCAGGGTCTTATTTTGCAGCTGGACCTTACGAGGGCCTATGACAATGTGAACTGGAATTTTCTCTGATTAGCTCTGGTTCAAATTGGTATTCCATGGGCTGCCATAAAATGGATATTCGCTTGTATTTCATCTGTCAATTATTCTATATTGATAAATAGTTGTCCTATTGAATTCATGAAATGCTCCTGAGGTCTTTGTCAAGGTTGCCCTCTCTCGCCCCTATTATTTATAATTGTGATTGAGGGGCTCAGCAGGATGATTCAAAAGGCAAAAGACAGCTTGTTGTTCTCCGGCATCCAGGTATCACCACATCACTCTATCACGCATTCTTTATTTGTTGATGATGTAATGATATTTGGTATTGCGGATGCCATGGAATGGTGTCGGATGTGGCAAATATTACACAATTTTTGCTCGGCCTCCGGTATGCTGATCAATGAAAAGAAATCAAGATTATTAAAACATAATCTGGAGGATATGGTTATCAATGATGTTACCAAAAATATTCCACTACATGTAGCGGATTTAATTGATGGTACCTACTATCTTGGCTTTTTCTTAAAGCCCAATGGTTATAGAGTGACTGATTGGCACTGGCTGGTTAAAAAATTTGAAAATCGTATCAGGCTTTGGCAATGGTGATGGCTCTCCAATGGTGGTTGTTTAACCCTTGCTAAGTCTGTTCTCCAGAACTTAGGGGTGTATTGGTTTACTCTTTGTAAAATCCCAAAATCCATACTTTCCAAGATTTGACAATTGATTCACCATTTCATATGGTCTGGCAGTGGGCGACAAAGGGTGCATCTTGTGGATTGGCATTTGCTGGCTCGGCCTTATAATCAGGGGGGCTGGGCCATAAAGAACATTTTCCATTTTTCAATGGCTCTGCGGGCTAAAAGTATGTGGAGAGCTCTATCGGAGGACTGCCTCTGGGGCAATATACTTAAGGACAAGTATTTTGGTAAACATGCAACCATATTATGGATCAGACAGGGGAGAAAATCACCGAAAGGGGCTTCAAATATCTAGGTCGGTTTACTTGATGCATTTCCTATTGTAGCAAACTGGTTCGCATGGTCTCCTGGGGACGGTCGTAATATTCTTATAGGGGTTGACCCGATTATTGCTGGTCCCAAAACTTTCAAATTATCACAGTGGTTGTTATCGCATCTAAACTGTAGAGGTTACTTCAGTCTATATCATATCTTGACAAAAAGCAGGGTTGGGACTTCTTTCAATTCATGGATCAGCTCGAAATAGTTGGGATTATCCGATTCATTGGCATTGGAGTGGGATAAATATACACTTGAGCTCTATCATGCGAATATCAGACTCAAGATGGGGACTGATCAGTTACTTTGGTCTTGGAATACAGTGAATGGTTCTGTTAATGCTAAAATGGCATATTTGGCTATATGTGGACAGAATGTAGAGGTCGTGTAACATACACTTTAAGCTGGAAAAACATTTTGAGTTTAGAAACATTATGATAACTTTTATTGTAAAGTTTATATTGGACAGGTGTCCAAGGATGACTGTAATTTGCACAATATATTATTATTTAATAAATAAAATAGGAGACAAACACCTAAGAGGACTGTTGAAAGAGTGGTTATTGATCCACTAGGTGGAATGGAATTTGGGGTAGAAGGCAATGGACAAATGACAGCATCATGATGCAACTAACTAGCTGTTGGTATGGGACAACTCCCTTGAAATGTGGTCATAGTGCCCTGAAAGATGGGACTGGAGCTTGAGGCTCATTTATTCTAAACTGACCACTAAAAGACTTAGGCAGTCTATATAATAGCCATCAAATATTGAATTGAGGTTCAATCATTTTTCCTGATGAGGAAACTTACCTTGGGATTTTGCTGTGTTTGCACCCAAGAGATTTGATGAGGGGATATGTTGTTGTTGATCATGTTGTGAGTCTGCCAAACTCTTATTGACTTCAGGAGTTTGATGCTGAGTGGAGAAGGCATTTTGTTTTAGGAGGTTGATACCGAATGGAGAAGGTATTTTTTTTAGTGCCTTGTTTCTACACAGATTCCACCCACTTATTGGATCAGTAAGCAGGCTCGGGGGTTCATTAGAAGTTAGCAGTTGAGCTGCTTCTTCTGAAGCAGGTTGGGAGGAATAGGCCTCCTTGGGTGTTTGTCGGCCCTATCATCTTTTACAGGTTCTATTGTCTTATCTACTTTTATTTTTAAGTTCTGTCATCTATTTAAACTTTTACTGTTAAGTTCTTTAGTTCAGTTTTCTTGAATAAATTATTAATTCTGTATCATTTGAATGATTGAACAAAATGATCTCTACATTTTTCCCCATGCAAACAGGAACAACATCGTACTCCAGTACAGAGATAGATTAAAATAGATAGGTATGATCAACAAGATAGCCAAGTGATAGAAAGAATGCAAATGATGTGTTTCTTTAAATTACTGTTTACTGTTAATTTTCTAAGTCTACCTATATCAATGCTTTTTTTTAGTATTTTCTGATTTAGACGAGTATTTCCAGAAATTACAATAGTGTTTCTCTATTTGTTTAAATAGCAGTTTGTTTAGAAATACATAAATTTCCTTTTGAAAGTTTAAATGAAATTATTTTCTATTCCCTACAGTTACAGGGTAGATTCCATTAGGTAGTTTAGTTATATCATTTCTTTTAATAATAATGCATAGAATAAATACACAGATTTTCACCATAAACAGTTTTGTATTTCTAAGCTTTTATATTTCCCTGCTAGAGTAGGAAATTGAAGTTGTGTTCAGCATATTCTTTAACAGTAAACAAACCAAACACTTGTACAGTAACCATTTCTGTAAGCCCAATAGTTAAATTCCACAGATTCATTTCTAGGGTTTAGATAATACTTTCATTGCAATTAAATCGAAATAGAAATAACAGACATCAATCCTTTTTACCAAGACCAAATACTTATACCATAAACAAGCTTGTAGATTTCTTAAGTTAAGAGTGAATAATCAAAATGACTGTAGAAGACTTCAAATAAATTATTGAACACAGGTTTATTGCCGAGACCTTAACTAAAGCATTGTTAAGCTTTATGTTCCAAAACAAGGACTAAACCCTAACACTGGAAATTACTTCCCTATTTCTCTTTATGACTCATCAACAACTTTATAAACAAAAACGAAGCACATACAGGCCGTAAGCCTTATCAACGATTTCATTTTATCCTTTGTTTTATAAAACAAACAGTTGTATTATCATTTCAAAAAAACATTCACTGCTTTTTCCCAAACCATTGATGAGTTACAACTCATGTATACAGACCAAACACAAATCAACAAAAAGATACGATTACAATAATATAAATCTTAAATCTTCCATTTGAATTTCTTTTGAAGGAGTTCGAAAACTTAACCTACAGTTTACAAAATAAACGAGACTTCACACAGGTCATAATCCTACACCATATAGCTAGTAGTAACCGACACATCGTGTTATAGAATTAAAACATTTACATTTTATCTAGCCATTTACAAAGGACACGATAGTCATAGTATCGAAAACTTCAAATATTGTTTCATTCAATTCTGAGGGTGAAACCCTGTCTTAACCCTATTACATTCAAAACCAGAACCAACAATTGCCTCATGGGTCGAGGGATATCCTCCCATTCCTTCAACAAGTTTTACAAAACCCTAATCATAAAACTCTCTGAGTTGTAAACACAACAAACAAGATTCAAACAGTTGGCCCTTTCATTTACACAGAGACTCAAGACGATGCCGAGGCTTACCGGTTGGTATAAGCTATTCCAACCTTCAACGCCAGATTTGAGAGGCCATTGTATAGTTACACCTGCAATAAAAATACCAAGGTGGTCAAAACAAAATCTAAACAAAAAGGTTTCAAGCATCGAAGTTTCATATAACTGATATCACCTCGTATAAATATTACAGTGAAGGAAAATTGATCACATTACCTTTTAAATATTAGTCGTAGCAGCAAGGAATGCTCTAGTGTTTCAACTGTAATGAAAACCTTACTTCGTAATGGTTGGTTTAGTCGAAGCCATTACACAACCTTTCACCTTTCAAAACAGTAGCACAGTGCCAGGAGAGATAGCAACAATGGCGAGGCCCTGAGCCATTACCTTTCAACAAAAACGTAGAAGAAACAAACCCTCAACACGTCGGGTATCAAACCATACTGACACAAAACTCTAAAGACTGGCAAAAAGAACCTCCACCACCATACCAGAACAGAAGAGAGCTCGACTCTTTAAACTACAAAGGTCATGAGTCCAAGACTCAGGAACAGCGCCTTCGTAGGCCAAAACATTTAGACTACAAACCCTTAGCCTGTCGGCCACGAAGAAACTACCACAACCTAATGGAAACAAACACATTAAACTCATCGAATACAGCGAGGTAGGGTTTAACCACAGCATTGAAAACCCTGCCAAGATCAACGGCGTAGATTAGTTGTGAGATTTATGAAATCACCAACCGGATATCAAATTTAATGAGCCATCATTACCACCGCCACGATGGAGCCTGTTCATCAACATTAAGTTCATCTACGAGTTACAACTCAGCATTTCTTGGTTACACTATGACACATTCGCGTGTTATAAGCACAAATTTTCCATACACGATGGATTTCCATTATCTTTAAGTAGCTGAAAGCATTCAATATGTATTAAAATAAACACATCTGCCAACCTGTAAACCATTACAACATTCACAATTAAAACAATGTAGATTTGGTATGAGTACGCTATATTACCCTTGCAACATAAGGTTACGGGTTGTATAGAGTTTCACAACATTGTATCAGTGTCACTTAGGGTCACGATTAAATGCACACATCACATGATGAATCATTCCAAGTTTACATAGTAAGACATGGTTACAAAACTATTAATATAGTTTGTAAATGTCACTTTGATGTAAGGCATCATAGGTTGGTAAAAGTTCACCAGGATAGTATAAAAACAATAGGGAAATCACTATTGCACATCCGTCCAACAAATGGTATGTTATATATATATAAAGTTATAATTATTTCATCATTTCCCAATACCATATAATTGGGTTGTGTAATAATCAAGGAGATTGTTACATTTACATGTTAAGGTATAGTGAAATCAAAGACAAGAGAGTAAATCAAATTATTATAACTTGGGTATGAGTTTAGACCCTAGATCAGTTAACCAAACAGTTATAGGAGAGATAGATAATTACATACTTTTCAACACGACTGGAAATAAAACATAAATATGAGTTTAGAGCTGAAATTCTTTCCCCTTAGACCTTCTTATGATTTTAATCACAAGGTTACGGTTGACAAAGATTCTCACTGGAGGAATGTCCACAGTTTTATCTCTTCGATTAATGACAAAGAGATTCACAGCAAAACTATTTATTTACTTGTCAAAACCTTAAACCCTTACCTGTAAGCTGTCACAAGTACAAATCACATGCTTTAGCACGAATGCTAAGTAAGCCTCGGGGCGTCCAAAGGACCCCTTCATCAACCAAACAAAAGTACTTTAGTCAAACAGTAGAATCAACATTTATAAACAACAACATTATAAATGTGTAGCAGCACAACTAATTTGGATGACATCAAAACTTAAGCAGAAATCTGTATGTCGCAAATCCTTACTTAATCAACCAGTAGGGAATTTAAGACATCAAGATAACATTTTACGCATTGTTCTATTTCCGCATTCATTAAATAGCAATAAATGTCACGTAGAAAAGTTTTAAATTTTTGTGATTTTTTTGGGATGTTACAGGTCGAGAGCTGGTGGCATGTTCCGATTTGGGGGTGGGACATACCTCCTCGGGTCCGCATATTTATATGGTTAGTATTGGAGGAGAGGATCTTAATATGGGAAAATTTGCAGAAACGAGGTATCCACGATCCTGGGATATGCTCTCTATGTCTTCAAGCTCCTGATACACTCCTTCATCTTTTTGTTGAGTGCCCATTCACACTAAATGTCTGTAATTTTCTGGATTTATCATTTGATGGGATCAAGTTTGATCAGAACCTTACTATTCAGAACTGGTTCCATTGTATTTTTTCCTAGAAGAAGCATTTAGTTTTGAACGCCTGTCTTTTATCTTGGATTATGTGGAAAACGAGGAATCTGATCATTTTTTAAAAGAAGTGTCTGGAGGTCTGCAAGGTGGGCCGTGAGGTTCAGCTGCTCCTTACTGAGTATGGAGGCACATTGGAACTGAACGAAAAGAATACTGCACGTATCAACAGGTCGACTAATCTACTTTTCCATGGCAACAGAGCCCGATTTGATGGGGTAGCCATGAGATCGACTGGACTATGTGGTGCCAGTGCATTTATCGAGCTTCACAATGGTGACATGATCAAACTTTGGATGCACAGGGGGGATGGATCCAACTCGAAGGGTGAACTTCTAGCTCTGTGGCATGTTTTATATTTTTTTGTTAAGGAAAATATACAACTTGAACAGATTGATGGTGACTCTAAACTCATAGTTGACTAGGCTAGCTCTAATGTTCCCATCACTGCGCTGGTTATCTCCTCCTGGCTGGAACAAACACTGGCACTTCTCTGCCAAGTTTCTTCAACATCTATTGTCCACATTTACAGGGAGAATAACACTATGGCGGATCTACTTTCACATTTTGGACTTGATGCGTCGGCTGGCCGGATATTCTATGAGATCCAGGAGGGATCCCTCCCTCCTTCTAGGGGATACTGGAAGATTTTTGATGTATAATATTTGTCTTATTTTTGGTGGCTCTATGTTTTTTAGGCTACCTTTCTGTCTTTGTTTATGCTTGTTATCATATCTTCTTGGGTTCTTAGGTTTGTTATATAATCCATTTGGGGGATGGTTATATCCCGATACTTTTGGTTAGCATCTTCTTTGGAAGTCATGGATTGGATTTGGTATTTCGGATGATTCACTATGTTTGTAATGCTGGACTATATCTGTTCTTAGTACTATTTATACTTTTAATAAAGTATAGTCTTTGTCTTGTGAAAAAAAAGGGTCTTACCCTAATCCCCTTACTTTAGGAGTTAGTCCAGTAATGATATACGACCATCTCTTTTGAATCAGGTTGAGTAGTTAATAGTCAACTATTAATGTAAAAAGGGTCCCTTTGTTGATTAAAGCCCACCAATAAGTTGGTACTTGTTAGTTATTTGGCCATGTCAAGTAGCTAGGTATTTTTATATGGGAATCCTATTTAAAGAGCTAGAAGGCTATGAATTGCTTTGTCAAAAAATTATTGAATTGGAGATCTGCTCAAATGAAAGGTCACCCAACCTTAAGAGGTACATGAACATTACTTTCATATTTGAACATCATAATATAAGATCCATTTCTATTGCATTTTTGTTGCTTATTCTATTTGTCCTATTAATTTGCACTATAAGGTTGGGATTATGACATTATTTATCTATGTTTATCTTGCTACCACACTAATTTGCAGGATTAAGTACACCACAAGTGGTATCAAAGCCACTTTGCTCAACCAACATGCCTCCAATATTTTTGTAGAATTTTCTTTTAGGCTAGAGACATGTCATGATGTCTTAAAATAACTGCAAAGATCTAAATACATGCAGAGAATATAATTGGTACTCAGTCACACTGTACCCTCTATTGATACAATTGTTGGACATTGTTGTGACCTCTATTGGTATCCCTTCAAGTAGTATCGCATCAAACAACACCTACACACAAAATCTCACTTCTACGTGCCCTTGGGTGTATAGGAAGTCCCCTAGGTCACCTAAAACTAGCTTTAAATAATCCAATCGGTCATCTTGTTGCTATAGTGGCACCGAACACAACACTTAGGAAGATACTCTCGTGTACTTGGGTAGTTGGGTAGTAGGTCTAAGGATACGGTTGAGCCTCCTTAGATAGGGCCCTAAGATATTGGGCCAAGTATTGTTGTTGGACCCCACACGTATATTAGAGAGCTATAGCACCTGACAATCCCATGTCCTCGGAACCGTATAAACCCTCATCTCTATAACCCACCTATGAAGTTCCTACATATTTGCATCCAAAAGTAATTTTCACATTGTATCAAAGCAACCAATGCATTAACCCAATTCTCTGTTGCCTGCCAGTGAAATTCCTACATTTTTGCATCAAAAAGGAATTTGAGAATTCTATAAGTGCAATAATATTCAACAAGGAGTAATACTCCTACCAGAGTTGAGAAAAAAAAATATTTAGGGTCCCTAAAACCCTTATTTGTGACCTATCTCAAAAGAATACTTGCATCGTGTTTATTGTTTTGATATGTGTCTCTTACAACCTTGTTGGGTGGTCTCGAAAACCCTTATTTGTGACCTGCCTCAAAAGAATCCTTAGGCCATGCTAATCATTTTGGTATATATCTTTCACAATCCAA
Source organism: Larix kaempferi (assembly GCA_027924585.1). Lineage (NCBI taxonomy): Eukaryota > Viridiplantae > Streptophyta > Pinopsida > Pinales > Pinaceae > Larix > Larix kaempferi. The sequence continues at coordinate 19,897,183 of BSBM01000613.1, read as the reverse complement.
ATTGTGTGGACCCAACACTTCTCCCATTAGTGAACCTACTTTTCATCTCCCATAGTATAGTCTTGCAACTAGAGACATAAGGAAACAACCCACCAGGATCCACCCCAAGACCTTAAAGACTTGAAATCTGTGGTCCTATCTTTGAAGCAATCAATTGACTAGCTCAAAGTCATTGGGGAGGACAATTGCACCATGCTAATGAACAATGAACTTGTGACTAATGTTATTACTCAACATGTGGGATTTGCTCTGAAATTCAATGACCCAACTCATGAAGCAATTGTCACTGAAGAACATGGCTCTCACACTCTTCCCCAAAACCCAATCTCACTCATTTGAAGATAAAAATTCATAGCACTACTTCCTGAAGATTGACATGTGCAAATTTGATGGCTCCAACCCTAATGTTGGGTTACCCAAATGGAGCATTATTTTTCCCTCCATGCAATTAAGGATGCTCTTCAATGTTAAAAATTGAGGTTTTATATTTAGACTCTGAAAATTGGCAATGATGGCAATGGTATCGAAAATCTTGTCAATTTTATGTCCCTTGGAGCCATTTGTGAAGATCATTTATGATCGTTTTGACCATGACACTCACTACGTGGGTCGGTTGACCAAATTAAGCCTAAGTGGCATAGTTATGGACTATATTACAACCTTTGAGCAATTAGCAGTCCAAACAGAGGGCCTCTCTGATTCTTTTTTCCAAGAATGTTTTATTAGTGATGTCAAGGAGGCAATTCAAGCCCATGTTATTATGCAATGGCCCTCCACTTAGTTGGAAGCTTGTGATAGAGCTAGAGAAGCTAAAATAGTGATCAACACCCAACCCAAACGCCCTTCTTTTCCCAACCGCACAAGGTCTCATGTGGCTACTACTTCTAGTTATTCCATGACCATGCCCTTATGAATCCAAAATTTGACCCCCAATGCCATGGTAGAACATTAGTTCCTTGGACTTTGTTATAACTATGATGAAAAATATTTCTGAGGGCATAAATGCAAAGAACAAAAATTATTCTGAATCAAGGCATCCCCACATGATCCCTCAAGGACAACACCATGGAAGCTTTGCCCATACCCAAAGTGGATGATACTATACCACCTTTGGAAGATGCCCCTGATATAGTATTTCTTGAGGAGCAACCCCAAATTTCACTCCATGCTTTATCAGGTTTTCCCACACCTCAGACATTGAATTTAATCGATTATATCAAGTATTGTAAAGTCACTCTATTAATTGACAGTGGTAGCACCCATATTTTCATTCAATAGCGAGTGGATAAAGATACATGTTCATATATCCACCCGAGTCTCCAATTTCCAAAATATGGTATTAAATGGGGGTGTTGGCTTGGTTTTGCAACCAAGCTTAGTGCAATGGGCACCTGCTAACTAGTAGCAGTTTCAATATTAAGCAAAAACAATAAACTAAATCTAAATCTAAACTAAACTAGCATGTGCATTTTTGAATTAAAAAACAAGAAGAAGAAATATAAGAAATAATTTTGTATTGAAAATGGGGGCAAGCAAGTGCTTGCAATAAGAATACCTCCAAGTGATGAAGATAGTTGAGAAGCTCCAAGGGTGAGCAGCTCCAAACTCCAATGGGTCCTTTCTCCAAGGTTGCTACAATGGCCAAAAACTCAAGGGAGATTTTGGCAGCATGAGGATAGGAATATGGATGGATGTGAAATGAGGAGCCCCTACCACCTTTTTATAGGTTTTGGTGGTGGGGAATACCATTTGTGGTTTTGTGGAAACCAATGGTATTGACCAACATGGTTTAGGTACTTTTCCCTCCTTTTTCCTTTTTTGAATAAAATTAATATTTTTATTCCCTTTTTAATATTTTTGGGAATTTTGGACCATTTTTTATGCTTTTTTAGGAAAAATAATCTTTTTGAGTGGGAAAAGGGGTGTACTAAGGTCTTTTGGTGACCTTGTGTTGGCTTGAGAGGCTCAGATGGTGGAAAAAGTGGACAAATGGGTCGTGTGAATAAAGGAATGAACTAGTGAGCACTTTTTGGGTGTTAACAGGGGGTATGATAAAATGTGATGGTCGTTGTGTAAATGTGAAATTCCAAATGGGTGACTACCATCTCAAAACACACATGTTCACTATTGGCATGGGTGGTGATGATATAGTTATGGGGGTAGAACGACTCAGTATGTTGGGTCCTTCCACCATATATTTCAAGGCACTCTCTCTTAGCTTTACTCTCTGTTAGTTTTTCAGAATTTACTTCAATCTGATCTAGGATCTTAACTGAGAGAACAACATGTACAGCATATCAATCATGGACACAATAATGCAAGCACACAAGAGACATAGAGTTTACTTGGGGAAAACCATAAAGGTGAAAAACCCCAATAACTTCCTCAGAGATGGATAGAGCAATGATACAACCCAAGCATAAGAGATAGACATCTCCTAGCAGCAGCTTCTCCTCCTCCACAAATACGCCACTCTCCAAAGAGTGTGTGTGAGAATATAATGATCAAATAGAGTGCCTCCCGCACTCTATTTATACTTGACTTGACTTGCCTAATAACCTTTACTAGGTCGGCCTTAACTTAACCACATAACATAATGCTGACTGGGCCGACCCCCAATAGGGTGGTCTAATAACCCTTTGACCCACATGGCTTATATAGGGCTGACCCCAACAAGGTGGTCTAATAACCCATCAAGTATAAGTTACGACACTTACAATATAAATGACGACACTTCTATATAGAGGAATAATAACATCTCTATAAGAATACAAACACTTCCGTATAGAGGAATAATAACATCTATATAGGAATACAATATACATATATGTGAAATACATTCTGAAGTTACATATACATCAACACTCCCTCTTAACTAGGAAAGTATTTCCTGACACAGGTCTTCTAGCACAAGTCTTCTTCTTTGGATCATCGTCACTGGATAATCGTCATCGAGTCATCATCATCGTCATTGTTGCTATCTCAATCAATCTCTGAATCTACTCCTCATAGGAAGTTCTACAGAGCCAGTCATTTTTCATACTGGATGTAGGCCCACCACCTACAGGTCTTCATCATCACTGGCCATACTATGGAATCCTCAAGACTTATTACGTGCGTCACAAAACCTTGAAAGAGCATCCCAGGCTATTACGGGTACACAACTCTGACCTATAGGATCTCCAAGGATCTTTTACATCGGATAGTCACAAAACCTTAAAAGGGTGTCTTGCCAAGCAAGAACCCTAAAGAGCATATGAGGCCTTTTTCATCCTATCCAGATCTCCAAGTTTGATTACATGTGACTCCTACCACAAAACCTTAAAAGGGTGTCTTGCCAAGCAAGAACCCTAAAGAGCATCTGAGGCCTTTTTCATCCTGTCCAGATCTCCAGGTCTGATTACATGTGGTCATGGCAATGCCTCGAAAGAGCATCTGAGGCATTTTTCATCCTGTCCAGATCTCCCAGGTCTACTTACATGCCATAGGACAATGCCTCGAAAGAGCATCTGAGGCCTTTTTCATCCTGTCCAGATCTCCCAGGTCTACTTACATGTCCTCCCAAAGCAATGCATCGAAAGAGCATCTGAGGCCTTTTTCATCCTGTCCAGATCTCCCAAGTCTACTTACATGCTCATCTGCACAACCTGTCCACGGTCACAGAGTATCAACCTGGTACTCACCATACATCATCTTGATGTACACATGATCATCTTGATCATCAACACTGCATAATCTTGCTGTATGTCATCTGGAGCAACATCCTGAAGCTCGTCATCCATGATCATCTTGATCATACAATGTATCCACCCGATACATCTACAAATACATATGTGATCCAACTGATCATATCCAACATGATGCGTACATACATATACATATAAATTATCCAACTGATCATATCCAACATCCAACATGATGCGTACATACATATACATATAAATGATCCAACTGATCATATCCAACATTCAACATGATGCGTACATACATATACATATAAATGATCCAACCGATCATATCAAGCATCCAACATGATGCATATATACACATACAGAGTAGTAACTAGATCATCGTCCCGATGCTCATCATCCAGCGCTTATATCCACAGCCATGCAAGGATCCTCCTCTCACCATGCTCGGAATGGCTCCTGCAAATGTGTCCATCACTTCTTCCTCGAAGTGTCATCAATCTGAAGAACACCAAGCCTCTCTAAAGTACTCAAACTTCACTATGGCTAGTGGTTTCGTCAGCACATCTGCAACCTGCTCATCCGTCGCAACATATAGGAGCTTCACTGCTCCTCTTTGCACCATATCCCTAATATAGTGATATTTGATCTCAAATGTGTTTCGACCTGTCGTGGAACATCGGGTTCTCAAACAGCTTCACACAACTCTGGTTGTCACAAAAGATACCAGTAGCCTCCAGCGGGAGATCAAATAACTCAGACAGTAGCTTCCGGAGCCATACTGCCTCACAACTAGCCGAACATGCTGCAACATACTCTACCTCGGTTGTACTCAGTGCTACGCAGGACTGCTTCCTGCTAAACTAGGAGATCACACCTGATCCCATACTAAAGCAGCACCCAGATGTGCTCTTCCTATCTGCAGCACTGCCTGCCCAATCTGAACCAACATAACCTGCAGGTTAAACTTTTGATTCGCATCATACTTGAGCCCATAATCAACTATACTCTTCAGGTACCTCAGAATATGCTTTACAGTAACCAGGTGAACACCTCTGGGATTTGTCAGGAATTGGCTCAACGTGTTCACCGTAAAGCAAATATATGGTCTCGTGTTTGTTAGGTACATCAATGATCCAATCATTTGACGATACATCGTGACATAAACCGGATTAGATGAAGCATCACACATAAGCTTTAGGTTCGATGCCATAGGTGTGGCCATGGCCTTGCAGTCCATCATCCCGAACCTCTTTAGGATCTCTACTGCATACTTCCCTTGTCCAAGGAAGATTCCATCTGCACTTTGCCGCACCTCCATGCCTAGAAAATAGTGCATCATCCCCAAGTCCTTCATCTCGAACTTGGCAGCAAGCTTCTGCTGCGTGTCGGCAATCAATCTATCTTCACCTATAATAAACAGGTCATCCACATACAAAAGTAGTATCACTGGATTGCCTTCCTCAACCTTGTAGTAAAGGTTGGAATCCGCTTTACTCTTGGTAAAGCCCAAACTGGATAGAAAGCTGTCTATCCTACCATACTAAGTTCTGCACATATATGACTCCATGTCATGTGTCTCAGAACCAAGTGGATGCTCCACATATACTTCCTCCTCGACTACACCATTCAAGAAAGATGTCTTGACATCCATCTAGTGTATCTTCCACTTCATCACTGCAGCAAGAGCAAGTGTTGATCTAATGGAAGTGTATCTAGCTACAGGAGCAAAAGTTTCTTCATAGTCAATTCCTTCTTTCTGTGAGAAGCCACGAGCTACAAATCTCGCTCTGTATTTCTCTATGCTGCTATCTGCAGCATGCTTAATCTTGTAGATCCATTTGGAAGTCACAACAAAATTCCCTTCAGGTCTTGGGACCACGTCCCAAACATCATTCTTCATGATCGACTGGTACTCCTAGATCATGGCATACTTCCCGAATCCGGGGAACTTCAATATCTTCAGTAGATAACTTTGTTGCTGGAACAAATGTTGTGGTCCTTCTTTTGTAGGTGATGGTATACGATCTTTCCTACAAAACAAGTTAAATTGCATGATTAGAAACATCTCATAGTTTTCAGAACAAATTCTTACACATAAAGAAATATGTCATACAGTCATGCAATTATTTTAACCAATGCTTCAATACAACATTCATCCATATCCTGTAACTTTCTAGATGCCTTCCAATCTCTACCAAAACATTGTTAAGAGTTTGCACTACTACCAACATGTCAGCAAAGAGGTTTCATTCTAGATAAGTAGCAATGGAATGTTGTACAGTGCCATAGGCCACTTACCCATCACATGCATATTAGTAGTATACTGTTCATTAATGCAATTATTCTAATATGCATAATACACAAACTAAGTCTAGGAACATAAGCATATACATCATTGAACAACATTATTTAAACAAACAAATATGTAACAAATGATAATTCAAATACTTATCTTTGTTTGGTTGTTAGGTGGACTCCCTCAGAATCTTTGCAACTCCATTCTGATGTGGATTGTGAGAAGTGGTTGACTCCCTCTGAATATCTGCATCTTTGTAGAAACTACTGGAGTGTGCTCCCTCTTGATCTTTGCTTCCTGGATTACCTATCCTTGAACTTATATCCATCCTTGATCACTATGCATGCTTACAAGTATCATTATTGTGATATCCTCGAGATCTCATACATAATCATACATTTATTAGTATATTCTCAATACTATCATAACACAATAATCTTAAGCATGTATAGTCATGATCATTTCAAACAGAAATAATAAGCATTAGTATTCAAAGACTCTTATGGTTAGTCATATCATCAATTAAGGTAAGAAACATAATATGCATACACCCATGATTATTCAAACCTATGAATAATCATTATCAATCATGCCATGTATACTTATATAAGATATCCTATCACAAGGTAGGATTCTAACTTGATATAGGAAAAACATATCTGGATCAGTATGTTAGCTAGTTATGTCTAACATACCCACATGATGTCTTCTTGTTCTCTTCAATGACTTGTGCTAGTAACCTGCATATCTCATAAGTTAACCATTATAGAACCAAGTTATACATACCTCGTAAATAGATCTTCTAAGTGATCCATGACAATGGATGAATCTTTGTCTTCATGTCACCATGATCATATGTTCTTGAACCAGAACATGATTTGTCTTTCTTGGTGTACCTTTCATGTTAGTGGACAACATAAACCTCATACAACACCATAATGCATTAGTACAATCATAAGTGTCAAAACCTTAATCAATGAATATCTTCTATCATGTATTCATAATTTTATTAAGGTGATATGACAAGTCTAGTAATTTAATCAAGATTGTACTAACCGTAATGATATGAAGACAAACATATCATCAACTTAACCATGAACAGAATTCAAAATATACCTGTAAGTCATACCTATCGAGATTTCTTGTAATCTTCTTATGTAAGGCCTTAGCCTCATCTCCCTCTGAAACAAGAACTTCTTCACTTATGCAGGTGACCAATCCATTCTCTTCTAGGATTAACCCAATCCTCTTTGTATTGTAGAAACTGGATCTGGAGCTAGATTAGGGTTTGTCAGAGAAACCCTAAAAATTCAAACTTTGAATTTCAAACTTCTGAAGGGATAGAAAGATGCGCCTTGATAAGCTGATCAACCTGGTATACTCAGAATTTGAAAACTGCAAAGTTTCACCCGTCAAAATTGCCTTTGAGACTTCCAAATCTTCTGGACAAGATCCCGAACTAGGGTTTGATAAAGCTCACCCTTCTGCCCAACCAAAAGGTTTGATCCAAAGCTCTAAACTTTGATTTTTCTGAGGAGCTTCCAGCCGTGGTCACAAACTTCAAAAATTCCAATTTTTGCAGAAGCTCTAATTTTCCATTTTTTCGATCAAAGTCCCGAACTAGGGTTTGATCAAGCCCGGCCTTCTATCCAACCAAAAAATTTGATCTTGGTCTCTAAATTTCGATTTTGATGAGTAGTATTCAGCCATGGTCTTTGATTACAAAAATAACAACTTTCTTTGAAACCCTAATTCCCGGAGCCCGGAGCCATGAATGAAGGTGCTCAAAATCCAATTATGTTTTGACAGAAATATGCACCTGATTGTTTCTGGTGTAACTCTGAACTTTCCAATCCACATGGCCTGAAATTTTTTCCTGTGGTAGCCTGACCTATCATCTTTCCAACCCCATAGATCTGACCTCAAATTGATTCTATAAGAGAGAGTTATTCCAAGTGTCGCAACGTGACCTGTTTATGGGATAAAACAGGAGAGTGAACTTGTATGGCATGCCATGTGTCACTAATTCAGTTTCGGCCTCTAAAAGCATTACCTGAGAAAGTACAATCCGTGCACTACCTGTCACTTTTTACGAAATTTCATTTGGAGCTTCCTATCCCAAGTTATGACCTTTTTTCCTAGGTCACCTGTTTATGACTCAGATATGGAAGAGGCAGAAACCCTAGATTGTACAGATCATAAAACACAAAGTACAACGAATTAGAAGTTTTCCTTTGGCCACAAGGTACATGGGGATTTGATCTTCGACCTGTAAACGTTTCAGATCCGAAAACTTCGCCAAAATGGATTTATAGCGAAAGTGCTACGATGACTGGTTTTTTCTATATCAAGCCCTAGCATCGCAAGTGCAACAAGTGTCATACATGCCATACCATGCCTTCTTTCAGGCTAGCTCTGATACCATGTTAGTTTTTTTCAGAATTTACTTCAATCTGATCTAGGATCTTAACTGAGAGAACAACATGTATAGCATATCAATCATGGACACAATAATGCAAGCACACAAGAGACACAGAGTTTACTTGGGGAAAACCATAAAGGTGAAAAACCCCCAATAACTTCCTCAGAGATGGATAGAGCAATGATACAACCCAAGCATAAGAGATAGACATCTCCTAGCAGCAGCTTTTCCTCCTCCACAAGTGCGCCACTCTCCAAAGAGTGTGTGTGAGAATAGAATGATCAAATAGAGTGCCTCCTGCACTCTATTTATACTTGACTTGACTTGCCTAATGACCTTTACTAGGTCAGCCTTAACTTAATCACATAACATAATGCTGACTGGGCCGACCCCCAATAGGGTGGTCTAATAACCCTTTGACCCACATGGCTTATATAGGGCCGACCCCAATAAGGTGGTATAATAACCCATCAAGTATAAGTTACGACACTTATAATATAAATGACGACACTTCCGTATAGAGGAATAATAACATCTCTACGGGAATACAAACACTTACGTATAGAGGAATAATAACATCTCTATAGGAATACAATATACATATATGTGAAATACATTCCGAAGTTACATATACATCAACACTCTCAAATAGGCACACACATCATCTCAAAGGGATTACTTTTGATTCTCCCAAAATCATCTCCTCCCATCATATGAAGAAATTATTGAAAAAGGGCCACTCAAGTATCATTACACAGTTCATTACCATTCAATTCATGGAAATTCACCCACACGGGACATTCGCCCTTACTTGCAAAAGGTTTTCTCACAATATCAATAGGTTTTTGCGGCACCAAAGGGTTTACCACCACCATGTGGGGAACGTGACCATGGTATTCCATTAATTGTGGGTAATCCACCTCCGAATCTATGTCCTTATCGCCACCCTTTTTCCCAAAAGAATGAAATTGAAAAAAATCATTTAAGAATTGTTGGAGGGCAATATTATTCATCCCAGTACAAGTCCTTATTTCTCACTAGTCATGATGGTCTTAAAAAAGGAAGGCGCTTGGCACATGTGTCCATATTTCTAGGCTCTCTAAATTAACTATCAAAGATAAATTTCATATTTATGTGATTTATGAACTCTTAGATGAGTTGCATGGGACCAAATTCTTCACTACACTTGACCTTCAATCAGGCTACTATCAAATTCAGATGAAAGAGGCTGCCATTCCAAAGGCAACTTTTTGCATGTATTAGGGTCATTATGGGTTCTTAGTCATGCCCTTTTCCCTATGCAATACCCCACTCACTTTTTAGAGGCTCATAAATAAGATCTTTCACCCTTTCCTATGCCATTTTGTCTTGGTTTTCTTTGATGATATTTTGGTCTACAACCCCACCTGGGAAAGCCACCTCGAGCATGTTGCTCGTACCATGTAGTTATTAAATGATCACTAGTTATTTGTGAAACGATCAACATGTTATTTTGGGGTGACTGAGGTTGAATATTTGGGCCATATTGTGAGTCAAGATGGTGTCCATTTAGACCCAAGGAAAGTGGAAGCTATGTAGAACTAACCCCACCCCAAAACTCTCAAGAGCTTGAGGGGGTTTCTCGGACTTACAAGCCACTATTGTAAGTTTGTGCAGATTTACGGTAAGATTGTAGGCCCTCTTACATCATTGCTAAAAAAGAATGCTTTCTACTAGATGAGGCAGTGGAGTAGACCTTCTTTGTCCTAAAGGATGCTATGTGCACTATGCTTGTTTTTGCCATGTTGGATTTCACTAAGAATTTTGTCTTAAAGTGTGATGCCTATGGTCATGTCATGGGAGCAGTATTGTTTCAAGATGAACGACCATTAGCCTTCATCGGTAAGCAACTATGTGAGCAGAACCTGGGCAAGTCCACCCATGAAAAAGAAATGATGGCTATCCTTCACGCCATTGAGACTTGGAAACCATATTTAATTAGGCAACATTTCCAAATCAAGATCAAACATCATAGTCTCAAGTATTTCCTGGAACAACAATTGTCTTCACCATAACAACATAAATGGGTCACTAAGATGTTGGGATATGATTATGAGATCATCTATAAGAAGGGTCACGAGAATGTGGTGGAATATGCTTTGTCCATGCAATTTGAGGAGGAGTGTTCTCTTTTTGCATTAAACTTACTGGTTCCAAGGTGGCTTGATGAAGCATTTTAAGAATAGATGGGCCAAGACATCGTCAATCAACTCATCAAATGGCTGCAATAAGACTTGAACCCTCCAACCAAGTATGCATGGCACCAAAATAAATTACGGTATAAGGAACACACTTTTCTCACCTCGGATTCAACATTACAACAATGAATATTAGAGGAGTTATATTCATCGCACACATCAGGTTACTTGGGCTTTCATAAAACCTATTAAAGAATTGAGTGCTCATTCTTTTGGGAAGGCATGAAAAAATATATCCACAACTTTGTTGCAACCTATGACACTTTTCAACGACATAAGGGTGAAACAATGAAGTCACTAGGTGCTTTGCAACCACTTCCCATTCCCAACGATATCTAGATGGACATCTCTATGGATTTTATAATGGGGATTCCTAAGGCACAAAAAAAATTCGTCATTACGGTGGTAGTAGATTGCCTGACCAAATATGCTAATTTTTGTGCCTTACGACATCTTTTTTCACCATATGTCGTGGAACAAGTCTTCATGGATCATATTTTTAAGCTGCATGCCATGCCAACTTCTATTGTAATGTCCCCATTTTGACCCCCTTTGCATTAAATCGTAAATGATGTAAATATTGTTATTTAATCATGGTGAGGAGCTCAAGGCCAAGGCCCCACCATTGATTTAGCATTTTATGTATCGGCAATTAAAAAAAAATAGATGCCTATGGTTCTTGTGCTAGATAGGCACAATGTAAACTAAGACATCATGTAAATACAAATTTTAATGAAAAACCCACAACTGGCTATGCAATGCAATAAAGAGATGGGGGCATGATTCTATAAGGAATAGGGAGGGAAATTATTCAAACCCTTGAGCCAATGGTGTTAATCCATGTGTTAATGAGAAAACCCATAAACCACCAACTACCCATTTTGGGTTATGCACCCAATCATTTAATTCTTCCAGAAATTGGTTGAGGCAGTTAATGCCTTGGGAATGAAGAGGTATGGCAGCCAATTTCGTGCATGGGCAAGCCATCAACCTGGAAAAACGTACTTTTGCTTTTGGGGCAAGAAAACACCCACGAAATGGTGCCCAAAGCGATTATGAACCCATAGTCTTTCCTCTCTCACGCAGTCTGAGCTAGCTGGGCTTTTCCCATCACGTTTTACCAATTTCCTGCATTTTTCCATAGCCGGGAGCTCGTTTTTGTGTTACACAGTGGCTGGGAGAAAGGGAGTCACGTTTTGGGGGTTTATAGAGGTCGTTTTTTTCCCGTGAAATGCAGAAAAACGTTTTCTGAAAACGAATTGCTCTCCCAGGGTTTATTCCCCATCTACCAGTTCGTTTTGGTTGCCCATGTTTTTCAGCACTTGTGTTTTGTTGTAGGGTGCATCCCTGTGTTGGTTGGAAATTGTGAGCAAGAATTAGGAGTGGAAGTGGACCAGAATTGGCTTGATAAACCTAGTGAGGAGGTAACCTCTCAAGAGTATCAAAAGGGCTGGTTGCTCTTCTATGCACACCTTGCAGAACACTAGAATGGAAGGTATGGCCTGAGGGACTGTGTATTAGTGAAGGGAATACTTCCTTGTGCCAGGTGTGTAGGTATTGTGGGGACCAAGCTAGATAGATCTTGCATAGGGTGCCCATATCTCTATGGATGATCCCACTAGCTTAGCAATTCTTCCTTCCATTGCCTAACGGCCTGATAAACCCAACTGTAGCTTGGCTTGGCTGATTTGGTGTATCTTTGGGCTATGTGTGAGTCTGTTGTTCCCTGATTCCTTGTAGAGATCATGCCCAGCTCGGGGGTGGCAGTGTGTTGAGATATTGATGATCACAATTGGCCTATGGTTGGGTGGAACATTGCAGTTGCATAGCCAGTTGCTTGGGACTACTTTGTTATAAGATAAGTATTCTCTTGTGTTAACTTTGCAATTATTTATCTTATGAATATCTTGAATGTATGATGGATGTGTAATTGAAATTACTTCCGTTGTGTTTTCTTATAATTATACATTTCCATATGTCTTTTTAAATTATGTGAATGCTTATAATAAAGTTCATGGGGCTAGATGCCCAGATTTAGCATCACGTTCTCTCTATCACGCTGGTAGGATGGGAGGGGACATTACATCTATTGTATCTAATCGAGACCCTACCTTCACTAGCAATTTTTGGCAAGAGTTGTTTAAACTTTAGGGTACCTAGTTGAACCTTAACACAACCTATCATCCCCAAATAGATATTCAAACAAAAGTAGTCAATAAGTGCTTGGAAACCTATTTGAGTGGTGGTATAATACCACTTATCATGGCTCCACAAATGTCACACACCCAAAAATACCCATATTAAAAAAAAATTTAAAAGGATAAATGCATGTATACTTTTGTACTTCTAGTATTGCGGAAACAAAATACTTTACTTGCTTTTACCTACTGGACTCTAAACCAAAGTTAGAAGCATGCCAAGGTTTTTTTCTGGGATAACATCCAAGGTCTAGGACTCAGTCCATTCGTTACATTTGTATGCTAAGGTTTTGGATCTAAACATTACTTCTTTTATGAGCATACTAGCTGAGGATTATAAGCATCATTAAATAAGTATTTAACCTAACACAATTAGCATGATGAGGGTTTAAACCCTTACCCAAAACCTTGCGGATCTTCGTGACTTTTATTGATAAATGATAAGGTTTCCACATTCTTGACTTCCGCACTGCGGATTGCGGGACCTTCATTTATAAATATGAGTTTTTAAATGCTTCCGCAATTATGACTTCCACATTGCGGACTTCGGGTTGCGGGAAGTCCAATTTCCGATCGTTTATGTTTAACGATTCCACATTTCGACTTACGCATTGTAGATGTGGATGGTAGAACTCCAAAATCCAATCGTTTAAATTTAATGGTTCCGCATTCCAACTTCCGCATTGTGGAGCTCTAATTTTCGATTGTTTACTTTTTACGGTTCTGCATTCCGACTTCAACATTGCAGATGCGGATTGTGGAACTCCAAATTTTCAAGGTTTTTAAAAGAGCAATTCCGCGTTCCGATTGCGGATGCAAAATGAAGGTTGCAGCGGATTCAACAGCTTACGGGAAATGATTAACAGGTAAACCAGATCTTGAAACCTTGTTTGAACTTGAATATTATTATAGATTATTAATCAAGATCTAGGGTTTGAATGTGTAAAATTATCTTTCCAATCTGTTATATAAGTTATTCTAACTAAATCTATGTAACAGAAAAATTCCTAAACCAGTCGCCTATGTTCTATAAACATATGCTTCTGTTATGGACTCTTATTTATTTTAAGCCATTCGACTCTGTATAAGCTTTGAGAGTATAACTACTTATCTATTTGTCTCTGTATAAAAGTATAAGCATTCCGTTCTATATATATTTACATTTAAATCGATATAAACCTAGTTATATATATATAACAGAGTTATATATATATATATATAACATAGTTATATATCAAACGCCTATTCTATAAACCCATTTGCAATAAACCCTGTACATTATTTTGCTTATAACAATAAGGGATTTAAACAGACATTGATACATGATTGATGCATAACTATAATTTCTGCATATAAATTGAATGAAGGATGTTACAGTAAAACAACAATGTACAGTGATTTTAGAATAGAAAGAATAATAGGTTAAAACCTGAACCAAGACTATAATTCATACTAAGATAGTTATGTGCCTGCTAGAACTATATAGGCTTACAAAAATAGACAATAACTTAAAACATTGTTTGAATATCTTGCATGTAAGTCTAGACATATAATTCTAAATAAGAATACTTACAATAAAACAAGAATGTATAGTAAAACATTATATGATAACATGCACAAGCAAGATAATCATTTCTGATAACATGCATAAGCAAGATAATCATTTCTAATAACATGTATAAGCAAGATAACATGCATAAGCAAGATAAAACAATAATGTACAATAAAACATTATATGATAACATGCATAAGCAAGATAATCATTATGTTTAACCATTTAGACATCATTCACAGTAACTAGACTTTCTAGAAATAAATAGAACCTGAACTAAGCAATGCAATCATTCTGCTGAACAAATCAGCTATCATTTACAGTAACCAGACATTTTAGAAATAAATAGAAAATGAACTAAGCAATGCAATCATTCTGCTAAACAAATTAGATATCATTTACAGTAACCAAACATTTTAGAAATAAATAGAATCTGAACTAAGCAATGCAATCATTCTATTGAACAAATCAGATATCATTTACAGTAACCAGACATTTCAGAAATAAATAGAACTTGAACTAAGCATAGGCGAATCAAAACTGACGGTCGGTGTTCCTCCCAACCAATCTTCTAGAACATCCAAACTACTTGTTCTGAAACCCCCAAGCCTGTTTTTGAACCACAAGGACAAAGACTGGTCACAGAGTTCCTCTGGCATATGCTAGGTCACAATATCACTTCATCATAAGCCTCCTACTCATTGGATGAATTCAATATTGATCGTATTCTCCCTTCATCATGAGCCTCCTGCTCAGTGGATGAAATCATTACTTAAGTTTCCCCACATCACGAGTCTCTTGCTCAAATCGATGGGATCATACTTATAGCGTTTTCGTAGGACTTAGGTCATTCATGAGCCACTTGCTCGTAACCGCTCCAACAAGAGTCATGACCTGATTTATTTTTAGGGAGGATGCCTCCTGCACCATTGTGCCTTTACTATGATGCCGTGCCATAATGGGTTTTCTCTTGACACTTGTCATTTCTCCTTATGGGCCAGCAAACACTCTTCAACAACTATTTCAGTTTTGATTCCCTTAGCTATTTAATAATTTAAAAATAATCATTCGTTTACAAATGTCTTGACCTCACTTGGTCAATAATGTAAAATCAAATAATAACATAAGGTCTTATAAAACAATAATAATTTGGGTTCCTTGGTGTATTACAACAAACATGACACCATATGAAGCAATGTATGGCCAAAAGCCCTTATTAGTGATTCCCTATTTGCTAAGAACCTCTAAGATTTAGGTTGTGTACAACACACTTAGCACTAGAGTAACTATTTTTCACAACCTTAAGGAAAATTTGGTTATGGTTCAAAACATAATGAAACTACATGCAGATCAACATCACTCCCAACATTCCTTTGAAGCAGGGGATTAGATTTTTCTTAGACTCCATCTTTATAAACAAACATTCCTCAAGACTCATCTCCACGAGAAGCTATCTTTGAAGCTCTATGGACCCTACACAGTCCTTCAATGCATTGGAAAGGTGGCCTATGAGCTTGATCTGCCAGATCACTCCAAGATTCACCCAATACGCCATGTCTCTTGCTTCTAAAAAGTGGTGGGCTCTAATTTTAAAGTGTATACTTGTTGAAAGCTGGGATTTCACATCACATTCAAGCAGAGACAGATAACAAGCAAACACATAGTAACAACATATATGTATATAACGTTCAATCACTTGCTTTATTCCAAGAAGATATATTTATACATCAAATAAGGAGGTTGGAGTGGTTACACCCGTTCCAACTGTCCATTCGTTAAGCCACATAAACCATACATAAATATATTAACTAATACATGATGACTATTGGGAAACCAAGTGGCCCCCTCAACATCTCCCCCACCAACAAAGCGCTTCTTCATCCCAAAGAGAGAAAGTATACAAAAACAACAATGACTTATGATTTGTCAGCTTCCATCTTCAATATGGTGACGGTTGGTCAAAGTCTCACCCTCTCACAAAGGTGGTTGAATATCCTTGTCACAAGGAGGTCTTTTGGTTTAAAGCCTCACACGTTCTTCATTTGGCCGACCTTTTCTCGACTCAGGCTTGGGTCTTTTGGCTCTTCGAATTTATGTACCATTTCTTTGCCTTCTGCTTCTGAAGTCACAACTCAAGAGCTGCTCTATATTTCAGCATGGGGGGGGGCTTGATCAATTCATATGTTCTTGGTGTCATCATTTGGCGTTAAGTTATTTTTTTGTGTGATGTACAGTGTCTTATGCTTGAATGGTCATCAATGGCTTCATTTGCTGTGAGGATGTAAAATGCTTGCAAGATTTTATGTTGCCTACTCATGCACATGATCTTGGTTGGTCCTGACTGCTTGACACAACATGACTTGACTCAACTAGATAAGTCGGCTAAAAACCAGCTAAATTACATGGATTGGAGGGGATCGCTTGCCTCAAAAGAGACTCATGTTTCACCCCCTCTTGACTTCAAAAATTTAAGTATAATCACTTATAAATACTTGTGACTTAGTCATAATGACTTCAATTATATTTGAATTATTAACGATAATGCCGACTCGACCAAAATTATAAACAAAATATCATCGATTTTTTAATATCAACTAATACAATATCAACCATATTAAAATGGTCGGACAAAGAACATATCAACTTTGACCGTTCCACTAGAAATCAACCAATTTTCATCGACCACATCACCATATTTGTATACTTTTACAACATCAACTTAAACAACTTGCCACGCCAATTACCACTAGACATCGACCAGATTTAAGTTCTCAGCCAAGTCGACCAAAAAGGAGCGACCACAAATACTATCAACCCCATTAATGATAGCGACCCATTAAAATCTAGACCAAGAGTATAAATCGACCAAAATTAGGGTATTGATCTCATTTTTAGAAGACCACATATTTGTACTCAGTTTTACAAATGGAATGACCAAATTAAAATAGTCGACTGCTTGAATATTTCAATAGGCAGACTAGTCAATAATTGCTCCAAGAATATATTATGGTATCAAACAGTTGGCTTTACGCATTTATCCCTCATGCATTTGATTAGAGGTCGACAACTATTCCACGTCTCTAATTGACGAATGTTGGTCTGCTAGATTTGTGAGAAAGATGTGAAACTAACAACATGGAACTGAATGCGGAGAACCAATTGTTGGTCGAATACTGCAATTGTAAAGTTGATAGGTTCTTCTAAATAATGAGCAGCAATCGATACTTCATTTTTTCTTCATGACCACGGCTAGCAATTTGACCTATCCTTCATTTATATATTTGAAAAACGATCATGATTCTTCTTGCTTTATACTACTAACTTGATGATAAGAGAGCAGTTGAGGTATTTATTTCCTTCACTCTTATACATAGGCAGCAATAAATATTCAAAACAGAACCGAGATAGCAAATTTCTTCACCTCAAACGTGAACCCATACTTGTTTGGTATAATTATTTCATTCGTCAAACCATAATGATATCCTAGATAGCCATCTTGTTGGGTTGTTATGGTCTCCATGGAAATATTTATGCTATTTCTTTTATGGAAATATAATTTGTGGTAGGTCGAGTGCTAGGCGACTGGATCACATAATACTGTATGGATCAGCTACAGTGCTAGTTGGTGAAGTGTTAATGATTAGTTGGTTATCAAATAGCTTCCATAGACGAATGATTGTATCGGTCGATGCTTTGATTGGATTTTGTGGTTGCCAAAATAATCTGGAGGACGGTCGATGCACTTCTGGTTGAGCTTATATTATTTTGGTGGTCGACGAGATGCTAGTCAGCTGCTGTAAAAAGATTCCTTCTTTTGTATAACTCAAATTAATACATCCATTGAAAAATATCCACCTTCGTATTGCTAATAATATATTGTAGTCGATTTTACAGACTCATACATATCTACTTCAATCGGTTTTCACCAATAACCAGTTATTTATAAATTCAACGTGAACTTACATACTGGTTATGTAGATGCTTTCCGAGTTGGTCGACTTCATATTGCAGGAAACTTCTTTTCCTTTGCATAGACAAATATACTCTTCTCCATAGTTTGGCAACACATCGTGCATTCGGAACAGAGAAACAACATAATCTCATGAGCAAAAACTCTTGCAAGTTTTCTTGCATTCCTCACAATTTCCTTCAGGTTCGAACTGACCCCCATGCGTTGCTGCTGTAATCCAAACCGGATGGATGCGCCAATGGCGCCAGATGTTGAAAGCTGGGCTTTCACATCACATTCAAGCAGAGACAGATAATAAGAAAACACATGGTAACGACATATATGGGTTGAACATTCAATCACTTGCTTTATTTTATTCCAAGAAGATATATTTATACATCAAATAAGGAGGTTGGAGTGGTTACACCCGTTCCAACTGTCTATTCGTTACGGCACATAAACCATACATAAATATATTAACTAATACATGATTACTATTGGGAAGCCAACAAGACCAGATTACCATAAATGGAAGAGGAAGGCTCTATTTGGCTCCATCTGATAGTAGTCTTGGCTTCCCAGATATGTCAATTGCTGAGAGGAACCTTCAACAATTAAATGATGAAAATGCATGATATATCAGAAATAGCAAAACATAGAAGGAATTTATTGATCGCAGGACACTTTGAGGGAGAAACCTCCTTTGAGCAAGCTCAATACAAATAAATCCCGGATGCCTTCTTTGGCCTCAACACATACCTATATACTAAGTCTAAGCTAAATAACTATTACTTCCCATGAATGTGGGATAATACAAAATACTCACAGAACGACTTACAAAGCATATACGTCCAACAAAAATATACTAACAATGTGGTATAATACAACATACTCACGGGACGACTTACAAAGCATATGCATCCAAGAATGATATACTAACAAAGTAAAGAGAAGGGTTGACATGGGTTCCTAACATCCCCTCTCCCTTAGAAAAATCTTTGTCCTCAAATCTTTAGATATGGAAATTGTTGTTGAATCTGAAGGAGTGGTTCCCATGTAGCATCCTCTGGTTTCATTTGGTGCCACTAAATTAATACCTCTATGATGGATCGAGAGCGAAGCTGATGAGTGTGCCTATTGAGAATGGTCTCCGGCTCCAAAATGATGGTGTCACCTACCCAAAATTTTGAAAATATTATTTTCTTGGAAAAATACTTTATGTTAAATTTTTAATTGCAAAGTTTTGTAATTATGACCAAGTTTGGTCAATGATGAATGTAATTACTGATTATTATTATTTAATAAATTAAAGTAGGAGACAAACACCCAAGGGAACTGTTAAATGAGTGTTCATTGACCCACTAGGAGGAATGAAAGCTGTTAGAAGGCATGGGACATATGGCAGCAATTGCACTTCACCACTAGTTGTTGGTTATGGGACAACTACCCCTAAAAATGTGGCATTATCCCCCAGGTAGTGGGAGTGAGCAGGCAGCTCATTAAATGACTAGTTAACCACTAAAAGGCCTAGGCAGCCTACATAAGGCAATTTGAATTGAGCAGGCAACTCTTACAAGATATTTTCTGCAGAAATATTCCTCAAGTGCATCAAGTGATCACTGAGAGATTCGAATAGGGAGGCTATGTGAGAGTGCAACTGTAAGTCTGCAAATTATTCTGAGAAGGAGAACCAGAGGTGCTGGAGTAGGTCCCCTTGACTGCTAAGTCTTTAAGACTGGATAACTATTGCTACTGCAAGTTGAGGTCCTAAGCTTCTAAGTTTCTTCCTCCTGGTGGTTCAGTGAACAGGCTCGGGGGTCCTAAGGCAAGTAAATTGGCTGTCTTCAGGAATTGGTTGGGTGGAACAAGTTCCTTGGGCTGTTTGTTTCCCTACAGTTAACCAGGTTTTGCTATTCATATTTTGTTTACAGTTCAATGTTTCTGTTTAGTAGAATTATCACACTTTGTTATGTAAAAGAATTTATTTTATTTTCTGATCTATGATTAATTCTGAATGATAAAGCTTTGTTAAAGATCTAATTAGATAACCATCTCTATATTTTTCCCCATGCTGTTCTCTGCATAGTACTCTAGTATAGAGAAGCAAATTAATGATAGATGAGAGATAGCCAGATTGCCAGTGATTTGATAAATGATTTCAGAAAGTGTTCTGTTTAAATTTCCGTCCTATGTTTAAAACACAGTAAAACATTTTAGTATAGCGTAAATTGCAGTATAGAATTCCTGTAAATCATGATTGAAAGCAAACCACAGTATGCTTTTGACAGTTCTATATATTCTCTTATCTCTATTCATTTAAGATAGCAAGTAAATACAATCAATTTAAACATTTTATGATTCCCAAGTAATAGCATTTTCAAGAATTTAGTAGCTGCAAGAACTAATCACTGTATAGATTTATTGACATTATATATAATTTATTTATTTACTAATTTCCTGCTTTGATTTCAAGTATCGAATATTTATTACAGTAATATCAAAACCTAATACACTACAAACCCTAACTCTGTTTAGATACATCATAACATCTATCTCAAGTCTTCTATGACAAACTATATACATTATTTCAGAGAAAGATAATTTTTATAACTTACTAAACCCTAGTCATCGCTTTCTAAAAACCATACAATCTTTTATATATGATAAGTTTACTATCTAAGATTTATCCAGCAGATAGCCGAAAGCACAATTTCATATTTAAACTTTAGCTCACAATCCCTAGCATTAAAACTTACACATTATCGAGATTATTATTACAACGATTAAGTCTTGGGTACAAAGCCTAGCACAAGCCCGATAGCATTTGGAAGTTACAGGTAGGGTATTCATCGTAAAACAGAACTAGAACATGGAGTCATAACCCTTTCAAAAAACATTTTAACAGTCAAAATATTTCATCTATTTTTCCAAAACACTGAAACATTAACTCTTATCTTTCAACACATTGTTTTAAAAACACAGCTTAAAAACCAAGGTTCGAATCCCTCGAACATTACCCTATTTCCTAGTAAAAACTTTAGTTCTATTGTTTTCAAAACCAAAAATTGCACAGTCCAGTCATTCATTTCGTAGAAACGTTTATAGTAACATAACGTTTGTCATCAAAACACATTATTATTATTTCTTCATTGACGATTTGGGATTCCAAACATACACAGTAAACCTTGAAGTCTTAAAATTTTAAGTAGTATTCAAATGATGAGGGTTTATCCCCTTAGGGTTTACAACACCAAAAATTAAGATACTTTTCCACTAACATCTACAGCAGACGTTGCATCAAATACGCTAAGCCAACACCATAGTAGCTGGGCACATAGTAATACTGTCCACAAAGTTCTTGGACAAAACCGTGCCAGAAATCCAATACTTGGAACTGTGTCAAAACCTCCTTTGTGGACCTCAACTTAACAGGATGACCAATGAGGTAAGAAAACCACCGAGGCTTACCGGTGGATAAGCAGGGCTCCTCCATCGTCTTCAAGAGAATGGTTCCCCGACGAAGGCAAACCTGTCACAACAACTGCAATAGTTAAACCAGTTACCATTTTACATTTGAAGGCTTTTTAAACCAATAGATGAGTGAGAAGAATTCTTTACCTTCGCATCGAGCAGACTCTCCTGCAAACGAGGTTGACAAAGCCACCATCCAGCTCGGAAGAAGAAGTTTCCAGTTCTGAGAAATAACAAAGTTTACCACATTCTGAGAATCGAAACTGGTGTCATTGCTTCAATAAAGACCTTGGACATTTATCTCTCAAACTCACACAGTGAAACAAATTGCAGATTCAACCCTTTATCATTTAACTATCGCGGCTTTCACTACTTGAGCTCGGCTTCTTAACATGACTGTCAATTGCAGATAAACGCACACAGGTCACAGGTTCGAACTCGGTGAACCTCCAACTATCAAACCCTAAAACTTCTCGGCCTGTCGGCCTCTCCCCAAAACCATTACCTAGTAAAATGAATGTCGAAGAACATGTTCCAACGCTGTTATGGAGCAAGGTTAGGGTTTTCATTACAATCTCTAGGTTCTTTAGATCAACGGTGGAGAATTGCTGTCAACTAGACACTTTGAAGAGCATGTAATCAACACATTAATTACCTCATTAATATTACAACCACGACGATACCAATGCAGTATACCAAGGGTGATCCGAATTTTAGGGGGCATATGGTCTAAATTCGGATGTATAAGCCATAAAAGTATTAAATAGAGAGGCCACCCTCTCTCATCCATGGTATTTAGTAGCACATAGTTTTGGCCCATAGTATGGCCTCAAAACACATTGTAATAATGCTATATAAAGGCCTAGCAAGCCTTCTCATGATATCAAGTTACTCATTTGGTTTCTCTCCTATTTTCTATTGTTCATTGTGAGATTAATTAGATTTGAGTGACTTATTGGTAATTAGTTTCAGAGGTGGGGCTCCTCTTTGAGCCTCACCTCCCATTGACTTCATATGTTTTTGTTCATGCTTATTCTCATGCAAGATTAGTATTTTTCATGTGAATTTTATGACAGATTTGTATGCTTAATCCCCTCCTCTCTCGGCATTCAAGCCTTCCGGTTCTCAGCTCCCAAGATCCAGATCAGTGGTATCATAACATGTTCGCTCTCCATCGGAACAAGGGTTACACTGTAAGCATCACAGTTGGTCCACAGGCACTACATGGTTTATTGGATTCACTACATCCATACATGGATCTGGATCTGTTACATCCATACATGGATTCACTACATCCATACATGGATCTGGATCTGGATCTGCTACATCCATACATGGATTCACTACATGCATACATGGATCTGGATCTGCTATATCCATTGGTCTCCAACATTTTCAACAATATTTCAGGGTGTCCATGCTACCCACGGAGGTTCTACAAACTCTACAATAGCCCATGTTTCTCTACAAACCCATGGCATCATATGTGGCCTGCAACAATCATCACTCTCACATTCATAAAACTTTAGAGAGATGCCACGATCTCTATAGGAGGTTTCAAAAGCTATACCATATCTCATTGGAAATCTCTTTTCAATATCTGAAATGGGTATTTCACGGAATCTGATTTGGCTTCTTGGTTTGAAAGCTATGCTCATTTGAATCTCAACATATTTTTGACCCAAGGAGGCCGTGCGTATCACTATCTTCAACGGACATTTTCTCACTGCTCAAGAAATATCAGATGGAGATCTATACATGGCTGGATAGATCTCTTCTATATCTCAAATGGGTATTTTACGGAATTCCATTTGGCTTCCTGGTTTGAGAGATATCATCAATTGAATCTCAGCATAATTTTGACCCTAGGAGGCCACGCGTTTCACTGTATTCAACAGATTTTTTCACACTACTCAAGAAACTTCAGATGGATTTCCATATATGGATGGACAGATCTCTTCAATATCTCAAATGGGTATTTCACGGCATTCTATTTTGCTTCCTAGTTTGAGAGATATGATCATTTGATAATCAACATGTATTTGACCCATGATGGCCGCCCGTACCTTCATATTCAACAAGGTTTTTCTCTTGCCTCAGGCATATATAGAGGGATTTCCACGCATGGATGAAAATCTCTCTTCGATATCTCAAATGGGTCTTCAATGGAATTCAATTTCAATACATGCATTAGAAGCTATGAATGAATTTGCAGCAAGACATCAACTGCACCAAAGATCATGAATTTTCAATTTTTTTAAATCTTAATGTAATCATGGTTATGGGTTAACCACACAAAACCCATGGTTATGGGTCAACCACACAAAACCCACAGTTGGGTATTGTAATCATGGTTGTGGGTCAACCACACAAAACTCACGGTTATGGGTTAACCACACAAAACCCTTCTCTTCAGTGGAAATAAGCTTGTCATTGCCATCATGGTTATGGGTCAACCACACAAAACCCATGGTTCCGAGTCAACCACACAAAACTCTTCTCTTCATTGGAATCAAGCTTGCCATTTCCATCATGGTTATGGGTCAACCTCGCAAAACCCACGGTTATGGGTCAACCACACAAAACCCTTCTCTTCATTGGTAGCTAGCACATTGTAATCATGGGTCTCTTTTTAGCATGAAATGATGGGGACCATCATTTTCTAAGGGGGGAGGAATGATCCGAATTTTAGGGGGCATACGGTCTAAATTCGGATGTATAAGCCATAAAAGTATTAAATAGAGAGGCCACCCTCTCTCATCCATGGTATTTAGTAGCACATAGTTTTGGCCCATGGTATAGCCTCAAAACACATTGTAATAATGCTATATAAAGGCCTAGCAAGCCTTCTCATGATATCAAGTTACTCATTTGGTTTCTCTCCTATTTTCTATTGTTTATTGTGAGATTAATTAGATTTGAGTGACTTATTGGTAATTAGTTTCAGAGGTGGGGCTCCTTTTTGAGCCTCACCTCCCATTGATTTTATATGTTTTTGTTCATGCTTATTCTCATGCAAGATTAGTATTTTTCATGTGAATTTTATGACAGATTTGCATGCTTAATCCCCTCCTCTCTCGGCATTCAAGCCTTCTGGTTCTCAGCTCCCAAGATCCGGATCAAAGGGACAACACTGCATCAAACTTAGAGGAGAAACGATATTTCAACTTTGCCAACTCGAAAGACTATTAGTTCATGCATGACACACTTCAACAGATCAAGGTTAAAGGATAGGAACCTTCACGTGTTTCTCATCCACGAAGGCATCCATGTATTACTATTTTCAATGCTTAGACAGACGACTTAAATGTTAAGCCAATATTTGGAACGATGCAATCTGTACTGTAACCTGACTTTAAGACTCCATCATTTCACCTGTCACAAATCAAACATAAGGTTACAACAATCACTTTACACCTTTGTCATAAGTTTTGATATTGCAAAGATTCGGTTTATATATATATATATATATATATATATATATATATATATATTCAATATATGTTTATTTCCTATGTTGATGCATGAGGCATTTCATATATTTAGTTAGAATTCCATTGTTGCGCATCACAACAATTGTTTAGGATATAGTTTGTTATATTATTAGATAAATGTATAGTCAATCCATATAGATGTAGTCTCTATATGGAAATCACAAAAAGAATAATAATAAAGGTAGCAAATTAGCAATGCTAATACATTTGTTCATGCTTTAGGAATTTCATTTCTTCTATAGTTGTTTTTTAAATATTATCATAACTGTCCAATTATCCTATGTACTCCTTGGGATCGAAAATATAAAGTTCTTCTCAAAGACGATACTTTCACATAATACGCTATTTGTAAAAATGTATTTATGATCAAAACCATTTATCCAGGCTAGACAAAGATCCATACCTGCAGCTAAGACTTACGTAGAGTTTTTCACCAAACTTTGACGACTGATTGATTTACATAATTACCCTTACCTGCAAATCTGCGCAAGAAGTATAGGTTCACAAGCTTTAGCTAACATAGCTAAGTAAGCCTCAGGGTACCTCGTTGGACCCCTTCATCATCATTTAAAGCAAACTGTTAGTACGTCAACAATAACATCATAATAACATAAATCTAGGTACAGTATATAAGTAATTTGAAAACTTAGACAGATTGAAGACTGCATTTATTGATGTTACGAACATAAAATATTTGGCGATAAAAGTCTAGTATCTATTAAATTCCGTATTAGCAATTCAATTAATATCATGTTTTATGTGTGATGATTTCGACATGTCATCATTGTTAACTTTTCTTGTTAATATATTTAACTAATTAATTATTCCGCATTACCAATTTCGATGATTATTGCCAGATTAAAATTTTTAAATTTTTTAGTATTTTACGGGATGTTACATGTAGTATCAGAGCTCATGTTCGAACTCTAGGCCTGAAAAAGGTCTAAGAACACGTAGCAGAGAACAAATTTATTTACAACAGAACTTTTACTAATTCAAAAATTTAAACTATTGTGTTATACAGAAATTAGTTGAGTTACAGGTATGGAAAACTCGACTGAACATTTAGAAGACAAATTTCAACCCAACAGTTATAGCACGGGAAGGCATTTCGAAGGAGAAGAATTTCATGGCGAAGTGAACAACAATTCGTCAGAATTATTACGAGCATTTCAAGAATTAAAGGCAGAAATCAGATCTGTAAAACAAGACAATGAGAGAATCTTGAAGGCGCAAGAAGAGTTAAATTAAGTACTATTCGAACAATGCCCAACTAATGAACATAATAGAGAAATTGAGAATATTTCCAAGGTTGAAGATTTACCTCATCCAAATAGAAATAAAAAGATGAAAGCTGATGATGCAAACAACATTTCGATATCATCAGAAGCTACCCATGAAAAACGAAAAAATAAAAGAAATTATTCAAGTGACAGCAACGAAGGGGACTACAAACCCAAAAGTAAAAGTCACAAACAGTATGAGCAAATTTTTGGGGAGTTCAAGAAAATCAAACCCCCAACCTTCAATGGTGAAACTGAAAAATGAGAGACAACAGAAGCTTGGCTGTCCGGCATAAAAAAGTATATCCAAATATATGATTATTCTGAATCTTTGAAGGCAAAGATGGCAATCTACAACTTGATCGGCAAGGCAAATATTTGGTGGCAAGACATCAAGAGAGTGAAGGGAATCAAAGACAAGGACGTCAACTGGAGTACTTCCAAACGATATTTCGAAAAGAAGTTCTTATCAGAACAATACTATGAAGAAAAATCAAAGGAGTTCTATGACTTAAAGCTGGGAAGTATGAACATGAAGGAAATGAACAGCAAATTTTTGAACTTACTGAGATATGTGCCATACCTCGTGGAAGAAAAACCGAAGATCCAAAGATACTTGAGCTGTCTACCTTTCAATATCAAGGACAGAATCAAGTATGACAGTCCAAAAACCTTAGAGGAGGCCATGAGGAAAGCAACTTTCTGTTATGACAATAATCGGAAAAGAGAAGGAATGTCAAACTGGAAAAGTCATAAACCCAACAATTTTGAGTTGAAAAAGAAAAATTTTAGATTAAGTGGAAATTCTGGTTTCCAAAAGAATAAATTTTCAGAATCGTAACTTCCAAGGAAACAATTCCAGAAACAGTCAACAGTAGAATTTTACAGCTCCTAGCAACACTCCTAATGCTACCAGAAATAACGATCAAAATGCACCTATCAAATGTTTTGAGTGTCAAGGTCCTCATTATGCATCAGAATGCCCCAAGAGAAAGCGGACAACTAACAACATTCACTCTATTCAGACTGAACCTACTATTGGAGACTTGGCAAGGGAGATGCCCATAATCAATGCAGCACTCGACAACAAACAAGCATATCATCAAATATCTATGGTAGAGATTGAAGGTATGCTACAAGATCATCCTGTTACTATTTTGATTGATCCAAGTGCTAGCTTAAGTTATATATCACCAGATATTGTGGAAAGTTTTAATTTGAAAACAAAAAAGTTCAGTAAGTCTTGGTTAGTTAGACTAACAACAGGAACAAAGAGAAAAGTATCAGATTTTATTGAAAGTAGTGCTTTATCCATGAATCAGTTAAAGACACAAATCAAGTTGAATATTTTACCTTTAGGATCTTATGATATCATAATCGGAATGGACTGGTTAGAAGCCCACCATGTCATTTTGAACTGTTACGAGAAAAGTTTTACATGTTTAAATGATAAAGGAGAAACTGTAGAAGTAAAAGGTATTCCAAGAAAGACAACCCTTAGACAGATTTCAGCAATGCAAGTTAAGAGGGCAGCTAGGAAAGGATGTCAGTTGTTTGCAGTAAATGATGAGTTTATTTGTAAAGAGGACAAACTGAAACTAGAAGACATACCTGTCCTAAAGGATTTCAAAGATGTTTTTCCTGAGGAGATTCCAGGATTACCTCCTAAAAGAGATTTAGATTTTACCATCGAGTTAATACCAGGAGCAGTACCGAATTCTAAAGCTCCATATAGGATGAATATACTGGAATTAAACGAATTGAAATCACAGTTGAAGGAACTGATTGATAAGAATTATATAAGACCCAGTGTGTCTCCTTGGGGAGCACCTATTATATTTGTTAAGAAGAAAGATGGAACCCTAAGACTGTGCATAGATTATCGCCAGCTTAATAACATGACAATCAAGAATCGATATCCGTTGCCCCACATAGACGATCTATTTGATCAGCTGCGTGGAGCAATGATATTTTCAAAGATTGATCTAAGTTTAGGATATCATCAAGTGCGGGTTAAGGATGAGGATATTTTCAAAACAGCTTTCAGAACTCAATATGGACATTACGAGTTCGTAGTCATGCTATTTGGCTTGACTAATTCCCCGACTGTATTTATGTGTTTGATGAACAATATTCTACACAAATACTTAGATAAGTTTGTTGTTGTGTTTATAGATGACATTTTAGTGTATTTTAAAAGCAAAGAAGAGCATGACGAACATCTACGGATTATCTTACAAGTTCTAAGAGATCATCAACTATACACTAAGTTTAGTAAGTGTGACTTTCACAAGGACAAAATTCAGTATTTATGACACATAATTTCTAGAGAAGGAATCTCGGTTGACCCCGACAAGATAAAAGCCATTAATGATTGGCCGGTCCCTAAGGATGTGTCGGATGTAAGATCATTTATGGGTATTACTGGATATTACAGAAAATTTATAGAGGGTTTTTCAAGGATTGCAAACCCCATAACCTCCTTGCAGAAGAAAGGGAAGAAATTTGCGCGGGATCAGAAGTGTTCAAATAGTTTTAAGAAGTTAAAAGAGTTATTGACTACAACACATATTTTGAGGATAACAGATCCTAATAAGGATTTTATAATTTCCACAGATGCATGTAATGACGGACTTGGTGGAGTCCTAACACAGGAAGGGCATGCTGTGGCGTACGAATCAAGAAAGCTGAAAATACATGAGAAGAACTACTCTACTTATGATTTACAGTTAGTAGAAGTAATTCATGCTTTAAAAATGTGGCATCATCACCTTATTGGCAGAAAATTTACCTTATTGACAGACAACATGGGTCTGAAATATTTATTAGATCAGATAAATCTGAACGCTAGACAAGCTAGATGGTTAACTTTCCTAAGTGAGTATGATTTCGAAATTCAGCATATTAAAGGGAAAGAGAACAAGGTTGCAGATGCATTAAGTCGCAAGGCAAAACTGAATTTTATTTCAGCCATCAGTACTTATTCAATAGACTTAGAAACTCAAATCCTTGAAAGGAGTCAAACGGATGAAGAATACAAAAAATTACAAGAAAAGACAACAAACAATATTTCTGAAAATTCTTTGGCAGATTACAGTTTGAAGGAAAATGGACTATTGTTATACAAAACAGATTGTATGTACCTAACAAACCAGAAGTAAAAATTCTGATTTTAAATGAGATGCGCAAAAGCCATTATTATGGCCATCTAGGTTATCAAAAGACCATTACTATGCTAAGGAAATAATACTATTGGCCCAGAATGAAAGATGAAGTAGCAGAGTACATAGCTAAGTGATTGGACTGTCAGAAAGTGAAAGTGGAACATCAACATCCAGCTGGATTGTTGTAGCCATTGCCTATACCTAGCTGGAAATGGGAAGTGATAAGCATAGAATTTATTACTGGACTACCCAAAAATCAGAAACAAAATGACTCTATCATGGTGGTAGTGGACAAACTTAGCAAGGCAACACACTTTATACCTGTGAAGACTACTCATAAGGCTCCAGACATTGCAGAAATCTTCATGAAGCGGATTTTTCGACTACATGGTATATCGAAAGTGATAATTTCAGATTGTGACTCTAAGTTTACTGGAAACTTTTGTAAGTCTTTGTTTAAAGGGTTGGATACAACCTTAAATTTCAGCACAACATTTCATCCACATATGGATGGACAGATAGAAAGGGTGAATCAAGTTTTGGAAGACTTACTGAGAATGTATGTTAAGGATCAGCCTGGTAAGTGGGAAGACTACTTGCATTTAGCATAATTTGCATATAATAACCATTATCATGGATCAGCCAGACTTAGCCCATTTGAAATTCTCTATGATAGGAAATCTGATACACCTGTTTCTTGGAATGACCCAGTAAATAGAGTTGTTTTAGGACCTGAATTGTTGCAGGAGTTAGAACTAATTGTGAAATAGGTACAAGGAAATTTAAAAGTTGCCCAAGATAGGCAAAAGAGTCAAGCATATCTAAAAAGGACTCATAAAGAGTTGCAGGTTGGTGAACATCTATTCCTCAAGGTAAGACCGAAAAAGAGTTCATTGAAATTGGGAAGCTCTGCCAAGTTGGCACCCAGGTATTGTGTTCCTTTCAAAATATTGTTAAGGGTTGGACCAGTGGCATACCAACTGGCTTTGCCACCAAATCTAAAGATACATAATGTTTTTCATATATCATTTTTAAAGAAGTATGTACATGATGCTACTCATGTTGTAAACTGGAATGATGTACAGGTGGGACAAGATGGATATTTTCAGGTGGAACCAGACTGTATCCTCGAAAGGAGGGAAACTATGATCTAGAATCGCACCATTGGCCAAGTGAAGGTGCAATGGAAGCACCTTAGCGCAGAAGAGACAACCTGGGAGTTGGAGAGTAGTATGCAGGTAGCATACCCAACTCTATTTCAGGAACACTCAGAGAGTGATTAACCAACATCGAGGACGATGTTGAGGCTTAATGGGGGGTGTATGTCACCTACCCAAAATTCTGAAAATATTATTTTGTTGGCAAAATACTTTTATGTTAAATTTTAATTGCAAAGTTTTGTAATTATGACCAAGTTTGGTTAAGGATGAATGTAATTATTGATTATTATTATTTAATAAATTAAAGTAGGAGACAAACACCCAAGGGAACTTTTAAATGAGTTTTCACTAACCCACTAGGAGGAATGGAAGCTGTTAGAAGGCATGGGATAGATGGCAGCAATTGCACTTCACCACTAGCTGTTGGTTATGAGACAACTACCCCTAAAAATGTGGCATTATCCCCCAAGTGGTGGGAGTGAGCAGACAGCTCATTAAATGACCAGTTAACCACTAAAAGGCCTAGGCAGCCTACATAAGGCAAATTCGAATTGAGCAGGCAGCTCTTACAAGATATTTTCTGCAGAAATATTTCTCAAGTGCATCAGGCGATCATTGAGAGATTCGAATAGGGAGGCTATGTGAGAGTGCAACTGTAAGTCTGCAAATTATTCTGAGAAGGAGAACCAGAGGTGTTGGTGCAGGTCCCCTTGACTGCTAAGTCTTTAAGACTGGATAACTATTGCTACTGCAAGTTGAGGTCCTAAGCTTCTAAGTTTCTTTCTCCTGGTGGTTCAGTGAACGGGCTCAGGGGTCCTAAGGGAAGTAACTTGGCTGTCTTCAAGAATTGGTTGGGTGGAACATGCTCCTTGGGTTGTTTGTTTCCCTACAGTTAACCAGGTTTTGTTGTTCCTATTTTGTTTGCAGTTCAATGTTTCTATTTAGTAGAATTATCACACTCTGTTATGTAAAAGAATTTATTTTATTTTCTGATCTATGATTAATTCTGAATGATAAAGCTTTGTTAAAGATCTAATTAGATAACTATCTCTATATTTTTCCCCATGCCATTCTCTGCATAATACTCTAGTATAGAGAAGCAAATTAATGATAGATGAGAGATAGGCAGATTGCCAGTGATTTGATAAATGATTTCAGAAAGTGTTCTGTTTAAATTTCCGTCCTATGTTTAAAACACAATAAAACATTTTAGTATAGCATAAATTGCAGTATAGAATTCATGTAAATAATGATTGAAAGCAAAACACAATATGCTTTTGACAGTTCTATATATTCTCTTATCTCTATTCATTTAAGATAGCAAGTAAATACAATCAATTTAAACATTTTATGATTCCCAAGTAATAGCATTTTCAAGAATTTAGCAGCTGCAAGAACT
The DNA here is from genome assembly GCA_027924585.1 of Larix kaempferi. Taxonomy (NCBI): domain Eukaryota; kingdom Viridiplantae; phylum Streptophyta; class Pinopsida; order Pinales; family Pinaceae; genus Larix; species Larix kaempferi. Next base: position 19,864,866 of record BSBM01000613.1, on the reverse strand, counting down.
AATTAATCACTGTATAGATTTCTTGACATTATATATACTTTATTTCTTTACTAATTTCCTGCTTTGATTTCAAGTATCGAATATTTATTACAGTAATATCAAAACCTAATACACTATAAACCCTAACTCTGTTTACATACATCATAACATCTATCTCAAGTCTTCTATGACAAACTATAGACATTATTTCAGAGAATGATAACTTTTATAACTTACTAAACCCTAGTCATCGCTTTCTAAAAACCATACAATATTTTATATATGATAAGTTTACTATCTAAGATTTATCTAACAGATAGCCGAAAGCACGATTTCATATTTAAACTTTAGCTCACAATCCCTAGCATTAAAACTTACACATTATCGATATTATCATTACAACGATTAAGTCTTGGGTACAAATCCCAGCAAAAGCCCGATAGCATTTGGAAGTTATAGGTAGGGTATCCATCGTAAAACGGAACTAGAACATGGAGGCATAACCCTTTCGAAAAACATTTTAATAGTCAAACTATTTCATCTATTTTTACAAAACACTGAAACATTAACTCTTATCTTTCAACACATTGTTTTAAAAACACAGCGTAAAAACCAAGGTTCGAATCCCTCGAACATTACCCTATTTCCTAGTAAAAACTTTAGTTCTATTGTTTTCAAAACCAAAAATCACACAGTCTAGTCATTCATTTCATAGAAACGTTTACAGTAACATAACGTTTGTCATCAAAACACATTGTTATTATTTCTTCATTGACGAACATACACAGTAAACCTTGAAGTCTTAAAATTTTAAGTAGTATTCAAATGACGAGGGTTTACAACACCAAAAATCAAGATACTTTTCCACTAACATCTACAATAGACGCTGCATCAAATACACTAAGCCAACACCATAGTAGCTGGGCATATAGTAATACTGTCCACAAAGTTCTTGGACAAAACCGTGCCAAAAATCGAATACTTAGAAATGTGTCAAAACCTCCTTTGTGGACCTCAACTTAACATGATGACCAACGAGGTAAGGAAACCACCGAGGCTTACCGGTGGATAAGCAAGGCTCCTCCATCGTCTTCAAGAGAATGGTTCCCTGACAAAGGCCAACCTGTCACAAGAACTGCAATGGTTAAACCAGTTACCATTTTACGTTTGAAGGCTTTTTAAACCAATAGATGAGTGAGAATAATTCTTTACCTTCGCATCGAGGAGACTCTCCTGGAAACGAGGTTGACAAAGCCACCATCCATCTCGGAGGAAGAAGGTTCCAGTTCTGAGAAATAACAAAGTTTACCACATTTTGAGAATCGAAACTGGTGTCATTGCTTCAATAAAGACCTTGGACATTTATCTCTCAAACTCACACAGTGAAACAAGTTGCAGATTCAACCCTTTATCATTTAACTATCGTGGCTTTCACTACTTGAGCTCGGCTTCTTAACATGACTGTCAATTGCAGATGAACGCACTCAGGTCACAGGTTCGAACTCGATGAACCTCCAACTATCAAACCCTAAAACTTCTCGGCCTGTTAGCCTCTCCCCAAAACCATCACCTAGCAAAATGAATGTCGAAGGACATGTTCCAACGCTGTTGTGGAGCAAGGTTAGGGTTTTCATTACAATCTCTAGGTTCTTCAGATCAACGGTAAAGAATTGCTGTTAACTAGATACTTTGAAGAACCAACACATTAATTACCTCATTAATATTACAACCACGACGATACCAATGCAGTACACCAAGGGACAACACTGCATCCAGCTCAGAGGAGAAACAATATTTCAACTTTGCCAACTCGAAAGACTATCAGTTCATGCATGCCACACTTCAACAGATCAAGGTTAAAGGATAGGAACCTTCACGTGTTTCTCATCCACAAAGGCATCCAGGTATTACTATTTTCAATGCTTAGACAAACGACTTAAATGCTAAGCCAATATTTGGAACGGTGCAATCTATACTGTAACCCGACTTTAAGACTCCATCATTTCACCTGTCATAAATCAAACATAAGGTTACAATGATCACTTTACACCTTTGTCATAAGTTTTGATATTGCAAAGATTCGGTTTATATATATATATATATATTCAATATATGTTTATTTCCTATGTTGACGCATGAGGCATTTCATATATTTAGTTAGAATTCCATTGTTGCGCATCACAACAATTGTTTAGGATATAGTTTGTTATATTATTAGATAAATGTATAGTCAATCCATATAGATGTAGTCTCTATATGGAAATCACAAAAAGAATAATAATAAAGGTAGCAAATTAGCAATGCTAATACATTTGTTCATGCTTTAGGAATTTCATTTATTCTATAGTTGTTTTTTAAATATTATCATAACTATCCAATTATCCTAAGTACTCCTTGGGATAAAAAATATAAAGTTATTCTCAAAGACGATACTTTCACATAATACGCCAGTTGTAAAAATGTATTTATGATCAAAACCATTTATCCAGGTTAGACAAAGATCCATACCTGTAGCTAAGACTTACTTAGAATTTTTCACCAAACTTTGATGACTGATTGATTTACATAATTACCCTTACCTGCAAATCTACGCAAGAAGAATAGGTTCACAAGCTTTAGCTGACATAGCTAAGTAAGTCTCAGGGTACCTCGTTGGACCCCTTCATCATCATTTAAAGAAAACTGTCAGTACGTCAACAATAACATCATAATAACATAAATCTAGGTACAGTATATAAGTAATTTGAAAACTTAGATAGATTGAAGACTGCATTTATTGATGTTACGAACATAAAATATCTGGCGATAAAAGTCTAGTATCTATTAAATTCCGTATTAGCAATTCAATTAATATCATGTTTTATGTGTGATGATTTCGACATGTCATCATTGTTAACTTTTCTTGTTAAGATATTTAACTAATTAATTATTCCGCATTACCAATTTCGATGATTATTGCCAGATTAAAATTTTTAAATTTTTTAGTATTTTATGGGATGTTACAGATGGATCCTTCATTATCCAGTTATGGTAAAACAGTTTGTGCTCTGATGTTGGTGCCAATAAATTTCTTTAGACAAGAGACATGAAATACTGCATGAATGCTGGAAGAAGGACGAAGTTCCAATTTATAAGCAACATAACCAATCTTCTAAAGAACCTTATATGGCCCATAGAACTTTGGAGCTAGCTTATAACGTCCTTTGAGTTTTAGGGAGGATTGCTTGTAAGGTTGTAGACGAAGAAAAACCATATCACCTACTTGAAAAGTGTGCTCAAAACGGTGTTGATCGGCTTGTTGTTTCATTCGATTTCTTGTCATGTGAAGATTGTCCTGCAAAATGCGAAGAATTTGATGGAGGGTTTGAAGAACCGTGTCAACTTCCTGTACTGGTGAATTGCTGGGGATGTATGGAAGAAGCATTGGTTGTGCCTGACCATAGACTACTTCATATGGAGTCCTTTTAGATGTAGTGTGGTAGGAGGTATTGTACCACCATTCAGTGAGAGGGAGACACTTTTCCCACTAATGCTGTTGTTCGAAGGTGAATCAATGAAGATAAGTTTCCAAACATTTGTTGATAACTTCAGTCTGACCATTTGTTTGTGGGTGATACCCTGAACTCATCTTCAGTTTGGTGCTAGTGTGGTGAAATAGTTATGTCGAAAAATGACTGGTGAAAGTTGCATCGCGATCTGAGACAATGGAAGAAGGGATTCCATGAAGATGGAAGAGTTGGTCCAGGAAAATCTGTTCGACCGAGGAGGTGATATAGGGATGAATGAGGGCACAAAAATGACTATATTTTGAGAGGTGATCAAACACAACCAAAATCATTGTCTTCCCTCCAGATTTAGGGAGCCCTTCAATGAAATCCATAGAAATATCTATCCAAATCCATGTAGGGATGGGAAAGGGTTCGAGCAATCCCAAAAGGAGTGGCATTTCACCCTTGTTGCGCTAGCAGGTATCACATTCAGCCACCATCTATTGAATTGTCATTTTCATTCCCTTCCAAAAGAAGTTACGTCGTGCTCGCTCATACGTTTTGAGGAACCTAGAGTGCCCTGCCGATGGAGAAGCATGGAGTTCATAGAAGACAACCTGTTGAAGATCTGTTCTCTAGGGAAGCACTAGGACACCTTTGTATATCAGGGAAGCACCATCCCGAGAGTAATACGGTGTAGTAGAAGGGTTGTTGGCCAACTGTTGGATGATTGGAGATAATGAGGAGTCATTGGAATAGCCTTGCTTAATAGATTGCAACCAATTTGGAACATGCATATAAATAGCTGAAATAGAAACTTGGTAATCAAATGTGCGAGAAAGAGCATCCTCCACAATATTTTCCTTACCCTTCTTGTAAGTGATCTCATAGTCATAACCCATGAGTTTGCTAACCCATTTCTGTTGTGTTGGGGAGGAGACCCATTGTTCCAGGAAATATTTCAGACTCTGGTGATCAATCTTGATGGAGAAATGATTCCCTAATAGGTATGGCTGCTACTTATGTACTGCATGCAAAATAGCCATCATTTTCTTCTCATATGTAGAGGCGACTAAATTCTTACCGAAAAGGGCTTCGCTGGTGAACGCAATGGGATGTTCATCTTGAAGGAGAACAACACCAATTCCATTGTCGCAAGCATCACTCTCAATAGTAAAGGGCTTGGAAAAATCGGGCATAGCTAGAATAGGTATAGTACACATAGCTTGTTTCAGTTTGTCAAATGCACACTCAGCAACATGTGTCCATGTAAAAGCATCCTTTTTCAATAGAGCAGTTAATGGAGCTGCAATCTTCCCGTAATTCTTGACAAACTTGTAGTAGTATCTAGTCAATCCCAAAAAACCACGAAGGCTCTTGACTATCTGAGGATGCGGCCAATTTTTCATGGCATCTATTTTAGAAGGATCCACGCGAACCCCTTGTGCTGAAATAATATGCCCGAGATACTCTACTTGCTCCTGTCCAAAAACACATTTAGACTAGTTGGCATGGAGATGATGATCAGAGAAAAGTTGCAGTACAAGATCTAGATGTTGGAGATGCTCAGTCCATGTGTTACTATAGATGAGGATATCATCAAAGAAGACCAGAATGAATTTCCGCAAGTAGGGCCGGGATATTTTATTCATCAATGCCTGGAATCTGGAGGGAGCATTAGTAAGGCCAAAGGGTATGACCAAAAACTCATTGTGGCCATCCTATGTGCGGAAAGTTGTTTTAGGGATATCATCCTCATGAACCCGAATTTGGTGATACCCAGAATGAAGATCCAACTTGGAGAAAAAATGAGCACCATGAAGCTCATCAAGAAGTTCATCAACAATAGGAATTGTAAACTTATCCTTGATTGTGAGGTGATTAAGTGCTTGGAATTCAATGCAGAGGTGCCATGAACCATCTTTTTCTTCGGACAAGAATAACTGGTGAAGAAAAGGAACTGGTACTAGGGAGAATAATACCTTGCTTCAGTAAGTCCCGAACGAGCATCTCAATATCTGTCTTTTGGTGAAATGGGTAGCAGTAGGGCCTGATGTTGGGAGGAACGCTTCTAGGAAGGAATTGAATACAATGGTCCTCTGGTCTTGAAGGTGGCAATCCCACTGGTTCAACAAAGACACATGAATATCTATCCAAAATTTGTTGTAGATCCAAAGGAGTAGTGGAGATCGTTGATGGGTGAATCTGAATGGAATGGACCTGAGCGATGACACCATGTGAATTCTTCTTAAGGAGATTTTCCATGCTATGTGAATTAATGATGTTGAGAGACCCTAGTTGTAAGCTCGTCAATGTTTGTTTTTTCCATTGATTGAAAAATGCATCCAAAGTTCAACAAAATCCCATAAGATGGGGCCAAGTGTGCATAACCATTGAGCACCCAAAACCACATCACATCTGCCTAAGGGCAAGGAAAACATGTCGGAGCACAGGTTAGAATCTCCAATAGAGATACGCACATTATGACACATCCCCTTTCAAGGTAAGGTGCCTCCATTGGAAATCATGACTTCAAAGTTGGAGCAAGGATGGAAAAAACAATCAGCCTGTTTGACGATCCGAGGGTCAATGAAGTTATGCGTGCTACCAGAATCAATGAGTATTGTAAGAGGGAGCTTATTGAAGTAACCCTTGACCCGCATTGTTTAGGGGCTGGTGACTCTAGCTAAATCATGGAGAGATATCTCTGGGTGGTCATCCTGAGAAGGAGGGTCAATAGGTGATCCAGATGGATATCGATAGCCACCCACCTATTCCACTGGCTCAAAACAGTTTCCCATTTCGGCAATTTTATAGTAATTTTTCTACGGTTTTTCGGGGTCCTAAACTTTCGAGGCCGTTTTGAGGCCCTAAACGACCTCTTTTGGTGATTTGGGAGGCCAGATGGTTGCCAATGGCATGCATCCAATCCTTATCAAAAGTTGTAAATCTTGGATAGACCTTTCCAATGAGCTACCGAGAGCCCCAAACAGGGATCGTATGCAAAAGTTATGACCTCGGGAAGTTGACTGTTCAACTAACCACCTTGGGGCTGCAAACTTTATGACGGTTCATCTTCTAGGGTTAGGTTTTTGGATGTTTGGGATTCTTTCCCTCATGCTTATGATAAATAGGCCATTTCAACCTCTTTTTGTATTCATCTTGGCACAAATGAGCATAGCGGCCACATCTCTTCTCAGAGATAGCTACTACCATTCTAGCTGCTTTTATTTTACAGTCTGTTCTATTTCCGCTATTTAATAGAATATGTGTTTACTGTATCAATGTGTTCTTTGCAATGTATCTATGTATATGATTATGTATCTGCTCTTTCATTTCGTTCCCACATAAATCCGGATCAACAGGTGGCTGCTGAATGTCGACCCGATCATCTAATGTATGCTGAGCTTCTTCACAAATGTCATTTGTAGGCGGAGAATCCACATCCAAGAGATATAGATTTTTCTCAACACATCTATGTCCCCGAGTGAATTTCTCATCACAATTATAACAAAGCCCTTTTTATCTATGTGTCCGTATCTCTGCTTCAAACAAATGCTTGATAGGAGTTTCTCTAGGAGCTGGCGTGATGGGAGGTCGTTGGGAAACAATAGTTCCGAATGGAACAAAAGTGGATTTGGAATGTTGTTGGGATGTGATCTTGTCCTTCGCCAACTTAACCAACCCTAGGGCTGCCATCATTGTGCTGGGACAGAACATTTTAACCTCAGATCGGATTGCATCCTTCAGAGCACTGACAAAACAACTCTCATAGAATTCATCAAGCGATCTTTTTGTGTGATTGACCAGTTTCTCAAATTCTGTCTGATACTCTCTCACAGTGCCAATTTGGCGAAGTTTAGTGAGTGCTCCTGTGAAGTCATCAAAAGCACTAGGACCAAATCATTGCAAAAGGAGTTGGCAAAATATGTCCATTTTGGATTTTCATGAGCCTTGATGTACCAACGGAACCATTGAAGGGATTCATGTTCCAAATGAAAGGATGCAAGTGGAACTTTGTTGACATCAAAACTATTATGCAAAATGAAATATTGTTTTGCTCGGTATATCCATCTAGCTGGATCATCACCACTGAAGCGAGGAAAATCAAGCTTCAACCCATGGAAATTGTTGGAAGAAGAGAACCCAGTGTCGGCAAAAGACTCTGGCTATCGTCTATTGTTCATGGTTGAATGCTGAAGATGGAAGCCAATAATTTTTTCATCCAAATCTTGGAGTTTGGTCTTGAGGGCTGCAAGTTCTTTCTCCATGTTTTTGCTCATGCGCGGGTGACAACCATAACTAGGAGTTTTTTTTTTTGGAAGAATGGGTGGAAAAACAAAAACAAAAACTTCTTTAGTAAAGGAAAATTTGGATTTGGGAAAAACTTTGATGGGTAATTGGGGTTTGACTAGGTTTTGGACACTTTCTAATGGACATGGAAGTAGAAAATGGGGATTTCAGAAGCGGGGTGAAAGAATGAGAAAATTTGTCAGAGGGAGAAAGAAACAGAAATAGGAAATGAACACCGTGGCAAAATTTGAAAGCGATTGGGTGAAAATTGAAGACGTTATGGAAAACCCTAAAAATAGACAAATGCGGGATTTTGGGCTTCGGGAAGTGGAATTTGGAATAAGGTCCTCGGGAAGGAAATATGCATAATGGAAATGCAGGGGTTCCAGTGAAGTTTCAAGGGAAACAGAGCTAAAGCAAAGAATATATGCCAAAAAACATAATATTTTTTTTCCAGAAATGATCTGTAAAGGCTCGGAGTTGATCTGCAATGGCTCTGGACATATGTAGTCTGTTATTTATCAGTTGGAAATAGATATGGACCACAGGTATGCTCGGCTTCCTAAAGGTTCAAGGGATTCACTCGACTACCAATGTTGTCTAACGACTTGTGTATTGGGGCAGTACCCCTCACTCCATGGCTCAGGTAAAATTGATAACCACTTTGCCACAAACGACAGCTCTTGGTTTACCTCACGGGTGGGAACTAGTCAATCAGGTAGGGGTTGTTTCCCTTTATGTTGGAAGGTCCTCTCAATGGGCCAACTACTTTGGGGTTCCTATGGTACTCCTCACAATGAGTTTTAGGGCTATGCCCAAGTACTTCCCATAGTTAAACGGATAGGGATTATTCCCATATCCGAACCTGCAATTGAAAGAAACAATACAGATGCAAAGAAAAAGAACTACTGCAATAATCACAGGGCCTGGAAGCCACTGCGAAATTTTTTTCGGAAGAAATTCCACCTAGCGAGCCCAAGAAAGTGCTTTGATACCAGATGAGAGGATCCTTCAACAATTAATGATGAAAATGCACGATATATTAGAAATAGTAGAACACATAAGGAATTTATTGATCGTGGGCCACTTCGAGGGGGAAACCTCCTTTGAGAAATATCAATACAAATAACTCGTGGATGCCTTCCTTGGCCTCAACACGTACTTATATACTAAGTCTAAGATAAACAACTATTACTCCCCATGAATGTGGGATAATACAATATACTCACGGAACGTCTTACAAAGCATATGCATCCAACAACAATAGACTAACAATGTGGGATAATACAATATACTCACAGGACGAATTACAAAGCATATGCATCCAACAACAATATACTAACAAAGCAAAGAGAAGGGTTGACACGGGTTCCTAACAATTGCATTGGTGCACACTCAAAGATTTTTTGATCCAGTGAAAATATATGACACTGGAAGATGCACCCTAGGAACCAATAGAGAGTTTGTAGCAATTTCCAACCTTTAACCTTGAGGACAATGCTACTTTTGAATGTGGGGGGGGGGGCATGTTAGGGTCCTACCCTTACCCCCTTACATTAGGAGTTAGCCAAGTAATGTATACGACCATCTCTTTTGAATAAGTTTAAGTAGTTACTAGTCAACAATGAATGTAAAAATATGTCTCTCTATTGATTGAGGCCCACTAGGAAGTTTGTACTTATTAATTATTTGACCATGTCAAGTAGTTAGGTTTTTTTATATTAGGAAACCTTTTTAAAGAGCTAGAGGGCTATGAATTGCTTTGTCAATAAATTATTGTGTTGGAGCTCTGCTCAAGTGAAAGGTCACCCAACCTTAAGAGGTGCATGAAAATTACTTCCATATTTGAAAATCAAAATATAAGATCCATTTCTAATGTATTTATGTTGCTTATTCTCTCAAGGAATTCTGACATTATTTATCTATGTCTATCTTGCTACTCCACTAATTTGTAGGATTAAGTACACAACACATGCAACATTGCTTGAGAGGGTAAGGTTAGTTTTTGTGCATTGATAATGTAAATGATGCAAAAGAGGTGCAACATAAGTGAGGGATAATATCCATCATTGTAAGTACCTTTGGTGATGGTCCATTAAGGCCCATAGCCAAATCTAGTTTCAACGATACTTTTTTTTAGGGTCATTAAAGGGATGTCAACAATTTTACTAATAATGGTATAACTTGAATGGGCCTAACAATTAAGAACATTTGTTTTCTCCTAGGCGGTCGCACGTTAAAATCTAGAGGGAGGTAGGGTATGTACACCTTCGTAGATTTTAGTAGTCAAATCACTTCATGGAGGGGGTCTTTTGTCCCACAAACAAGGGGGTCTCAAAAACCAATTTGGTGTCTGTCTTGCTCGTGACCTTAAAAATTATATTATTATTATTATCTAAAAACTTAAAACAATTTGTTTCCTAACCTTTTGTATACTTTTTAACCTTTGATTCCAAATCTATTAAAGGAGGCTTGTTAGTTCGGTGAAAGTGGGGTGTTATTGTTCCCCCCACTAGGGTTTGATTCACCTTGCAAGGGACATGTTCACCCCTTATTGGCTAACACATCCCTGTAGGGAAACAATATTGCTAAGTGGAAACCATCATGACTATTGGATTAGGTTGAAAGGTGCACATGCCAAAAATGATTTGAAACAATGCCCCACATCTTTACTGGATTGTGGATGCTTGACACTTAAGTAAAAGGATGATGAGAATCATCCTAACAATCCTTTTGACTCCAAATTCAAACTCAAGTGTGCTAAAAACAACATCGTCACTTTAGTGTTGAGAGCATTCACACATCCAGTCGCCCAACCATGGGGTAAAAGGTTTGTTATGAAGCAATTATCCATCTCACATCTAATCAATCTAAAGAATATGCCATTCATTTTTTAAACCCAACTTTGAACAGTAAGGGATTCTAATTCAAACTTTAGGAATCCATTGTCATTGGAGTTGGTGTGTACACTTTTGTTTTGTATTTTTTGGCCAATTGTTGAATAAGATAAAAAAGTGGGGGAGGGCTATATCTCTTGTAGGTTTTGAAATTGTTGGTAAGAGAGAGGGCCATATGATCTATATAGACTCATGTATCACAAATGAGCTGAGGGTGGAACACAATGAACTTGTTTCAAATGGTGTTGCTTGTGCATATTGTGAAATTGCTTTTGTGTGTAACGATTGACGATCAATCTAATTGATGTTATAATGTTATAGTTGGAATGAATCTTTGATTTGGGTAGTCTAGATCAAAGAAATCCAAAAGTGACACTTAAAACAACGATAAAATCAATCATCGATCATTAAGCGTCCCACAATATGCATAATGTGTCATCTAAACAAATTCATTGTTTATTTCCATCTCTACATCTTAACCTAAATATAATACCCAAGTGTATATTAAGCATAGGTTTCCCACTCTTAAATATGATAAATCAATAACAATGCTTCATCATCAAAACCATATGATAAATCAATAACATTATTTCATCTGACTCTATGTCCAAATTTAAATATGATAAATCAATAACAATGCTTCATCATCAAAACCATTCACACACCGACTCACCCAACCATAGTGTATAAGGTTCAATATGAAGCAATTTGTGTCTTCCACATCTCACTATAGATTATGGCCTTCTTTTTTTCAACAATATTTTTTTAAACAAATCTCAAAATTCATTTAATAAAACTTAGTATTTTTTAAACTCTAACATTTTCTAAATATCAACATAAAAAAATTATTTAATTGATTTTTTATAAAAAATATATTTAATTTTTAAAACATTATAAAAACATAATTTATACATAAACGGCGTTCATAACACCCCCAATATTGACAAAAACATTTGTTTACCAAAATAAGTGAAAATTGTTATTCTACACGCTTATAAAATATATTAATTAAATTCTTGAAAATAACAATTGAGTATTTGAAACAATGCGAGGCTTATTGCAAGTTAAAAAAACAATGATAGTTTATATATTTCTATAGAATTGTCTTGGGGTACAAATAAGAGTTAGAACTACTAGATACATTTATTTATTTCTTCTAATCATTCATTAATGATTGAATAAATATGTAAGTTAGGGTACAAATAAGAGTTCGAACTATTAAATAATTCATATATAATGATGTAGATTAATAATTTCATAAAAAGTGAAGACTTTAGCATTAAAAAAAACATAAATATTATATTAGATTTAATGATAAAATGATGTTACACATTATGTCATACTTTTAAGCATTTATATATAATGCAATAATCAATAAGTTTTTTTTTTTCCATAAGAAAATATAGCTTACTATTAATACCGCGAAATAGTAAATAGGACCAGTACATTTTGAAAACAGAGCATATATATGAAAGACTACCACTTTGAAAGACTAATCAATAAGTTATAACCATATGAAAGACTACCACTTTGATCGTATTAAGAGGCATCACTATTTTGGAAAAAATTTAAAATATCAAGTATAATATATATATATTTTCTTGGTGGTGTGCATCTAGGCGTAAGCGTTTTAGTATCATAGGGTACGGGGTACCCAGGTGGGGACGGCCATAACCGATCGCTCCTACCACTCGTACATTGCATGGATTTCAAGGTAGATAGAATAAAACATATACCTTAAAGGTATATAAGTTAAGAAATTGTTAATTAGATTTAATATAAATATGTAAGAAAGCTTGTAGAGTTGTTTATAGTTGTAAATTAGATTATTTTGTATAACAAGAATATGCTTTTTTATGTTGAAAAAAAAGATTGTAAATTAGATTATTAAATAATTAATAAAAGTATGTCAACTTAAGAACTATAATAGTTAAGAAATTGTTAGTTAGACTTAATATAAATATGTAAGAAAACTTATAGAATTGTTTATAGTTGTAAATTAGATTATTTTGAATAAGAATAATATGTTTTTTTCTGCTAAAAAAAATTATAAATTAAATTATTAAATCATTAATAAAAGTATGTCAACTTAAAAACTATAATACAATACAAATAATAACTAAATTAAAATAAAACTAATAATATGATATAAAATAATTACTAATCTATCGTAGTCATCATTTTTATTATATATAATAAGTATATAATAATAATATAATATAATATAAATTATTTTATTTTAATAAATTTTTTATATCATTAAGCACTAGGGACAATTATTATTGGTTATCCATCGTATGAGTAGGTGAATACATTATATGATTATATATTTTCATTTTACAAAAACCAAGGTTTTGGTTGTTTAGATTTTATGGTATATGGTTGACTCATGTGAATGGCTCTTTACAATAGGTCTATTAATATATAAAGAAGTCATATTCAAGTATTAGATAATTTTAGGTATTTAGTATAAACTTTGATTAATAATTTTATAATGAAAAATATTTATTGAAACTAAGAGTATGCCAATTTATAATTGCAATGATGGATAGTCTAGTACAAAAGTATAGCGTCAATCTTTACCACCTAATTATGAACAAAGACTTTTCCCATTCCAAAATGAACCGAACAAAGACTTTTTCCATTCCAAAATGAACCGAAGACTAAAGTCGCCATCACATTAGTTGTGATCCTTTAAATATAGACTACGGACTTAGGGTTGCATTGAGTTGTGAAAACACTAGCTCCCCTCCTTTGCAACAATGATTTGGCCTTAGGGTTGCATTGAGTTGTGAAAGCACTAGCTCCCCTCCTTTGCAACAATGATTTGGCTTCAGTTTTTTTCTTGGATTGTTTATTCTAGTTCTGTAATCATGATATGCAGTCAATTATTACGTAATGATTTTAGTTCTCGACATTATGTTATTTTTCTTTTTTTGATACCATGTCAGTTGATATCTCTCACTTAGAGATGAACTGATCTAGTTTGTATATTTTTCTTTTGATTCTAATGGAATAGCAAGGACATGTGTCTTTTTATTTTAAAAAGATGGTCTGATTAATTTGATAGTCGTTCATAGAAACTCAATCCTAGTTTATAAAGTTATTATTAAATACTATGATATTCTTTGTGTAAGAAGAAGGGAGATTTTTATTTTGTTTATTAAGGAAAAAATATCAACATAGGATAACCATAAAAAATGTAAATCAATAAAAAAAATCATGAATATAAATTACCCAAAATAAGGGTGGTAGGTGCGGGGTGGGGGTTTACAACCTTAATGAACAAAAAGAACAAAGTTATGCTTTGGGATTTGGAAAGGAGACCAACAACATGGCTGGAGCGATAGCTCTTTATGTAGGGCTTCGTCTAATTAAAGAAAGAGGAATAAACTTAGTATTGGTAATAGGGGACTCAATGGTGATTATAAAAGGCATACGAGTGGGTGATAGGGAGGACACCACACCCCTTAGGAAAAATATGAGAGGAGCGTCATTGATTAGTCAATCCTTTGCCTCTATAACCTACCTTCACATCCTTAGGAAAAATTATGGGAGAGTCGACGATTTAGCTAACATGGGGGCCGCACTCAGCTAAGGGGCCCTCGAATTAAGAGGTGGAGTCACATCATATTTAAGTCTTCCATGACCTTACATCACTCAATGAACAATACATTGCACGAATCTTGGAGAAAGGATCGACGATGAATAATAGAAAACAGTTGTAATGGAGTTTGGAATGGACATGCTTGACATCTTGCACATGCATGAAGCATATAGCACGCTTCTCCTTGAAGATAATTTCTCATATCAATCTAAGGCTATTCACTTCTCGACGAAGGCCATTAAAAATAATCCCTAGAATGTCATGTTTAATCCCTTCTCTAAAAACTATCTCTTTCCATCATTAGTGGGCGCTAGAAGAATTGCAAGCGCGTTGGAAGGATAGGGAGGAAGATAGTCGGGTTAGTCTACAATTGGAACAAATTTGGTTGACAAAAAATCTAAAGTTGACAGAAAATCCAGGACATCTAGTGGAAATGGCTTTCTCTCGTTGCCTCTCCTGCGACATATCGAATTTGCGAAGGGAGGTAAGGGCTATTATAGAGGAGATTACTGAACTGCATGGGGATTTGTTTAGCATCTCGGGTAACCAATAGGAACAAATCGGGGATATTCAACAGACATAGAGGAAATAAGAGAAATAGTGGATGAACAAGGGTGCAGGACTGTAAGGACATAATAAGATCTCAACACTCATCTCCAAGTAATGGTGTCAAATGCAACCCTTAACAATACTACTTCGACTGCTTCTAGGCACCAGGGCTCATCTCTTTCTCCCCAAGCGGAATCAACCATGGACGATAGCAATGATGACCAGCTTGGATCGACATAGAACAATAGGGATTGTTTCTTTTTTAATATGATATGCTATATAAATGCATATGTGTTTTAAGACAGTATTTAAGGATTTACAGTACTCAGAAAATATGGAATTTTTTGAAGAAAGTTAGGAAGTCTAGCAAGCACACTACCACTGTCGATTTTGTAATAGACCAAAAATCGTAGTTTTTAGTAGGAAGATGGCATATTTTGTAATATCGTTGCTTGTCATTTAGCCACAGTCTCCTTTTAATACAAACTACTACTTGTTTCTGTGAAATTTTTTTACCAAAAATATTTAACAATACATAATAAATAAATAAATATTATTGAAGACTTTCTTAAGACACAAAAATTGGGGTGTGGGAATAGCATGGAAAACCACTTAGTTGAAATGTGGGAATATCACGGAGTTGTGGGTCATGAGTTAAAATGCGGAAATAACGTCCAATTACCAGTACTACACTGCATGGCATCTACTTGTGGATTGAGAGTGAATCGTTACGAGTGAGTTGATACACAATAAACTATCCTTTAAAACACTTCCATGCACTATGCCTCTATTGCTTAGGGGTTACAACTTTCTCTAAGAGCAAATCAACAACACTCCCATAAAACATATATGGCTTATCCAATAGTATAGGCCTTGTACCAACCAAAGGGTGGTCTATTATTCTTGAAACTAGTAGATATATCGACTTTTGAATTGTCAAAGTGTGGTCACCTCGATTTTCTCACTTGGGATATGGATTTGGAATAAAGAGAGGCAACAATGGGTTGGTAATGCAATTTCATGTTGCTTTAAAGCATTAGTTTATGAGAAAGACATCCATTTGTCTAGTTAATGAAATTAATGTAGTGGGGATAAATGTGTTAATAGACTAATGTAGTGGGGATAAATGTGTTAATAGACTAGTCGATTGTAATTACAAGATATGGTGGTACTATTGATCCAACTATTAAAAGTAGTAATTCCCATATGTAGAATCGCGAGATTTTGTGAAATTCTCACAGAGATCTAGAGACAAAGATAAAATTCACACTAAGTCTAACAGAGATCAAAAGAATTGAGTAGGAAAAATAGAGAAGGAAAAACTGTGTTACAACACAAGGGAATGAAGAACAATTGGAAAAAATTCCATTACCTCTATTATTTAGTAAAATGTGTACATAAATAATACATTTCTAAAGGAGAAATTCCTGAGCCCAAAGAGGCAATTGGAATCCACACATGTGTCAGGCTTGGTTTGCATTGAAACCATCTCCCGATATGGTCTAGTGGCCACCGATGATGAATGATTAGTCAACTGGGGTGGACTGGCACATAACTGAGTCATTGGGGCTAGAGATTAGGGGATGAGACTCCAAGGAGGCACAATACTGACTTGTAGTGGTCAAAATAGGCACTCCTACACTCAGTAGCAGTGAAACTAGGTGTAACAGTCAGTGAACTGAGTAATCAAGGGGACAAGGCGCCCTAAATCATGGAACTGACTGTACTGAATCCTAAAATCATGCATGCGGGCGCCTTTGGACTTTAGTGATGTAACCAAGGCACTATGAGTAGATAAGAGGGCTAATGATGACCAAAGTTAAACTCTAGGGGGCCTAAATTAAGGACTAGGTGCTAGGAGACTCAACTACTAATGCATGGATGCATGGAGTGCTGCATGGAATGCATGCATGCAGGCAAAACCAAGATGAGATGGTTAGAATATTCCAACACCCCCCTAATATTGACTACATGAGGAAAGATAAAAAATAGGGCCTTGGTAACTAAGACCAGGTCACCCTTTACAAATTTATTAGTCCATTTAAGTGAGGAAAGAGGGAAAACCACATGGGAACAAAACCCCCTCTCAAGATGGACATGAAACACACCAAAAATTGCCTGCTCCAAACTTCAAGTAGGTGTGATGCATGAATCAGTGTCTGGAGGTATCTTCCTCTTGGGAAGAAGTAGATCATGCTCCAAAAACATGTGCTTGAATTCTCCTTCAGTAGATGCAAGCGAATCTGAAGGCTCTTTGAACTTTCTCTTCAGACCAAACATGGTGAGAACAAATCCAAAAATATGAAGATCATCCCGTAACTTGAAATTCGAACCAACTGAGGTATGATCAACTCCATGAATGTGTAGATGGTTCCTTGATATCTCCTTTGAACCAACATAGGTGAGATCAGAACCAAATGAACCATGACATGATGGTGGTGGCCTGGACTTCAAATCAAATCCAAGTGAGAGGAACAAGTGTCCAAGCGAATGCAGAATGTCTCCAACTTCATTTGCAGCTTGAGGAAGTGTGCATTTGATCATTATGGAATAGGAAGGAGGCATGGGAACAAGGAGAGCATATGCAATAGCTCCAGAGATTGGTCTAGCCTCCAAAACATCCAGTAGATCACAATCTTTCACATCAGTAAGCTCATGGGAAGTAGAAAATTCAAAACTTACTTCAACCTCTAGAGTAGTAACTGACATATCTTGATTGGAATTCAAAATAGAAGACATTGAGAACATGAGTGAGGAATGGATAATCTCTCCAAAAGGATCAACTTCATTAGTTGTATCACTTTCATCTGCATCAACTACATGGCAAGGGGATAATTCGAAACTGTCTTCAACTTCTAGAGCAACAGAGGAAGGAATGTCTCCAACATGAACTTTTTGTGTTGAATCTGCAGCTTCTTCTTCATTTTGAACATCTTCATCATGAGAGATACTTGAGGCCAAGATATAATTAGAGAGAACACTTGAGGAGGTATCACTAGGCTTGTTCTCCAAATGATTTGCACCGATATCTTCATTCTGCTTGCCAAATGCTTTGTCCAATTGGGTCTAGAGATCACTTGGATACTCAACAGTTTCCATGAAGTAGCACATACTAGGAGACATAGCAAGACATATTGCTCCATAGGTTCTGTCACAGTCATTTAGCTAATCATTCTTCTCTTCATAGGAAGCATAATCTCTCATAACACCAATGCACATATAAAAAAGACACTGTCTCTTCAGATATGCTATCATCTTTGGTTTCCACTCATCACAGTTGAATGGAGAGAGAGGAGGATTTGATTTCATATTCATGGAAGCTGTTGTAGAATACCTTCACAAAAAGGATTCTGAAATATTATTCATAGAGATCTAGAGACAAAGATAAAACTCACACTAAGTCTAATAGAGATCAAAAGAACTGAGTAGGAAAAATAAAGAAGAAAAAACTGTGTTACAACACAAGGGAATGAAGAATCATTTGGAAAAATTCCATTACCTCTATTATTCAGTAAAATGTGTACATAAATAATACATCCCAAAGGAGAAATTTGTGATCCCAAAGAGATAGTTGGAATCCACACATGTGGCAAGCTTAGTTTGCATTGAAACCATCTCCTAATAAGGTCTAGTGGCCACTGATGATGAATGACTAGTCAATTGTGGTGGACTGAAACATAACCGAGTAATTGGGGCTATAGATTAGGGTATGCGACTCCAAGGAGGCGCAATAATGACTTGTAGTGGTCAAAATAGGTTCTCCTACGCTCAGTAGCAGTGAAACTAGGTGTTACAATCAGTTAATTGAGTAATCAAGGGACAAGGCACCCTAAATCATGGAACCGACTGTATTGACTCCTAAAATCATGCATGAGGGCGCCTTTGGAATTCAGTGATGTAACCAATGTGCTCTGAGTGGATAAGAGGGACAATGATGACCAAATTTAAGCTCCAGGGGGCCTAAATTAAGGACTAGGTGCTAGGAGACTCAACTACCAATGCATGGATGCATGGAGTGCTGCATGGAATGAATGCATGCATGCAAAACATGGGAAACCAAGATGAGATGGTTAGAATATTCCAACAAGAATTACAAACACGAAACATGAATAACACACATATTAATCATAATTTCAAAATAAAATTGAGAAAATATTTAATGGGGATAAGATTGCCCAAATTATGAAAAGAAAAAGGTTTGAAAGAACATGCAATTTGGTATTCTTCCATGTCTTTGTTGCTGGAAAGTTTCATAGATTAGACCTCCTATATTTTTAGGGAGGAGAGGATTGATATAGGTTTTTCTTTTGAATCCTCTAGATAAAGGATATCGGTGTTGGATTTATTGTTGTTGGACCTATAATATAAAGGAGGTATGTCGTTGACTACATAGATTTTGGCAACTTAAGATTGATAGAGCCAAATATAGCCAAAAGTGAAAGGAAATAATCTTTAGTTCGATACATAAGAGGATACCCATAGTTTTCTAGTAGTGACAACTACAACCATGATGTCTAGTCAAAGCTATATTTTCCATGTACTACCATACAACTAATATTTAGGTTATATTTTTACGAATTCTCTTAAGATGAATGAACTTGAAGATATCGAGTTTTCCTAGATTTATTGTTTAAGCTTGAGCCTATAAGATGAACATAATATAAGGACTTGATAGGATATATAAGGATTAATATTGGTGAATGAGCTACAACTAGTGTTGATAAAAAAAAAATAGTTGCAATAGACAAAGAATCCAATAACAACTCCAGCCATGAGGCAGAAAAAACATCATCAAAGCTTTGATAACAAATGTTAAGCACAAAGGAAACTTGAGACATGAGACGAAACAAACATCATCAAAGCAAATTTGCATCTCAACTAAAGGAATTCACTTGCCAAGAATATGTTTGTTGTATAGACTATTGTAGATCTACATGTTAGCTTCCAAAGAGACACAACTGTCATGGAGCCTCCACTTGTCATAGAACAATGGCGACAATGCATACCCTTCACCTATCATAAAATAGTGATAGTAACATAGCCTACACTGCCATGTAATACATCGAGCATATATGCCATATTGGTTGCTTTGGGCAATATATATCATACTATTTCTTTTTTACCTAGCTAAACCTTTTAATGTAAGCCAGTCTCTAGCATTACTCACCCTAGAAATGGTAGCATCAATTGAAATTTGTAATCCCTAACTTGAAAGCAAAGTTTTCACCTAATATTTATTTCACCTAGAAATGAGACCAAATAGCAAGGTAAATTTTATGATTGGTTCACATAAAACATTATCAAATAAAAAATGATAAAGAGTTAGGACATTGTAAAATTGGCAAATAAATAGTTTGATGTGATTGATTCATATTTTGCTAAACAAAATACAACAATCCCATTACTATAATACCTGCTATGAGAGGGACTAATGAAAAACAAAAGATAACAATCCCATTACTATAATACCTGCTATGACAGGGACTAATAATATCAGTAAAGGCACACAAGAGCTTTAATGATAAATCAAGAATTATAATGTGGACTGAAAAATAAGGATAAGTATAAATATTGATTTCATTGTGCCAAAGGTTGTAATATAAAATGTAAATGTTTGAAACTCATGTTGAAGAAGTGAAATGCTTCTTTTTATAGGGTACCAATCAGGAGAGTATCTTCTCACATGGATTTAACAATTTCATTGGTAAACACATTTTGTAACACGGGACCAGGGTAAATGTGTATGCTCCTACATAGAGACATAATTTATTATGGATGAAGGAAATTAAAGGTTTGACAATTGGGACTACATGTTGGATTTAAGGTGGATAATGTTGCTCTTATAGGCGGTTTGAAATTTGTCGTTTACCCTTGTTAGTCAAACGAAAAAATCATGGCATTCCAATATTTGTATTGCCTTTCAATTTATGTTCACATAAATTAATAGCCCGTCAATTTCAATTTCACAAAAATGTATAGATTGTGAATTTTTTAAAATAAGAGATTGATGATTGTTTCCAAAAGTCCAAACTAATAGAATCAAGAAATCAAAAACACATTTTCAATACAAATACAAGTAAAAAGTGAAAGAAGACACAGTAGCATGTTGTTTCATTTGTACTTTCATGTTAAACTATATTTTTTACACTAGTAATTTTCGTGGGTCTACGGAAGGAATGATCATAAACAAGTGTATTTGGTGGTTATTGGTGAATTTTAACCATGAAGGAGCGACATAGGCTACTATTAATTCCAAAGACATCAGAAATAAAAGAAAGAAATTATTAGAAAATTACCTCATTTGTTTTTCTATTTGAACTTTGCACGACAAAACCTCTTTACCTGCACATTATACACACTTTACTCCCCATAAGTCCCATATTTCAAGCCTTCGATCCTTAATATTTGAAGTTTCAACTTCTCCTTCTTCCCGCCCTTTTTTTTGGCTAGTTTGTCCGTGACTTGCAGGACTAGCCTGTGGTGTAAGAAACTACGACCCAAGGGCATTTGAGTTGTCAAAATCACCCAAGGATTACATCAGCTTGGGCCACACCAACCCTTAACATGGTTGGATTTTAAGTGTCTCCTCCCAACTACTTTGTGGGGTTCAAAATCGAGTCACCATGCATAATGAGGCATGTCAAAACCAATCATGCTAGTGGGATTTGACCTTCCTAGCCACACCCACTTATTGTTTGTCAATATATATATATATATATATATATATGAGATTTCTCCGTAAGTATTATTTAATTTTACTTAGTTGACATTAGAAATATCCTGAATTGATTTCTATTGACCACGTGGACCAACACATTAATGAGATGGGAGTCACAGTCCCCTAAGGTTTGGAGGGAAAATGCCACATAATAATAATAATAAGAAATTATTATTTGGAGAGAAATGGCAAACCCTAAAGAAGAGATTTGAGAAACTAATGAATTAAAAGAATTCATAAAATGAGGAATTTTCACCTAAGAGAATAAAAAGTGAAAACCCTTTGAAACACACACATTATGACATTCATTACTCACAATCTCATGAGCTAAACACACAAGAGAAATGGAAATGGGAAAGACACATGAACCTAAGACACATGAAGACTAGTGAAGGAGGACAAATTTGGGAGAACCAAACTAGTCCTGAAGCTAAGTGATTGACGACAGATTTGGGAGAACCAAACTGGTCCTGAAGCCAAGTGATTGAGGATAGATTTGGGAGAACCAAACTGGTCCAGATTAAGAGGGAAGATTTGGGAGAACCAAACTGGCCCAGATTAAGAGGAATCATATAGTTTGGTAAGAGTTTGGCCACTTAATTGTGTGCAGGTAGGAGAACTACCCCAAGCTAAGAAAGAGTACTGCATTTACTTGAATAGACTGTGTTATATTGATTCTCTTAATGGCTAAGGCTTAAAATCCCTTGGAGCATCCTGGAGCTCAGGAGTACTGAGTTGGGTGTTTGGTTGCCTGCTGCCAATGACATATCCTGAATAACTTGGGTAAAACAAGTTAAGGGTAATTAAAAATCTAAAATCTGATTTGGGGGACTGAGAACTCAGCTCGAGGGTGACCTGAGAGCAAGGATTACTTGCTGATCAAAGGCTGGGAGGTTTGTGCTTGGTTCCAATGGTCATAAGATTTCAGATAAGTATATTTGTTGAACCCTTATGTTTACTTTATGGACAATATTGGAAATTGTTTATATGTATTCCTGAAAAGCACTGTTGCGGATCTACTATTTTCATATCTGTTTATATTGTTTACTGTACATTGATTGTGAGTATAGATTTGGTTTATAATCCTATATCTCTGTAAATTTTATATAGTGTTATGATCTGAGTGGATATGCCTAAAATATTTATGATCTGTTTCTACTGTATGGTTAAACCTAGTTCTGGTATTTGCAACTGGACAGAAATATGATTTTAATTGATGGGTTATCAACCTGAGAGAGGCATTACACAGTAGATATTATGCATTTATTAACCTACTGTTCATGTGAATGTATTTTACACAGAATACTGTATTTCCATATTATGAATAGAATTATGATTGTTTATGTATCTGCATGCAAGGAGGCAGACATATAAACCCAGGGTTTACATGTCATGCCATACAAATTTATAAACCCTTAAGTCCTATATTTTTTTATGTAGTTACCAAGATGGGGCTAAAAGACATTTAGTGTCTATTTCTGATTTATTTAAAAGGGTATGTTTATATGCAGAAGCTGCTTATGCCATGGATACAAATTATATAGTCATATATTACTACGTTAAGTAGGATGCAAAACCCTAACATTCTAGGTACACTTATTATTAACTACTGAGTTATACTTCAAGTAAGAAATGTCTTCCCTATGATAAACGTTGAGGTGTTTGGGTGTTTGCAATGACCTCGATATGGGTCAGAGTAGAGACACGATATGCCTCTCAGATCTATCATGGTTTGTGGTGGTGAATCCACGTTTATTTATATACACATTACAATATAGTTTAATGGTGCTGTAAAAATAAGGGTTCACACATACGAATGTAAGCATTGGTATCAACTGGATTTCTTAACCCCACAAGCATCTAAGTTAACAATGTATGCGTAGCTACGGTGTTAGCCATTGCGCATTTCAATAGTGAATACATGCTTCCAGAATGATATACAAAGATAAAGCTACAGTATGCATGAAATCGACTTTTATAATCCTTGTAAGAGTAACGAATATCACTGTTATTATCGCATGCATTTATATTACAATGTTTATGGTATTATAGCCTCAATACAATTTATTATGCATTATACAGACGCTGGACTTATCATCCATGTTTACCTATGCCGTATAAATTGATGAAAGAAATCATAAGTGCAATTAGATGCATGATGGCTTCCTTAAACAACTGCATATGCCTTTACATTTATGCATTAAAGAACAGAGAATTATCATAAAATATTTATACATGGAGGAGCAAGCTGTTTCACCAAACATTGTATACTGTAAATTTTTCTACCATTCCGAATCCATTTAGTTGATGCGCAGCTTGGAATGACAAAACGAAACGACCATGCCCCTATCGGGCGGTGCTTTGGAGTTAAATGCATTCTCATATTCATTTAAACGTTGCAAAGAGATTTACACATAACCACTGTTCATTTGCAAAATATAAGCAACAGAGGCCGAAAGCACCTATGGTGTTTCCATACCATACACATCAAACTCATGCTTAGGGTTTCGTTTATAAAATGCATTCATTATTTACAAAAATGAGTTAGTATATAGTCCCGAGAGCGAAGCTCTCCTTCAAACATTGTTAATCTCTTCCCAAGTCGAGCCCGAAACGAGCAAGTAAAACGCAACGACTCCCAGTATGGCTAAGCCACCAGGGTTTGAGCTTGACAAAGATTTGCTCACTTTGCAAGTCTAATGACAAGCATGAATTCCATCTATAGGCTGGGGTAAGCCCTTCTTTCACAAAACAAAGGTCGCATGCAACAAGCAAAGACGGCCAAAGGCCATTTGCAGCATGAGCTAAAGAGAACAGAGTTTTAAGTAACCCATCCAACCATCGGGCAGTGCACCCGAATGGACCAGGGATGTAGGGTTACATGGACACATAGCGGAGTGGTCCCTTGCAGCAATGACAGTGTAGAGCGACCCAGCGAGCCACAGTACAACACTACTGCATGGAGAATCCACAAACACAGCAAGCGGTTAGAACTGTGGTATTAACTCTTTGCATAAAAAGTAAATATGCTAACGAGGGTAGTGGTAATGCAACCACTTACCAGCGATTGGAACCACAACGAGGCCAAGCTGGAATCAAACCACCTTGCTATGAACCATAAGAATGCTACCCAACGTAACAAGTAAAGTATTAAGCTGTTACTGTGTGGGGAAAGATGAACCATTCTTACCTTTACACCTTGTATCTCAGCAACGACGCCACAAGCCACCTCATGCTGAAGTGTGGCACACTGTGGGATTGATTTCCTTCCCTAGTCTAGAGAATTTCCATGCCCGGAGCAGGAGATCTCACAGGAGCTCATCGACGGCAAAATGAGCCACTACAATACATGGCGAGTCGGGTATATCACTACCTTACCGGTAGGAAGGTAAGGAACCACTAGAACCAGTTTCAGAGTTCATTAATGTTGTAGAGTACATTGTAGGTTGGTGCCAAGAGACACTTTGGAGATCAACAATGGTCATGCCATCACAACTCCCAAGCGAGTTACTTGGATCACGATCGACGGTCCTAATTCCTCCATCACTTATGCCATATCGCAGTCAAGCTTTAATGCAGTGAACTTGAGAGATGATAGTTCGTGTGACGAGCCAACTTGGCTAAGCTAGAGCACGAACGAAGGTTGTGATGTGGATTAAATGCTGAACCACGTCGATGCCGAATGAAATCGTCACCTGCCATGCAAGCAACTTAGGGTTTAAAATTGGGTTCAATTCAAGTATAGTTTGCGTGGCAAGGTAGTGTTAGATACAATTATCACCACATTACAATTAAGCTACGTACACTTAACATTTCATTACGATTTCCACATCATACAAAGGTTTATTGCTATCATCACGAGTGCCTAAGTATGGGGCCAGTGGTGGACGTATGTGGCAAGTGATATGGATACCGCATGTGCTTTGGTCCAACGAGGCGTTGGCCAAGCCATGCTAGTCAACCGTAACTTCTTGTTATGTTACCTTTCAATGTTTCATATTATATTACCTTGCTTGTATGTTAGTGAATTATTTCACTATTGTTCTACGTCCCTTTTAAAGGCATGCCAACGATAAGATGGGCTTTGGATAGTGGAATGGCGCTTTATTAATATGGTTATTAAATGTAGCATTAATTATGCTTAGGTAAGTCACATAGGGTCGCATTTATTTAGATTGACAACATCTTAATTTCCTATGAACTATTACACTATCACACTGATGGCTAGCTTAGTGGCAGTTAGTCATGTTGTCTTTGTTGACTTTGTTTTGGAAAGCGACAGAATTATTACTAACATGATAATGACCTTTATTATGCATACTTTCAGAGTATCGCTAAACAAGCTGTGACGACAACTAGTAAGTTAATTTCTGCATTTTGCATTTTGGTTAAGTTTAAAAAAAAAATCGCGTAGAGGAGATGTGACAAATTGGTATCAGAGCACGGTCACTACACTAGGACATTAGGCTCATTTGCGTAAACTGCTGTGTTTTATTTTGAGTTAATTGAGTAAAAATTTCTGTAGCATACTATTTTAAATGTTATAAGTTCATTACATTGTTGTGTTGACTTCTAACAAACAACTGTTGACATACATATACGGTACAACGACGAAAAAATGTAAATGGTAGAAATAAATTCTGCAGAACAGGAAGGACCAATGGCTGTGGAAACTTCCAATCAGCGTGGAGAAATGGCCAGCAAGCATGGGAGAAACCAGAATTCTCTACAAGGAGCAACATAACATCCAGCGAGATGTTGGAAACGGTCAAAAGCTTAAAAGCTGCTAATAAGCATCAAAGAAGACAACATTAAAAACTTTGAAGAACAATGACAAATAAATGCTATACTGCTGCAAAAGTTGACAGAGAAAGAAAATAGTCACCTCCCAACACTGGAGGAGCAACAAGCAAAAAAACCAGTCACCAAGAGAAATTCGAAATTTCAGACTACACCTCCAAGAAATTCTGCGAGTTATAACATGGACGTCAGTGACGAGGAGTCATAGGGTGAAGATTCTGAAGAGTACGTTCCTAGGAAGAAAAAGAAGACTAGAAAAGTACACCACTTGCATTCAGAATTGAGAAAAATCAATCCTCCTACTTTAACAGAGAAGTTAAAACCGGGGAAGAAGCAGAACTGTGGCTGAGAGACATGGAGAAATATTTATGCATGTTCAATTATTCCAGCACCATCAAGGCTAGGATTGTTGTTTTCAATCCGCAGGGTAAGGCTTCGGCTTGGTGGGGCGATCTCAAGCTGGCCCACTCAATCAAAGAGAAGAAGGTAAAGGGGAAGACATTCGCAACATTCTTCAAACAGAAGTACCTATCTGAAAGGTACTTTGATAAAAAGGTAAAAGAATTATACGACCTTAAGCTGGGACAACAAAATGTGGAGGAATTAATCAGTAAATTTCTTGATTTGCTCAAGTACACTCCTTACATTCAAGATGAAAAAGTCAGGATTCAGCGTTTCCTGAATTGTTTTCCGTTTGGGTACAAGGATCGGATAGAGTTTGACGATCCCAAAACTTTAGAAAATGCGTTCAGAAAATCTAGACTGTTTTATGAGCAGGGGCAGAACAGAGCTGAAGTGTAAAAAAGATGGAATGAGAAGAAGAAGACCAAAACTGAAAGTAGGCAGAAAGGACACAAGCCCAACCAGTTCATAAACCAAGTTTCAAGAGCACCTTTCAGCAACAGGTTTGAGGGCAGCAAACCCCAACCCAAATTTGTTCCACCCATTAAGAAGTTTAACACTGAAGGCACCAAAAAACTAGAGCATACACCACCTAAGCCACCACTCACATGCTGGGGCTGCGGAGGAAGTCACCGATGGCATGACTGTCCTCACAAGAAAGATCAAAACAGATCAGTACAAAACCTTCAAGAGGCTTCCACAGTCCAAGACATAGCACAGACTCCAAAAATATATGCTGCATTGAACAACCATCAAGCAGAACATCAATCCTCCGTAATCGAGGTTGAAGGTATGTTTTCGGGGAAACCCGTGTCTATCTTAATTGATTCTGGAGCATGTAAAATCTATGTAGACCCAAAACTATGTGAGTCACGCAAACTTAGTAGGCATAAATACATGTATCCTTGGCTAGTTCAAATGGCAATTAGGACAAAAAGGAAGGTTTCAGAAGTAGTAAATCATTGTCCGTTGAAGTTAAATGAATAAATGCTAACGTAGATTTAAATGTTTTTCCATTGGGATCATATAATGTGCTCATCGGTATGGATTGGCTGGAAAAACATAAGGCTATTATAGACTACTATCAAAAATCTGTTACATTTACTAATGATGTGGGACAGCCTGAAAAGATCCAAGGGATAGTAAGAGCAGTAAAATTAAGGGAAATTTCTACTATTCAGTTAAAAAGAAATGCACGAAAAGGGTGCAAACTTTACGCTGTCCACATGACAGAAAATCAACAAAGTGAAACTTCAGATTTTACAAAACATCCTATTTTGGTTGAATTTGAGGATGTGTTTCTCGAGGAGATTCTAGAGTTACCTCCTAAACGAGCACTGGATTTTACCATAGACCTGTCCCCGGGAACAATGCCAAACTCTAAGGCACCCTATAGGATGAGCACACATGAATTGGTAGAGATGAAGGCACAATTGCAGGAGCTACTGGAAAAAAGGTTACATCCGTCCGAGTGTGTCCCCGTGGGGAGCACCGGTGATTTTTGTACAAAAGAAAGACGACACTTTCTGGCTGTGCATAGACTATAGACAACTGAACAAAGTGACCATCAAGAATTGGTATCCCTTGCCAATGATAGACGATCTGTTCGATCAGGTTGGGGGTGCAACGGTCTTTTCAAAATTGACCTAAGATCAGATTATCATCAAATCAGAATCAAGGAAGAAGATGTGCATAAAACAACTTTCGGCACTCGCTATGGGCATTATGAATTTGTGGTGATGCCATTCGGTTTGACGAATACACTAGCCACGTTTATGTGCTTAATGAATAATGTTTTTAGCAAGTACTTGGATAAATTTGTTGTAATGTTTATTAATGACATCCTCATCTATTCGAAGAATGAGAAAGAGCATGAGGAACACCTAAGTTTGGTGCTGCAAGTCCTAAGAGAAAACCAGCTTTATGCAAAGTTATCCAATTGTGACTTCTACAAAGACCAAATACAATACTTGGGTCACATTATCTCAGCACAATGAATTGTGGTGGATCCCGACAAAATCAAGGCCATTATGAGCTGGCCTAATCCCTAGAATGTAAGCGATGTCCGCTCTTTTGTGGGATTGGTCGGGTACTACCGAAAATTTATTGAAGGATTTTCCAAGGTAGCCCATCCCATTACCTCTTTGTAGAGAAAAGAAGTTAAATTTCTTTGGATAGCCAAGCATGAAGCAAGTTTCGTAAAGCTGAAACAGTTGCTCACTTCTGCTCCTATTCTAATGGTGGTTGATCCATTTGGAGATTTTGTTGTGTGCACGGATGCGTGCAAGGACGGTTTGGGAGGCGTGCTAACGCAAGATGGTTCAGTGACTGGGTACGAATCTAGAAAGCTGAAAATGCATGAAGTAAACTATGCGATGCATGATTTAGAATTGGCTGCCATAATTCATGCTTTAAGAATGTGGCGACATTACCTTCTTGGGAAAAGGTTTGTCCTAAAAAATGATCACATTGGGCTGAAGTAGCTTTTTGAATAGCCAAATTTGAACGGAAGGCAAGCAAGGCGGCTGGATTTCTTAAGCGAATTCGACTTTGAGATTCAACATATCAAGGGAAAAGAAAATAAAATTATTGACGCACTTAGTAGATGCATGCACCTCCTAACAATGGCATTAGTCAACAATTTTTAGTCTGATTTAATATCGCAGATCCGGATAGCTGCTGAAAAAGACCAAAAATATCTTGTAGAAATTTCAGATCAGCAAGCAACTAATTACAACATCTCCAAAGATGGACTGCTGCTGTTTAAGAATAGGTTGTACATTTCGGATCAACCAGAATTAAAGCAACTAGTGATGGACGAATTTCATAAGATACCATATTCTGGTCATCCAAGCTATCAGAAAATGCTGACAGCTGTTAAAAAAAAACATTATTGGCTTAGATTGAAATCAGAAATTGCTGAATACATTGCAAAGTGCATGGACTATCAGCGAGTGAAAATAGAACATCAACATCCGACTGGGTTGCTACAGCCTATACCTATACCGAAATGGAAATGGGAGACCATTTCTATGGATTTTATCACCGGATTTCCTAAGACTAATAAGCAACATGATGCAATCATGGTTGTAGTGGATAAGATGACTAAGGCAGCTCACTTCATACCCGTCAAATTCACTTTCAAGGCAATAAACATTGCAGAGGTATTCATGAAAGAGGTCTTTCGACTTCATGGAATTCCTAAGGTGATTATTTTCCATAGGGACACCAAATTCACCTCACACTTTTGGAAGGATATGTTTGCATGTTTGGGGACTAAACTGAGTTTTAGTACAGCTTACCATTCACAAACCGATGGGCAAACTGAAAGAGTGAACCAAGTCCTTGAGGACATGCTTCGCTTGTATGTCATGGACAATCCCAAGCAATGGGAAAACTACCTACACTTAGCTGAGTTCGCTTACAAAAACGACTACCAAAATTCTACGGGAATGAGCCCTTTCAAAGTGTTGTATGGAAGAAAGTGTAAAACTCCTATGATTTGGGATGATCCGGTAAATCGGATTGTGATGGGTCTCGAAATGTCAGCTGAACTAGAAAACATTGTGTAGAAAGTAAAAACAAACTTAAAAACCACCCAGGACCGGCATAAAAGCTATGCTGATCTGCATAGAAAACATAAAGATTTTCAAGTTGGGGATCATGTATTCCTAAGAGTGAAAGCAAAGAAAAGTTCTTTGAGCTTGGGCAAGGTTTCCAAACTTGCTAGAGTAGGACCTGTTGCTTATCAGTTAGCTTTACCAGAAAAATTTAAAGTACGTGATGTGTTTCATGTTTCATTGCTAAAGAAATATGTATATTATCCTAAGCATATTGTAAACTGGCATGTGATTTAGGTGGAATCAGGAGACTTCCAGACAGACCCTATATGCATACTGGATCAGAAAGAGGTGGTACTTCGGAATCGAACCATTGTTCAGGTAAAAGTGCAATGGGAGCACTATAAGCCTGAAGAGGCTACCTGAGAATTGGAAAGGGAAATGCAAGCATCATACCCTTTCTTGTTCAAAGAAGTACATGACACAAACTGAATTTTATTTTATGCTATTTTGCTGTTTTTGCAAAAATTGTTAACACCGAGGACGGTGAAAACTTAAGGGGAGGGGAAATGTAATATCCCAATTTTGGACTTTGAACCCCTATTATATTTTTGCTAAGTATTATTTAAGTTTACTTTGTTGACATTAGAAATATGATGAATTGATTTCTATTGACCATGTGGACCAACAAATTAATGAGATGGGAGTCACAGTCCCCTAAGTTTTGGAGGGAAAATGACACATAATAATAATACTAAGAAATTATTATTTTGAGAGAAATGGCAAACACTAAAGAAGATATTTGAGAAACTAATGAATTAAAAGAATTCGTAAAATGAAGAATTTTCACCTAAGAGAATAAAAAGTGAAAACCCTTTGAAACACACACATTATGACATTCATTACTCACAATCTCATGAGTTGAACACACAAGAGAAATGGAAATGGGAAAGACACATGAACCTGAGACACATGAAGACTGGTGAAGGAGGACAGATTTGGGAGAACCAAACTGGCCCAGATTAAGAGGAATCATGCAGTTTGGTAAGAGCTTGGCCACTTAATTGTGTGTAGGTAGGAGAACTACACCAAGCTAAGCAGGAGTACTGCATTTACCTGAATAGATTGTGTTATATTGATTCTCTTAATGGCTAAGGCTTAAAATCCCCTGGAGCATCCTGGAGCTCAAGAGTACCGAGTTGGGTGTTGGGTTTCCTGCTACCAATGACATATCCTGAATAACTTGGGTAAAACAAGTTAAGGGTAATTAAAAAGATAAAATATGACCCAGGGGACTGTGAACTCAGCTCAAGGATGACCTGAGAGCAAGGAGTACTTGCTGGTCAAAGGCTAGGAGGTTTGTGCTTGGTTCCACTAGTCATAAGATTTCAGATAACTATATCTGTTGAACCCCTATGTATATTTTATGGACAGTATTGGAAATTGTTTATATGTATTCCTGAAAAGCACTATTGCAGATCTACTATTTTCAGATCTGTTTATATTGTATACTGTACATTGATTATGAGTATAGATCTAGTTTATAATCCTAGATCTCTGTAAATTTTATACAGTGTTATGATCTGAGTGTATATGCTTGAAAGATTTATGATCTATTTCTACTGTATGGTTAAACCTAGTTATGGTATTTGCAGCTGGATAGAAATATGATTTTATTTGATGGGTTATCAGCGTGAGAGAGGCATTACACAGTAGATATTATGCATTTACTAACCTACTATTCACGTGAATGTATTTTACACAGAATACTGTATTTGCATAATATGAACAGAACTATGATTGTTTATGTATCTGCATGCAAGGAGGCAGACATGTAAACCTAGGGTTTACATGTCATGCCATAAAAATTTATAAACCCTTAAGTCATATATTTTTTTATGTAGTCACCCAGATGGGGCTAAAAGACATTTAGTGTCTATTTCTGATTTTTTTAAAAGGGTATGTTTATATGCAGAAGCTGCTTATGCCATGGATACAAATTATATAGTCATATATTACTATGTTAAACAGGATGCAAAACCCTAACATTTTGGGTACACTTATTATTAACTACTGAGTTATACTTCAAGTAAGAAATGCATTCCCTATGATAGATGCTAAGGCGTTTGGGTGTTTGCAATGACCTCGATATGGGTCAGAGTAGAGACACGATATGCCTCTCAGAGCTATCGTGGTCTGTGGTGGTGAATCTACATTTATTTATATACATATTACATGATAGATTAATGGTGCTGTAAAAATAAGGGTTCACACATACAAATGTAAGCATTGGTATCAATTGGATTTCTTAACCCCGCAAGCATCTAGGTTAACAATGTATGCATAGCTACAGTGTTAGTCATTGCACATTTCAATAGTGAATCCATGCTGCGAGAATGATATACAAAGATAAAGCTACAGTATGCATGAAATCGACTTTTATAACCCTTGTAAGAAATACGAATATCACTGTTATTATCGCATGCATTTATATTACAACATTTATGGTATTATAGCATCAATACAATTTATTATGCATTATACAGATGCTGGACTTATCATCCATGTTTACTTATGCGGCATAAATTGACGAAGAAATCAAAAGTACAATTAGATGCATGATGGATTCCTTAAACATCTGAATATGCCTATACATTTATGCATTAAAGAACATAGCACTATCATAAACTATTTATACATGGAGGAGCAAGCCGTTTCACCAAACATTGTATACTCTAAATGTTTCTACCATTCTGAATTCATTTATTTGATGCGCAACTTGGAATGAAAAAATGAAATGACCAAGCCCCTATCAGGCGGTGCTTTGGAGTTAAATGCATTCTCATATTCATTTAAACGTTGCAAAGAGATTTACACATAACCACTCTTCATTTGCAAAATATAAGCAACAGAGGCTGAAAGCACCTACGACGTTTCCATACCATTCACATCAAAATCATGTTCAGGGTTTCATTTATAAAATGCATTCATCATTTACAAAAATGAATTAGTACAGTCCCGAGAGCGAAGCTCTCCTTCAAACATTGTTAATCTCTTTTGAGGTCGAGCCCGAAACAAGCAAGTAAAACGCAGAGACGCGTAGTATGGCTAAGCCACTAGGGTTCGAGCTTGACAAAGCTTTGCTCACTTTGCAAGTCTAATGACAAGCATGAATTCCATATACATGATGGGGTAAGCCCTTCTTTCACAAAACGAAGGTTGCATTCAACAAGCAAAGACGGTCGAAGGCCATTTGCAGCATGAGCTAAAGAGAACCGAGTTTTAAGCAACCCATCCAACCATTGGGCAGTGCACCCGAATGGACTAGGGATGTAGGGTTACCTGGACACGTAGCGGAGTGGTCCCTTGCAACAATGACAATGTAGAGCGACCCAGCGAGCCACGGTCCAACACTCCTGCATGGAGATTCCACCAACACAGCAAGTAGTTAGAACTATGGTAATAACTCTCTGCGTAAAAAGTAAATATGCTAACGAGGGTAGTGGTAACGCAACCGCTTACCAGCGAGTGGAACCACAGCGAGGCCAAGCTGGAATCACACCACCCTGCACACATACAAAACCGTAGTTAAATTGCTGCGAACCATAAGAATGCTACCCAACGTAACAAGTAAAGTATTAAGCTGTTACTGCATGGCCGGAAAAGACAAACCATTCTTACCTTTACACCTTGTATCTCAACAACGACGCCACAAGCCACCTCACGCTAAAGTGTGGTACACTATGGGAGTGATTTCCTCCCCTAGTCTGAAGAATCACCATGCTCGGAGCAGGAGAGCTCGTTGACGGTGAAATGAGCCACTACAATACATGGCGAGTCGGGTATATCACTACCTTACCGACATGAAGGTAAGGAACCACTGAAACCGGTTCGGGAGTTCATTAATGTTGCAGAGTACATCGTAGGTTGGCGCCGAAAACCACTTTGGAGATCAACGATGGTCATGCCATCACAACTCCCAAGCGAGTTACTTGGATCATGATCGACGGTCCTAATTCGTCCATCACTTATGCCATATCGTAGTCAAGCTTTAGTGTAGTGACCTTGGGAGATGATAGTTCGTGCGACGAGCCAGCCTGGCTAAGATGGAGCACGAACGAAGGTTGTGCTGTGGATTAAATGTTGAATCACGCCGATGCCGAATGAACTCATCACCTGCCATGCAAGTAGCTTAGGGTTTAAAACTGGGTTCAATTCAAGTATATTCTGCATGGCAAGGTAGTGTTAGATACATTCATCACCACATTACAATTAAGCTACGTACACTTAACGTTTCATTACGATTTCCACATCATACAAAGGTTTATTTCTATCATTGTGAGCGCCTAAGTATGTGGTGGACGTATGTGGCAAGTGATATGGATACCGCATGTGCTTTGGTCCAACGAGGCATTGGCCAAGCCATGCGAGTCAACCATAACTTCTTGTTATGTCACCTTTCAATGTTTCATATTATATTACCTTGCTTGTATGTTAGCAAATTATTTCACTATTGTTCTAAGTCCCTTTTAAAGGCATGCCGACGGTAAGATGGGCTTTGGATAGTGGAATGGCGCTTTAATAATATCAATGTTTATACTATATATATACAGTGTTGTAATATATATATATATAGTATGGTGTGTTAAAGTCTACATTATTGCACTAGGTTACAATAGTGTAAGTCAAATGGTAACACGTATACATTATGTTATAATATATAAACATAGGTTGTAATGTATCAAAGTCCAATAAACATTGCATTAAGTTCTAATGAAATATTTAACTATGATATCATTGTATAATTACAAATATATATATATATATATATATATATTAAGATTGTAATATATGTTTATATGTAATGTTTGTATAACATGATAATCTCATTTGTGTTGGCATTATCATGCATGGCATATTAATGTTAGGCTGTAGGTTGACGCCTAGGAACGGTGTGTAACCATACCGACATTAATGGAATTCATATCAATACTCCAATGAGTTGTCGTCATTAATTAATAGCCTTCTAATGATGTTAATATGGTTATTAAATGTAGCATTAATTATGCTGAGATAAGTCACATAGGGTCGCATTTATTCAGATTGACAACATCTTAATTTCTTGTGAACTATTACACTATCACACTGATGGCTAGCTCAGTGGTAGTTAGTCATGTTGTCTTTGTTGACTTTGTTTTGGAAAGCGACATAATTATTACTAACATGATAATGACCTTTATTATGCATACTTTCAGAGTATCGCTAAACAATCTGTGACGATAGCTAGTAAGTTAATTTCTACATTTTGCATTTTGATTAAGTCTGAAAAAAGAAAAAATTCGCGTAGAGGAGATGTGACAGCAATACACATTTGAAATTATATCACAACAACAACTTAGAGGAAGTGACTTCATACAAATATGTTATAATCGATCTTCATCACATGTTTAAATGTAACTGTAACATTAAGAAATGATCAATGGAAGTTGGAAATCTGATTATGGACTTGAAAACAATTGTAAATCAACAAACCTTTTTCTTTGGGATATGATTAAATTCCTCTTTAAGGCTCTCATCACTCCTGTTATATTATATGGATGTGAAGCTTGGGGCTGCAAATCTGTAGGGAACCAAGGAGAAGGATAGAGCAAATCTAAAACCACTTTATAACATATAATCTCAAAATTAAAGGCAATACACCCTATCCTATCCTCCTCATAGAAGCGAGTCTCCCTCCCATTGAGAGAATGGTTATGACTAGGCACTTAATGTACAAAAACAAGATAAATAACATGGGAGATAAGAGGCTTCCTAAGATTGCTTCATACTCTAGACAAAACCACCCATGAATTAAGTAAGGTTGGCATAAATATCCTAAGTCTTGGCTAAATCATTGGGGATTTGAGGAAGATGCCACTCTACATAATAGTGATAATATTAGAAGTACTATTACATCTAAATGTAAGAATATATTGCGGTGCGATAAAGAATTAGAGGAGAAGAGAAAATTAAGATATTATAAGGAGGTGATCAACCCTAATCTAGAAACTAACACGTATCTATCTATCTTAATTAGCATAAATAAGAAAATCAACATTGATAAAATAAGAACAAACTCTCATGAAGTCCATAATGAAACATGGCACTATGCAATTCCTAAAATATCATGGGATGAAAAAGATTGTCATCTTTGTGACACTAAGAGGGTTGAATACGAAAATCACTTTCTCATAGGATGTCCTGCTTACACCCACATTAAAGCGCAATTATAAAATATTTGTTACAATATTGACCTTCCTAACCTTTAACTCATCATGATTATGGTGATCTGGGAATGCTTCTCTTCAAAATTTCCGAGCACATAAATAAAATTCTAAAGAAAACCAAGTGATTCTTGAACTTTTTAAAGGTTTGATTGGCCAAATTTGGTCACAATGGACATTAATGTTTGACTAAAATAAGGCATTTCCACACTGGTCAAACACATTAATAAACTACTCAGAAAAACAGATCACAGATTGATAGACTGATGTTTTATGTGGTTAAAACCATCATAGAGGGAAATAGTCCACACCCCTAGCCAAACAACTACTTGAGGCAATACATTAACAAAAAATGAAAAATAATTTACATATGAGTTTCTCACAATGGATCATCAACTAATGACCTTCCATGCTATTTAAATAGAGATCATGGAGCAATCGGGTGTTAAGTGTTGGAAAACTAAGAGTGGAGATGAATCCATATTCACCTATTTAAACAATCTTTTTACTTCTTAGACTTGTAATTGCATCCTAGATATCATTCAATAAAGCACGTAAGCATAAATACATAGTACACATAGATTTTATGTGGAAACCTAAAAATGACAAAACCACAAAATGTTGTTCTTATGTATAGGAAGAGTACATTCAATTGTATGTGCACCAACACAAAGGAAGCACAAACTCCCTAATTTTTCTATCACCAACCCCCTTGTGAGCACCAACTCACTGATTTCTCTAGCACCAACTAGGAGGCACTGACCCCTTGTGAGCACCAACTCTAACTTCTTAGGAACCAACCTGGAGGAGACTACAATCTCCTCTCCTTGCTCCAATCCTGCCACCTTGATATGAATAAGAGTATCAACCTTTGACTGTCACTGTCATTGCCACTGCCACTGTGTCAACTTGTACATGCCTCAAATATGTCTTCCAAATATGCAATAAAACCTTTAGCAAGATGCCCTTCAAGTATGTAACAAACCCTAGAAACAATCATCCATAAATTTTGTTTGTTTGCTTCTTCAACCCCTTAACATAATTATCATATTCAAACTCTAGGTCATTCCAAGAGAGGAACCCTAGATCATACCAATAACATCACCATAGTCCATACCAATAATATCAAAATAATCTATAGCAATCACATCACCATAATCTATGCCAACATCACCATGATCTATGCCAAGATCATCACTATAATCTATGTCAACATCACCATGATCTATGCCAAGATCATCACCATAATTTATGCCAATATAACCATGATCTATGCCAATATCATCACCATAATTTATGCCAATATAACCATGATCTATACCAAAATCATCATCATAATCTATACCAAAATAATATCATCATAAAGAAACTTTAATCCATACCTTTATGCCAATCACCATGGAAAAACCCTTATACTAATAACATCAATTCATACCTTTATGCCAATCACCATGGATAAACCTTTATGCTAATAACATTAATCCATACCTTTATGCCATACCCCTTAAAGTTTCACATAAGAGATCACAAAATTTGCTTTGTCCCCCTTTAAACTTCCGCATTAACTCTTATGTTCCCTTTAAACATTCACATCAACTCTTATGTCCCCTTTAAACTTTCGCATAAGCTAACATAAGAAGGATGGATGATATGTATTGAAATGAAAATTTCTAACATGAATTTATACGCGACCAAGTGTTGAACCTTTTTCCACTAAGTTGAAATGTCATAAATAATATAACTTTAATTTTATCGATATGTTAAGAGGTTAGTCCAAGAGTTGGACTTTTTCACTAGGGGCAACATGTGATGTTTTAAAAAGAATATAATTTCAACTTTTTAAAAGAGGGGCGGACCTAACATATTAAAAGGTTAGTCCAAGCATGCGATATGATATAACTTTTTTATTTTTTTAAAAGGGCAAACCTTTTTTTTTAAATCGAGGAATTATCCCTTATATTTCAGCGAGCGACGTCGACTGAATCTAGCTGGAATACAAACCATGGGCTGGGGTTAGCCTAAATTTGGAACCGATTCACCAACATCTGGGACGGTATTTGCATTCAGTGGTGGCAGCGTGTTTTATTTGTCAGCTTGTTTCATTTGGAAGGATTTGAACCCTGGTCTCTGGCAAAGGAACCATCTGGACCAGCCATTGGGTCCAGAGCCTCATCCCCCCCCCAAAAGGGCGAACCTATGTTAAAAGGTTTCTTTTAGGGAGTTTTACCCCTTTTTTTTCAGGTGATCTTCCACGCATGTTAAGACCCTTAGTTTAAGCCATCTTCCATGTACTTTAAGGATTTTGTAGAGAGGTGTCTTTACCATTTTAGGGGCTTCTTCTTCAAGACACTATTTTTGTACAACTCAAAGTGGGCATGTGGATACAACTACATGTTATCTCATCCCATGAGGGCCATGCTTAATAGATACACCATAAGGGTACCACTTTGGAGTTAGATACACTTCTTATTCTAGGCTTCTTGACATCAATGACAACCTTATTCAACATTAAGCCACATATCAATGTAGTTATTAAGATAGAGAGAAGATACGTTGTCACAACACTTCATGTCTAGAACATATTGTGACCATCAAATTGCATTGGTACAAATGCATACTAAAGAAACACACTTTACCTAAAAACACATTAGACTAAGTTAACCTTAATTGACTCCAAGTGTCTGAATGTCCTAACACCCCACCTTAAGAACAACTTGGTATAGGATTGAAGGGTTTACAAAGCTAACGCAATAGAATAAGGAAGGGGGCATTAGAGCCTATCCCTCCTTAATGACAAATTCATGAAATCATAACATAGATCAAATTTTAGAAAACTTCTCTTCTATAAGAGGATTTGTGAAGATATTTGCAACTTGGTCATTTGTAGGGCAAAAAAGAACTTGGAGAATGTGATCCTGAACAAGCTTTTTGATGAAGTGCATTTGTATCTCAATGTGTTTGCTACGTTAATGTTGAACTAGATCTTTAGTGAGTTTGATGTCACTTTGAATGTCACACCAGAGGGTAGTTGAATGCTACTATTGGAATCCAAACTTTGAAAGGATCCATCGAAGCCACAAGGCTTCTTGACTTGCAATAGTTGTGGCTAATTGATACTCTAATTCTACTGAAGAGAGAGCAAGAGCTTGTTGTTTCTTACAAGCTGAAGTGATAGATCCAAAACCAAGACAAAAAACATAACCTATAGAAGACTTTTGATCATCAGGGTTTCCAACCCAT
This sequence comes from Larix kaempferi, assembly GCA_027924585.1. Classification (NCBI taxonomy): domain Eukaryota; kingdom Viridiplantae; phylum Streptophyta; class Pinopsida; order Pinales; family Pinaceae; genus Larix; species Larix kaempferi. The sequence goes on along the minus strand of BSBM01000613.1, from coordinate 19,825,070 downwards.
TCAGAATCAATGAAACTAACCAATAAAGGAGCCCCCCTAAACCCCTAAACTAAACTATACCTCAGATATAATGAAGTATCCTTTTTGTTGCATTCCAATGAATTTCACGGGGTGTTTACATATAACAAGAAACAAGACCAACAACAAAGGAAATATCAGGATAGTATGAGTCAAGTACAAAATACTACAAACTAACTGATAGTACAAGGTGGAATCTACTTTGGGTGTAGTGTAAGAGGTAGTAAGTTTGACTCCATATTGGAAGGGAGATGGGGATGGTTTATAATTTTCCATATCAAGGCGACAAATAATGTCACAAACATATAACATAGACTGAGAAAGAAAAAACCTCTTTGGTTTGCAAGAGTTTGAGGCTAAGAAAATAATGCAAATCTCCTAAGTTGGTCATTTAGATTTATTCTTAAGACTATATTTCACATGGGTTAAAAGTTTAGGGTTACTACCAGTAATAATAAGGCCATCAACATAAAGAACAAGGGATATGAGATGGTTTCATGTCATGTCCCCTCAACAGTAAACATTGGATCAAGGTCCTAACCCAACCAATCCCTTGGGTTGAGGAGACAACTTCAATATCATGGGGTTAAATTTTGTATTCTAGGCAATTAATTAATTATGAGTGTGCATTTAATTTTATCCAAAGTTTGTTATCCACTTGGAATAATTATTTATGATGCATTTAATAGTTTTATGTTGAATAAATGAAGATAATGCTCCACTAGGGCGCATTAGTGGATAAGGTTGGTTGAGGAGAGACTTGGAGAAGAAGTCAAAGAGAAAGCACATAAAGCTAGAAAATCAGGAAAAAGGAAAGAAAGGAAGAGCAAATCAGGAAAAGTAACACAAAAGCAGAAAGCAGGAAAGTCAGAAAATAAGGAAAGTTCAAAAAAAGAAGAAAAAGAAGAAAAATCCAAAGCAGAAAGTAGAAAAGCAATTAGAAAAGGAAAAAGGAGGAAAGCAAAGCAAGAAAAGGAAAAGGAAGGAAAGCTAGCTTTCCTTATCCACTCAAGGATGGCGCATTAGCTATGAAGACTTGCTCATCAAGTCACCCAATATCTATAAATAAACCAGTGCATACCACATTCACATCTTTTGTCAGTTTAATGTTTTGATTGAGAGCAATTATGCCTTAGAGTCTTGGGAGATGTGCCCCTAGTCCAAGCTGGGAGATGTGCCCCTTCTTTCTGTGAGAGGATGGTGGTATTCATCCATTATCACTGATTTTATTTGCAGGTAATGTAGTTGATCAAGTTGAATGTTTAGAAGAAGCATCATCCAACTCAAAGTTCGAATCTCTAGGCTTCCTATGAATTTCTAGAGCTAGATTCTTGTGTAGAAGAAGAGAGATATTTATATAATGTTTTGAGAGGCCTATTAGCCCATATATGATGTAATTAGAGTGAATGTAAAACTATGATATCAGTATTTCCAATTAAAATTATAGAATTATGAAAAATTCTCACATTTCTCCACCCTCTCTAGATTTGCATAGAAATTGACAGGTTTTCAGACTATATGGAATAAATGAATGAGTATATGTCCAAATGAGTTGCTTTCTATTCCTGGAGTTATTTAACATGTTATATGATACCATAAATGTCTGATTTTAAGAATTCATGAGCCTTCATTGACTGTTTTGGATCTCCTGAAAATGACTAGATGTGCAATCTTAGAGTGTCAATTTACTAGCATTTTTGTGAGACTTGCTCAGAACTTCATATAAATTTATGGAATGTCATTTGGATGTGTAAAGACAGTAATTTAATGTTATTTATATTCTCTGAGTCAGAAACACCCCTCCTTAGCCTTCGGTCAAGTTTACACCCATACTAGTTTGCATATGCTGAGGGGCCCAGGAGCGTTGGATTAGATTGCAGCTTCCTGATCTTGAAACATCAATGGTATCAGTACTTTGTGCAGATGTATCAGTCAAATATCAGATCCTTCCTTCCACCCAAATATTTTGATCTTGTCCAACCTTAGTCAATCTAGCTTCCCCAAGTAGTGTTTTAATTCATTTTGTGAAGTAGAGAGTTTTTGTATCACTAATCCTAGTTGGTACATTACATTGCCTGTTTTCTTTGTATAGACATTGGGGTCAAAATGACATATAGAAAAGCCAATGTCAAGTAGAAAGTTATACATTTTGGCATACCAAGCTCAAGGATCTTGCTTAAGGCCATAGAGAGATTTCTTGAAGCAACAAACGTTGATAGACTAGTCATTTTGAACACAAAAATGAAGTTGTTCCATGTAAATTTATTCTTTCAATCCTCATGAAAAGAGGTGGATTTGACATCCATTTAATGGACTTCCCATTTATGTGAATGGAACTCATTTTGGTGACAGGGGCAAAGGATTCGATGTAGCCAATTCATTCAACTTGAGAAAATCCTTTGGAAACTAGCCTTTCATTAAGTCTTTTGACACCTCTATCTGAAACATACTTATTTCTATATACCCATTTACATCTATCAAGTTTTTTCCTTTAAGAAGAGGTACAAGATTCCAAATATCGTTTTCCATTAAGGAATGATATTATTCATTCATTGCTACATCCCAATCTAGATGGCCAAAATATTCTACAAATTTTTTTGGATCATGAGTCTTTGAAACTTGATATAAAAGGGAAGAGGCTCACTAGAACTATGAACATGTTTGATTCTTATTTGTAGGGTCATTGGTAATATCACCAATTGTTTCTTGTGTTGTACGGACTCATCTAGGAAGCACTGGTGTTGGTGTAGTAGGTTCATTCTCAATTGACCCAATTGGAGGAAGGTGAGTCGAAAGAGGTGGATTTCCATCTTCATTTTCATCATATGAAGAAGACACCAAAGTTGGACCACTAGTAGAAAAGTTGAGAATTAAAGATGACACAATTACCAAAGATGGCTTGCAAGTTGAAGATGTCACAAATGCCAAATTAGGTTCACAAGATGAGATATTTTCATCAAATTTAACATCTCTCATAATAATAATTTATTTGGATTGAGTTCGAAGAAGTATATAACCTTTCACATCTTTAGAAAATGCATTTCCCACTCTTAATGTTTTTTCATTTTAATAAGGATTGCGAGCCATGCTTCACTACCAAATGCAAGCAAGTGGCTTACATTTGGTTTAATTTTACTCCATGTTTCTCCTCGTGTTATATCATTGAAAACCTTCATGGGGGTGTGATTGACTATGTATTTGGTAGATCTAATGGATTCCGCCAAAAAATTAAGATTTAATCCCTTAGATTGTATCATACAATTTTCCATTTTCTTTAATGTGTGATTCTTTCTCTTAGCAACACGATTTTGCTATGGTGTATATGGAACAATATGTTGCATATGAATGCCTTGTGTAGTGTAATAATTTGTAAATTTGTTGTTTACATATTTTCCTCCATTATATGTTCTTAACTTTTGTATTTGATGTCTAGATTGTTTTTCTACAAGGGCCTTGTAGGCCAAAAACATGTCAAAATCTTCACTCTTAAGATTTAAGAAGTAAACTCAAGTGCATCTAGACAAGTCATCAATGAAAGTTAAGAATTACTTGAAACTAGAGAAAGAAGCAAAAGGAAACATACCACACAAATCACCATGAACAAGATGCAAGGGGGGTGAGGCATGCTAAGAGGCATGTTTATTGAAATTGTCTCGATGATGTTGGTCGAGAACACATTGGGGACAAACACCATCTCTGCAAGAAATGAGAGGAAGACCAGTCACAATTTTTTGATTACATAGCTCAGTTGCAATGAGCGATGATTTAGATGACTAAATTGCTCATGCCAGAGTTTTCATAAGTGACCGCCAGGGTAATTTTTAAGGATTCTAATATTACAATTAAGTGTAGTATTCTAGGCGATTATTTTGGATTGGAAAACACATACATATGGATAGGTAGGCGAATATTAAATACAAAACCTACAATTTAATACTGAAACGTGTAAATTTTGGCAAATATTATGATAAAAAAACATATTTTAGGTAAATATAGGTGATATTAGAGACTAAAAATGACCAAATAGCGAATATATTTTTTGAAAAAAAACCCAAAAAATAGCCAATTGACGAAATTTTGCCCCTAAAAATTACCCTGGTCATCGCTATGAGCAATAAACACTGATGGAAAAGATGATGACCCAAATTTGTCAAATTTGTACAACTTGGTAATATCATCAACAATTCCAATTGCTAGAACATACTTAGGATCTTTTAAATCACTTTATATTCTAACAAAATATGATGGGAGAGACTTGGAACATATAATACATCTTTGAAATGACCATCATATAGTTGAATTGTTCTAGATCCTACAATGCTAAGATATCTATCATTACCAACAAATATATGTTTGGTGTTACATTCATTTAGAGTTTAAAAAATGGATTTATCCTTAGCCATATGATAAGAGGCTCCATAATTAATGAGCCATTCATTAGAAGAAGTAGATGATGCATTAAAGGAAGAACTAGAAGCAAAAAGTGCATGTCCATGAGAAGAAGAGTTTGAAGAAAATCAAGATTGATGTTACGCTTCATTGTTGCTTCCAAGGCTTCCATTTTATTGAAATACTTAGATTCCACGTGATCATATTGCCCACAAAAATTGCAACGTTAATCTATCTTCTTATCATTTGCTGTAGGAACTTTTTGAGAGGGTTTGGGACCCTTGTTTTGATTATTATTGTAAGGTTTTTGCTTCTTTTGATGTTTGGATTTATCCTTTTGTTATGCTAATAAGGTTTTGCTAGATGTACCAGCAATGTTGACCACCCCAAGAAGCAAGAGCTTATCTTGCTTTCTAACTAAAGAATTACACAAGCCTTGAAGAGTGGGATCTAATGGAGTTAAAAGTAGATAAAAAACAAAATAAAGACTACCAATGTCACATACCCACCTATCTATCCAATTAGTGGAAGGGAACATGATGGCAAATCCTAGGGCTTTTACATAAACTCAGCCCAGACATTAGATTTTAAAGCAAAGAAATACATGTGTGCAGATGTAATTCAGTTAAACATGCACAACGGAATGAAAACCTCATCCACACACATTACATGATGCCATTCAATTTAACACAGCCAACAAATTAAATACATTGCTGAAGTAAAATACACATGGAGAATATACTTATCTCAATGTAATGTTGTCCCCAACAACTAGCTATGTCGCTGCAACGTTCCTCCCAACCATAGGTCTCTGCCCAGCCTGTATTATTTCAGCACTCAGAGACCACCCCCGAGCTGGGCATGATATCTACAAGGGAAAAGGGGATTTCAAACTCATACACAACCAAATAATCATTTGGATCTAAGCCAAGCTAGACCACTGCTGGGTTTATCAGGCTAAGTCTGAACCCTCTTCATTTGTGGATGGTTCCACTCAAGCTCAAGCCAAAACAATGGAGACCCAATTCAACCCCAACAATCTCCCTCACACACAGAAAACTCATAAACTGGGCATGGGTACACATAACAGCAAAACCCCAAGTGTTGGATATGGATGGAAAACGTGGGAAACCCAAAAATGAAGTGAGAAATAAGGAAAACAACCTTGGGAAGGCAATTTCATTTTCAGAAAACATCCATGGGCATTCAGAGAGCAGCAATGGTATCTACAAACCCCTAAATCATGTTGTCTCCTTCCCAACAAGCGTGTAATATAAAAATGAGTTCCCAGCCATGCCAGAAAGGAAGGAAAACACTGGAAATCAGTGGAGAAAAACGCCCATACAACCCCCAAAAGGTCTGCAACACAAAAATGCCCTCTTCCTAGCTAGAAGACCCAGAGAACCCAGAAAAACATGGCTGAAAAATGCCTAGGTAGTTCCAAAAGCGCCCAGCAAGCTCCAAAAACGCCCAACAAGCTCCCAAAAATGCCCAGCAAGCTCCAAAAAACGTGAGAGAGTGAAGTCTGACCTTGAATAATGGCTTGGGAAGGCAATTTGTGGATGTTTTCTTGCCCACAAAGGAGAAACACGATTTTCCATGAGGGTGGCTTACCCATACTTGAATTTGGACAACCATACCTCCCCAATCCCCAAGGCATTAACTACTTCACCCAACTCTTGGGAGAAATGAATGATTGGGCACTAAAGTCAACATGGGTAGTTGATGGTTGATGGATTCTCTCATTGACACTTGGCTTGAATTGATTGGCTCAAGGGTTTGAATATTTCCCTCCCAATTTCCTTGTAACATCATGCCCCCATCTCTTGTTGCATTGCATAGCTAGTTGTGGGCATTTATATTAAGATGCATATTTACAATTCCCATGGTTCACTAGCACATGGGTAGCATAATTTCAAATACTTGCCTTTTCTAGATCGAGTGTTCACTAGCGGGGCGTTGGCCTTGAGCTCCACACTAAGAATCATACATAATATGCATACATTATTTACATTATAGCCCAAAATATTATAAGGGTCAAAATGGGGGACGTGACATTCCCCTCCCCTTGGAATAACACTGTCCTTGGTGTTCCAATACCTAGGAATACATACACGTTATATACATGTCCAAAATTCACAAAATATGGCAGGTCTGTCCTGCATCTCACCCTTTACTTGGGTTTTCGGGACCAAGTCCCTTGGTCTTCACAAACTGCTCTTGCTGGCTTGGACCTTCTAGCTTTACATGAGGGCATTGTTCCAAAACAACCCCTTCCCTTTCTTTACCTTCCCGCTGATCTACAAGTCTGGAAACTTTATGGTGGCTACCGTCTTGATGTTCCATTGTTGGGCAGTCGCGGCGGCAATGATTTCCTCCACATGCCCAACATTTCATTGGTTGCTTTACCTTTTCCTGCTCAAATTCCTTTGAGTCTTCCCACTTGGAATGTTTCTTAATCGACCAATTGGATGAGTGCTTCTTCATTGATCCACTTTCATTTCCCTTACTGATTTCTCCCAGAATGCTTTTACCTCTTTTTGTAGACGAATAGAGTCTTGCAAAACCTTGTGGTTCATCTCATTCAGTTGCCTCTGTAGCTTGAGCATCTCTCCAAGATTTTCTTGGGTTTTTGCAATTGTTTGAAGAAGACTTTCAGCCAATTCTAATAGCCCTTGGTTTGCCGCCATGGTCAATGTTCACAGCTGACCACTCTTACTACCAACACTTGCTTGTGTCAGCTACAACCAATTGTTTCAATTTCTCCCTGTGAAATTTATCATGGAAACTCTTTGTTAGGACAAGCATAATATAAACATTAAAATTAGTCAATTATTTCTCAATTGACATGGAACGTCCATGATTCACTCATGCGACTTTCAAATTTTTCATGCTTTCCCAACGTACACATGATCTCTTTCATGTTCATCCTTTCAGAACGAAATAACTATCATTCACAATTTAATTCAAGCAAATACACACATTCTTCTTCTAGTCATGACATGCATTCAACAATTCTTTGTTTTATAAATGCATCAATAAAAATGAAAGGGAAGAGTAAGAGTTTCTCCCTCTTAGTCTGGTTTTATTACGGACCTATGTCATCAATGTGGTTTCATGCTCCTTAGTCTCTTTCACTTTACTGTGAATGCTTGAATTGCCCTTTATTAGCTATGACACTTAGTGTCTAAGGTCTGTCTAAAGCTTTTCAACTTGGGTACCCCTTCCCATTCTGCTTACAGAACCTCTGGTTGCTAGGACCCACTCATGTTCACTAGCACCATCTTTTATTACTGCTCATATTGAATTCTTTAGGATGGTCATATGTCCATATGCATCCCTATGATGCCTTCCTGGTCCTTGCTTCCAACAATACCTACACTCAAACATTGAATCAATTCACATGTTTAGTTTATTTCATAAGGTTCTTTTCTAAACAAGAGTTTGAGAAATCATAACTAAATCATATACACACGTATATATTCATAAGCAAGAAGCTGCAAGGTAACCAAATACTTATATGTATTGGATGTCTTCACTTTATTCCATGAGATCCTTCTTTGCCTTGCAAGCCTTGGATTTCCCATGGACACGATTATGAATGTTGGGCCAGCACGTAGGCTACTCCACAATCATTCGAAAAGGCAATGCCAAGCCAGTGTTCGGGTACACAGGGTACTACCAAAGGGCCGAACACCAAGAGCAACTGCTTCACACAAACAGATCACAGATCAACACATCGATGTTTTGACGTGGTTTAAACCCTCTTGAGGGAAACACTCCACGTCCCCGGCCAAATAGCTTCTACGGGACAATTTATTATGCAAAGAAAGAAAGTTACAAATGAGGTTCTCATAATCGAACAACTAAACAATGACCCTCCATGCTATTTAAATAGAGATCATGGACCAATTGGGTGTTAAGCCACGGATCAAGGTTAGGTTTGATCTAAGAGAAGTTGAGCCGTTGGATCACTCTATGTCGGGAACATATCGTGACCATCAGATTAAGCATTTACAAATGCATACTAATGCATACTAAAAAAACACACTATCCCTAACGGATCTATTACACAAGTTGATCTTAACTAACTCCTAAGTGTCTAAATATCCTAATATCTCCCCTTAAGAACAACTTGGGATAGGATTGAAGTATTTACAAAAGTGACACTATTAGGAGAAGGAAGGAGGCATTAGAGCCTATCCCCCCTTAATGACAAGTTCCTGAACTCCTAACATAGATCGAAGTTTAGAAAACTTTGCTTTTGTAAGAGGCTTGGTGAAGATGTCTGCAACTTGATCATCTGTAGGGCAAAAGAGCACTTCAAGAACACAATCATGAACAAGATTTCTGATGAAGTGTATATGTAGCTCAATGTGTTTGCTGCGTTGATGTAGAACTAGATCTTTGGCAAGCTTGATGGCACTTTGATTGTCGCACCAAAGTAGAGTAGGCTGCTGCTGCTCGAATCCAAACTCTGAAAGGATCTGTCGAAGCCTGACTGGCATTAACTGCTACTCGATATTCTGCCTCTGCTGAAGAAAGAGCAAGAGCTTGTTGTTTGTTACAAGCCCAAGTAATAGGTCCAGATCCCAGACTGAAAACATAACCTGCAGTAGACTTTCGATCATCAGGATCGCCGGCCCAATCTGAATCAGTGAAACCAACCAACAAAGGTTTCCCCCCTGTACTGTAATGAATCCCAAACTGAATTGTACCTCGAATATATCGAAGTACTCTTTTAGCTGCTTTCCAGTGACTTTCATGAAGTGTCTGCATATAACGGGCAACACATCCAACGGCAAAGGAAAGGTCAGGACGGGAATGAGTCAAGTATAAGAGACTACCAACAAGTTGACGATACAAGGTGGCATCGACTTCAGGTGAAGTACAAGTGGCAGAAAGTTTGACTCCAGACTGGAAGGGAGAAGGGGTTGGTGTACAATCTTCCATGTGAAAGCGACGAAGAAGGTCACAAGCATACTTAGACTGAGAAAGAAAGATTTCTTCTTTGGTTTGAAGGACTTGGAGACCAAGAAAATAATGCAAATGTCCTAAGTTTGACATTTCAAAATTTTGTTTAAGACTGGATTTCACATGGGTTATAAGCTTAGGGTCAGTACCAGTAAGAATAAGGTCATCAACATATAGAACAAGTATGATGAGATGGTTTCCTACTTTCTTGGTATAGACATTGGGGTCAGAATGGCATCTAGAAAAACCAGTGTCAAGGAGAAAGTTATCCATTTTGGCATACCAAGCTCTAGGAGCTTGCTTAAGGCCATATAAGGATTTCTTAAGGCAGCAGACAAGGTTAGAGTTATTCTGAACATAGCCAGGAGGTTGTTCCGTGTAAATTTCCTCATGTAAATCACCATGTAAGAAGGCAGACTTGACATCCATTTGATGGACTTCCTAGTTGTGGAAGGCTGCAAGGGAAAGAACAAAGCGGATGGAGTTCATTTTTGCGACAGGAGAAAATGTTTCATTGTAGTAAATCCCTTCAACTTGGGAAAAACCTTTGGCAACTAACCTTGCCTTAAGTCTTTCAACACTTCCATCTGATGCATACTTAGTTCTGTAGACCCATTTACATCTGACAAGTTTTCTTCCTTTTGGAAGAGGTACAAGATCCCAAGTATCGTTCGCCATTAAGGAACGATATTCTTCATCCATGGCTGCATCCCAATTTGGATTCCCTAAAGCTTTTGCAAAAGTTTTTGGATCATGATTCTCGGAAACTTGAGCCAAAAGAGAAGATGCTTGCTGAAACTGAGAACGTGTTTGACATTGATCTCTAGGATCACCGGAAAGATCACTAGCTGCTTCACATATTGAACAGAACCATCGAGGAAGCACTTGTGCTGGTGCAACTGGAGGAACATGAGAAGGTGGAGGTGTATTTTCATCCTCACTGTCATTATAAAAAATTGGAGTTGGAAACCTGTCAAGGAAGTTGGAAGAAGAAGAAGAAGGAACAAACGCCGAATCGGGCTCGCAGGCCAAAGATGGCACAATCGCCGAGTTAGTCTCACAGGCCAAGAGATTTTCATCAAATTTAACATCTCTTCTAATGATTATATCATGAGAATGTGGTTGAAGAATTCTATAACCTTTTACATCTTCAGAATATCCAACAAATATGCACTTTTCACTTTTAGGCTACAATGCTTTCTGTTTTTCATCCGGAATGTGAGCCCATGCTTCACTACCAAACACACGGAAGTCACTTACATCAGGTTTAGTTTTAATCCATGCTTCTTCCGGTGTTATACCTTGTAATGCTTTAGTGGGGGTGCGATTAACTATGTAATTTGCACAATTAATGGCTTCAGCCCAAAATTGAAGACTTAGTCCCTTAGATTGGATCATACAATTAGCCATTTCTTTTAAAGTGCGGTTCTTTTGCTCAGCTACACCATTTTGTTGTGGTGTATATGGAACAGTGTGCTGTTGTTGGATGCCTTGTTTAGTGCAGAAAGTAGTGAACTTATTGTCAACATATTCTCCTCCATTGTCAGATCTTAACTTAATAATTTGATGACCATATTATTTTTCAACAAGGGCCTTGTAGGCCAAGAACATGTTAAATACTTCACTCTTAAGTTTTAGGAAATAAACCCAAGTGCGTCTGGTGTAATCATCAATGAAAGTTAAGAAATATTTGAAACCAGAAAAGGAAGCAGATGGAAGAGGACCACACAAGTCACTATGCACAAGCTCCAAGGGAACCGAGGCGTGCCAAGAGGCATGTTTGTCAAAACTGTCTCGATGATGTTTTTTGAGTACACAACCGGAGCAAACACCATCCCTGCAAGATACCATCGGAAGACCTGTCACCATATTTTCTTTATATAGTTGTTGCAATGAGCGATAATTTAAGTGACCAAATCGCTCATGCCAAAGTTTGCTCAAGTTATCACTATGAGCAACAAAAACTAAAGGGAAAGGTGATGACCCAAAGTTGTTAAAATTGTACAACCTGGTAATATCATCAACAATTCCGGTAGCTAGGACCTGTTGAGGATCTTTAAAATCCTTGATTACAACTTGGTGAGGTGTAAAGGTCACAGTTTTACCTTCACCAGAATGAGTGATCTGATAGACTGATAACAAATTGCAGAAAATTCTTGGAACACATAGTACATCACTAAAATGACCATTATCTACTGGAACTGTTCCAGCTCCTACAACACTTAGAGATATATCATCACCAACAAATATTTGTTTGGTGTTACATTCATGCAGAGTAAAAAAGATGTCTTGATCCTTAGCCATATGATAAGATGCTCCAGAATCAATGAGCCATTCATTTGAAGTAGAAGAAGAAGATGCATTATAAAAATAACCAGAAGCACAAAGTGCATGTCCATAAGAGGCAGATTCTGAAGACGAATCTAGGCTGATGCGGTGCTTCTTCATTGCTGCTTCCAAGGCTGCCATTTTCTTGAAACACTTAGATTCATCATGATTATCTTTCCCGCAATAGTTGCAATGACGCTCAGTCTTCTTGCCTTTTGGCTTGGATCCTTTGTCATTTTTTAAAGAAGGAGTTGACTGAGAGGGTTTTGGACCCTTGTTTGACTTATTATTGCAAAAATTTTGTTTCTTGAGAGGCTTGGACTTTTCTTTCTGTTGGGACAATAAGGCTTTCCCATATGTATCTGCATTGTTGATTATTCCAAGATGAATGAGTTTATCTTGTTCTCTAATCAAGGAATCACAAAAGGATTCAAGACTAGGCTCTTGATAGCTAGCTGTATTCAAGGATGCTTTCATGGAGTAAAATGTAGATACAAAAACAGAATATGTAGGTCCAAGTTTGGAAAGAATATGATAAATGCATTGTTTGTCTTCCCTCTCAATCTTACATTCTGCACATAAGAGTTTAAGAGTTTTGTACTTAGATAAATAATCTTGAATGCATGAAAAGTCACTTGGATTTAAAGAAATCAACTCATTTTCGAGTTGGTGACCTCGAATTTCATTGTGTTTACCAAACACAGATTCCAACTTGTCCCAAGCAACATTAGGTTCATCAATTCTAGATATGTGGAATCGCAAATCAGTAGAGATTGACATCCCAATCAATCCACGAGCTTCATCACATCTATTTGCCCATTTTATTTTCTTATCATCATCCGTGGGTTCTTTTTCTTTCCCTGAGGTAATTCTGAAAAGTCCCCTACTTCGTAGAACATCCTCCATATGAGATTTCCATGAGAAATAGTTGGAACTGTTAAGTAGAATATCACAAGGGGCGGCCATATTTGTAAATTAATGGTTGTAAAAGTAGAAACCAATAGTCTGGATGTGAAGAGCTCGAAAAAATAGGCGGTTTCAAAAAAAGGCACTGAAAACTGACTCTGTATGATGAAGTTATGCTTGAACAAAGAAACTGTTGCAGATGTCCCCAATAGTGACGCGGCAACTAGAGAATGTGTAGCAAAAAAAGAACCCCCCTTTTCCCAAGATGAACCTTTTGACAATCACTTTACAAGAAAGTTGCTTTAAGTGAACCACTTTTGTAAAATAAGTGATTTCACTTTTACAATGATATTACTTTTAAATAGTGCAACAATAAAAAAAAACTTAAGTGACTCACTTGTATTTTTATTTTTTAACATTTAAGTGAGATGCACTTTTACAATAAAGTAACTTGAAAATAGAAATTGCATGCACTTTTTTTTTTAAAGTAACTTCCTAAGACTTGAACTCAAGACCTATTAAGGAATAAAACAACTTTGAACCAAGTGAGCTAGATTAAAAGGTATGTAAAATATGGGAATGAGGAAGGGGTCTTTTTTTTTTTTTTTTACTCTTCTTGCTCGGTTTGTGTGCTTGCCTTTTTTCCTACAAAACACACCACAAATCGAAACAAAAAAAATTTTCCACACTTGTGGAGTTAGATCTCGTTAGCTTACCCGGAAAGTTTATGTTTTCTTTCTGTTTCTGATTTGCCGAGATCGCGCAAGGTGCACGGCAAAGAGCATACGCAGCCGAGAAAAACCCTTTCCCTTTCTGTTTTTGATTTTCCGAGATCGCTCAAGGTGCATGGCAAAGAGCATATGCAGACGAGAAAGCAATAATCCGAACCCAAAAAAAATCTAACAGTAAAAAGTTACACCTTCAGATCTGATGAAATACGCATTTCTGGAACAACCGGGAACCGTTTTCGGTCAAACGAAAACTCTTTCTCAATGGAAACGACGCTCCGGACGCAATGGAACATCTCCCATAGCCCATAAATGCATAGAAATACCAAAACTAGAAACCCTTTTGAGTTTCGGCAACAACAGTTCAAGATCTAGATCATAACCAGAAGCGGCATTTCATAAAAGCTCTGATACCATGTTCGGGTACACAGGGTACTACCAAAGGACCGAACACCAAGAGAAACCACTTCACAAAAACATATCACATATCAACACACCGATGTTTTGACATGGTTTAAACCCTCTTGAGGGAAACACTCCACGGCCCTGGCCAAATAGCTTCTACGAGACAATTTATTATGCAAAGAAAGAAAGTTACAAATGAGCTTCTCATAATCGATCAACTAAACAATGACCTTCCATGCTCTTTAAATAGAGATCATGGACCAATCGGGTGATAAGCCACGAATCAAGGTTAGGTTTGATCTAAGAGAAGTTGAGCTGTCGGATCACTTTATGTCGGGAACATATCGTGACCGTCGGATTAAGTATTTACAAATGCATACTAAAGAAACACACTATCCCTAACAGATCTATTACACAAGTTGATCTTAACTAACTCCTAAGTGTCTAAATATCTTAACAGCCAATACGATGACTGGTTTTATTAATTATTTTAAGGGTGTTGGGCCAGCGTACACGCTGCTTTACCATATCAAGTAGTTAATGCCCAACTAATCACTCTCTGGACTTATCAAGAACTTTATAGTGTTCAACCAGCTACTCCTTGGATTTCTCAATAATTTATATCGCCCACTCATTTACTCTCTGGATTTACCAACAATTTATATCGCCCACTCATTTACTCTCTAGATTTACCAGCAATTTATAGTCTTTCAGGGTCTTTCCTTCCTGCAATGACCAAGGTTTCCAACAAAGAAACAATAGTGTATTAGCTTAGCTGTTAGAAGACTTATACCTGAAATCTCCATTATTCCAAACAAGAAATAAATGAAAATGAATACTTATCTGTATTGCGCGTTTCCCTTCTGGTCCACAGGGTCCTGCTTCGCTTTGCAAGCCTTGGAATCACTTGTGGACTTGGATATAGTTAATGCTTAACCAGTACACCTCCCCATCGACTGGATTTACCAAGCATTTGGTGGTGCCCAACCAGTCCCATACCTGGTTGGCCCTCTCCAGTGCCGAGCCAACACATTCATCTGGGTCATCGACCAATGAAAGGAAACTGTGCCACTTGACCATTATAAGTCAAGGCTCTACTATGGAGCCATAGGAATCTCAGGGTCTTCAGTCAGTCTTGACCCCCACCCTCCTACTGCTGATCCAATAGGCATCTCAGGGTTTTCAGTCAGTCTTGGCGCCCACCCTCCTACCGCTAACCCAATAGAGATTTTATGCCTTCACCATTGTCACCACACCTTCTTGCACCATAACCCTTCACACACACATCAACTCTTCATTCATACAAGGACGCCACTCCTCTTGTGCAAATCGGTGGTTCCTTTTAGGAACTTTATAGGTGACTTTCTTGACTATAGGTTAACATGGCCCAACTCACACAAGGATAATACCTCTTCTTATTACACAGCTCTTCGGGTCTGTCCATCCCTTCTGGTAACATTTCATGTGAGCATAAAAAGGTTACCAATTCCTGTATAGTCCTTTTGCGTACCCTTCTTCACTTTGCCTCTTAATGTGCAGTATCAATCTGCATCTGTGTAGGCTGACAACACAAGAAGGATAAGCAAGCTCATCAGTATTGCTGTTCAATTTTTGTAACCATAATCCATATCATTCACTATCAAGTATTGAAACACCATGAATGCGTCCATTCCCTTAGGGTGTAGTCAATATTGAAAACCCTATCATGACCTAGCACCAGAAAATGTGTGCACCCCCTTTCCGATGTGTGCCATGTAGGCCCTAATCATACTCAAGCAGTCTGCAATGATATAAATAAGATAGAGCATGCTTTGTATATTAAACCTAATAATTTAGACATGCATGTTCTTATCTAGGGTCACATAATACTCATTCATTTTGCAAATGTATGTCACATGCCTTCCGGGCATAGCTTTACCATCTCACTCTCATGGTTTACCGACATGCGGTTTGGCTAAGATATTATCAATGGCATTTCACCCGAAACCCATTTCCAAAGCATGGGGTCTTCCCCATCTAGTTTGGCTTTTGCAGGCCATCACTCCTGGTCTTCCTGCAATGTGTCTTCCTGGCACATTTATCAAATAGCCAAACAGTTATTAACATTTATCAATAAAAAATTCAAATCTGATTTCTCTAATCAGTCAATGGCATTGATAATTAAATTCAAGTATGAATTTTCAATTATGTTCTTTACAGAAATTGATTTGCTTAGCCACGAGTCTGTTCTCATATCGTTTGGCTCTTGCTCATGATAGATTCCAATCTTCATCATGGACTTACCCACATTTTCCATGACCAAAACAATCTACCTGAAATATGAAACTTCAATAAGCCAAACATGTTGTGAGTATCTATGCATATAATTCTTTCATTGCTACAACAGTCACTAAAGTGATCTTAGAATTATAACACTCAATAATTCAAACACCTTCAGCTGTTGGCATTGTATAGAATATTCTAATGCACATACTTTCAATGCAACCTCAGATTAATCCATGAAGACTATGCATTCCAGCATATTATGGCCTAACCATGACTATCTCATATGGCATACACTTACAACAAGACCGTAAGTCATCACTTGTTTTGGTTGTTAAACTCAACACCCATCCTACCCAAATGGCATGATATAATTTCATATGAATGCATCAAGGTTTCTAAGAAACTATAGGGTGTAAGGCTCATTGCCTCCACTTACCCACAGCTCACCATACTTGGTAGGTTGACATTCACATTCAAGCACTCAATACCACATGTAGACAAAATCAACATAGTTTAAACATAGTTGAAGGGATCTTACCAAATCCTCTTTCAACATCCATGCACTTAAGCACAAATATCTATTACCTTCATGGCTGTCATTAACATCGTTTGATGTTACCTTATCAGTTGGCCTCTTACCAAGGCTTTACAATCCTTTTTCCAACCTCATACTCATAGATTTGTTGCACCATCCTTTCCACATAAGGTTGTTGGTCATATGCAACAACATCATCCACATCTTTAGCCGTGCTTCGGTTTTCTTTGGTCATTTTCACATGCACTGTGCAATGTTTATTGGTATTCCAACTAGTGCATATTCATCTCATTTATCCAATATCTTGCATTTTCAATCATGCTTCTATGATCTAGTTCCTACAATATTAGTTGTCATCAACCATAGGCACTACCATTAGTGGGCTATTACATGTGTAACTTCACTATTTTGTCAATACGCAACATCATGCTCATGCATAAGCAATTCTCATGTGCATTATGCAATGATTCTGTAATCGTACCCACTAATTCATATGCATTACTCTCTTGCATTTTCAACATCCCTATGCCATAATTTTCCGTATATAAAACTTAGGAAATATAAATATAATAGCAAGAGAGGAGTTAAGGAATTCTCCCTTTCCAATTCCTCATCATGGTATGGAGTTACCCCTCCATATCATAGCTGATCATTTTCTTGGCTTCCCTACCAAGCACACAAGGATTCATTAGCTGTCATTTCTCACCAAGTAGCAATTCAATACATACATACTTGTATAACATTCATTCTTACTATTTTCAAACATGCAATACTTATGTTATAAACATAAATATTTTAAGGTGAGAGATTTCCCTTTCATCATGTTGCCTTACTGCTCCCATTTTTCTTCCATAATGCATATCACAGCCAATTACTTTTAATAAGGCTTCCAAAAACCTTCCATGCAATTCCTGCTTCTCATCCCAAGAATGCATTTCACACTTTCAACGACTGTCTCCAGGGAACGACGGGGGTCAAGGGGGATTTCCCCCTTGTGGCTTCGCCACTGCAGGGCAGGTCGAGGGCAACACCCACGTTTTTTTGTTTTTTTTTCCATTTCGGGCCAATTCGCTGAGTTCTTCCGCCATTGTGGATGAACTCGCTGAGTTTCTCCGCTGAAAACTCATCTTTTCTTTCCGACAACTTCGACGCAATTCGATAGTTCTTTCCGCTATTTCGGAAAACTTTCACCAACTCTTCCACTGTTCCAGAAAGCTTTTGCCAACGCTTCAGCTATTCCAGAAAGCTTTCGCCAATGCTTCCGCTGTTCCGGAACGCTTTCGCCAACGCTTCCGCTATTCCGGAAAGCTTTCGCCAACTCCTCTGTCGAAATTCTTCCTTCCTCTTCCAGCGAACTTAATGATTTTCTACCGAATTGTCGCTGAGCCACTCGCCAAGTTCTTCCGATAACTTCGGCGAGAACTCGCAAGTTCCTTCCGCCGTTGCGGATTAACTTGTCGAGTCCTTCCGCCATTGCGGCAAAAAACTCGCAAGTTCCTTTCGATTTAGAAAAAGTTTTGAAATTTTCAGAGACACTTAAACAATTTCAAATTTTTCTTTTCTTTCAAGGATACTCACTACTCAATAGGAGGTGATCTTACCTCTACACTTATCCCACTTAGCCCATTTAGTCTTGATGCTGTAACTCGTGGTGATCAGGAAGGGATCTTCCCTTGTAATTGTAATCAGATTTGGCCCATAGAGGCCCAATGCTATAGCCTATGGATCTGATACCATTTTTTCACATACCCACCTATCTATCCAATTCGTGGAAGGGAACATGATGTCAAATCCTGGGGATTTTACATAAACTCAGCCCATACATTAGATTTTAAAGCAAAGAAATACATGTGTGCAGATGTAATTCAATTAAACATGCACAACGGAATGAAAACCTCATCCACACACATTACATGATGCCATTCAATTTAACAAAACCAACAAATTAAATGCATTGCATAAGTAAAATACACATGGAGAATATACTTATCTCAATGTAATGTTGTCCCCAACAACCAGCTATGTGGCTGCAACGTTCCTCCCAACCGTAGGTCTCTGCCCAGCCTGTATTATTTCAGCACTCAGAGACCACCCCCGAGCTGGGCATGATATCTACAAGGGAAAATGGGATTTCAAGCTCATACACAACCAAATAATCATTTGGATCTAAGCCAAGCCAGACCACTGCTGGGTTTATCAGGTTAAGTCTGAACCCTCTTCATTTGTGGATGGTTCCACTCAAGCTCAAGCCAAAACAATGGAGACCCAATTCAACCCCAACAATCTCCCTCACACACAGAAAACTCATAAACTGGGCATGGGTACACATAACAACAAAACCCCAAGTGTTGGGTATGGATGGAAAACATGGGCAACCCAAAAACGAAGTGAGAAATGGGGAAAACAACCCTGGGAAGGCAATTTCATTTTCAGAAAACATCCATGGGCATTCAGAGAGCAACAATGGTCTCTACAAACCCCCAAATCGTGCTCTCTCCTTCCCAACAGGTGTGTAATACAAAAACGGGTTCCCAGCCATGCCAGAAAGGAAGGAAAACACTGGAAATCAGTGGAGAAAAATGCCCATACAACCCCCAATAGGTTTGCAACACAAAAATGCCCTCTTCCGAGCTAGAAGACCCAAAGAACCCAGAAAAACATGGCTGGAAAATGCCCAGGCAGCTCCAAAAATGCCCAGCAAGCTCCAAAAACGCCCAGCAAGCTCCCAAAAACGCCCAGCAAGCTCCCAAAAACGCCCAGCAAGCTCCAAAAAACGTGAGAGAGTGAAGTTTGACCATGAATAATGGCTTGGGAAGGAAATTTGTGGGTGTTTTCTTGCCCAAGAAGGAGAAACACGATTTTCGATGAGAGTGGCTTGCCCATACTCAAATTTGGACAGCCATACCTCCCCAATCCCCAAGGCATTAACTACTTCACCCAACTCTTGGGAGAAATGAATGATTGGGCACTAAAGTCAACTTGGGTAGTTGATGGTTGATGGGTTCTCTCATTGACACTTGGCTTGACTTGATTGGCTCAAGGGTTTGAATAGTTCCCTCCCAATTTCCTTGTAACATCATGCCCCCATCTCTTGTTGCATTGCATAGCTAGTTGTGGGAATTTATATTAAGATGCATATTTACAATTCCCATGGTTCCTAGCACATGGGTAGCATAATTTCAAATACTTGCCTCTTCTAGATCGAGCGTTCACTAGCGGGGCCTTGGCCTTGAGCTCCACATTAGGAATCATACATAATATGCATACATTATTTACATTATAGCCCAAAATATTATAAGGGTCAAAATGGGGGATGTGACAACCAAGTTTAGTAAGAATAACATAAATATGTTGGATATTTGACTTAGGTATCTTGCATTCTTTAACCAAAAATATAAGGGTTTTCAATTTAGATAGGCAATTTTCAATGCAAGAGAAATTACTTGGATTTAAAGCAACCAACTGATTTTCAATCTAGTGAGCTCAAATCTTATTGGGTTTATTAAATATGGTTTCCAAATTGGTCCAAGTTGCATTTGGTTGGTCCATTTCTTGAAGGTGAAATCATACGTCATTAGAGATGGACATCGAGATTAATCCACATGCTTCATCATTTTTATTATCCCATTTGGCTTTATTTGAGGCATCATTGAGGGTTGTTTCTTTTCCCAAGGTAATCCTATAGATTCCTTTTACTTTGTTGGACATTCTCCATATGGGATTTCCATGAGAAGTAGTTGGTATTGGTAAGTAGATGATCACTTGGACTAGACATATTATAATATGTAGGTAATATGGCTTCAAAAAATATAAATTAATTGTCAAGATGCCAATATCTTGAAAACATATGCAGTTAAAAAAAACAACACTAAAAACGGACAATGGATGTCAAAGTTATGCCTTTTGAAAAAAAACATAGAAATGAACTAAGGAACCAAGGAACCACGTGGTAGGTAGAGGTTGATCCACATGGTGATGAGATTATAGAGTAATAAATAATTTACTTCCTTCACAAACTTTGGCTATAGTCTCACTTTTACATATAAGTAATTTTAAAAAAATATGTGACACACTTTTATAAAACAAGTGAGAAACACTTTTACAATGAAGTTACTTTTAAATTGCGTGAATTTTTCAAAAAATAACTTAACAAAAAAAGACTTGAACCCAAGATCTCTTACTGAATGGAATAAATTTCAACCAAGTGAGTTAAACAAAAGATATAGTAATGTTATGAAGGAGAATTGGGTTGTGGTTGTTGTTTTCGTTGGAGAGTGTGCCTACAAAAAAACCTTGTTTCTGGTCTACAAAACACTTTTCAAACAAGTGAGTTAAACAAAAAATATAGTAAATTAATAATGTTATGAAGGAAAATTAGGGTGTTGTTGTTGTTTTTGTTGTTTGAGAGCATGCCTACCCATGTTTTTGGCCTACAAAACATTTTTGCACAACCCCACACAAACAACAAATCCTTGCTTTTGGCCTGCAAAACTCTTTTACACAACCACACACAAACAACAAACGAAAATTCCAAACCAAAAATTATTAAGTTTGGGTTAGACCTTGGTTAGCTAGCTGCAAAAATGTATTTTTTCTCTCTATTTATGGTTTATTGAGTTCAGACAAGACGCATTAACAAGAGCATACGTAGTTAAGAAAAACATTTCTGCTATATTTTTTATTTTCCAAGTTTGCATAGAGCACACGGAAAAGAGATAAGCATACTGAAAAGGTAACAACTCAGGAATAAAATAGAAGACAAAGATGGAATATGAAACAATGTGAGAGAGACCTTTGAAAAAATTAAAAATCCATAAATGTAAACAATGTACCTTTGGATTTGATAAAATGACAGTATCTTGGGTAAACAAAAACCTTTTTGAGTCAACCAAAAAACATTTTCAACTAAAAGTAGCACTTTGAATTCAAGGGAACACCTCTCTCAACTTAAAAATGCACATAAATAATATAATTTAGAAATCCTTTGATGCATGCAACTACTTAGGTTCAAGATATTGATAAACAATAGGAGTGTCAAACACATTATACAACTTGAAGAGAACTTTATACTCAAAATGAGAACTCTATCTATACAAAACTCATATTTTTGTGTAAAAAACACCAAAAACAACCATCAAATTGAGTGCTACCGGTAGCACCTTTTTTTGGGACTAAAATTAAAACTTTTTTGAAACCCCAACCAACCATGGTCAGTTCCATTGCAAAAAACCCATAAATTGAGCCTCAAATCAAAAAATGGTCCTTCAAGAATCACCCTCATTTTTATTTGAGGTTAAAATTATATTTTGTTTGAAACCTTGGTCTTAAAAATAGGTGTCACTATAATGAAAACCCTAAAATTATGCTCTCAAAATCACTCAGAATCACCAGGAGACCCCCATTTTCCTTTCCAAAACTAAAATTACAACTTGTTTAAAATCTTGTCCGTAACAATCAATATTGTTGCAATGAAAATTTAAAAATCAACTCATGAACTTAAAAGAGATGCTACAAGTAACACCATTTTCTTCCATCAAATTAAAATCACAAGCATTTATAAACCATATCGTAAAAAACAAAGAATAATTTTTAAATAACTAGAAAGATGTTCAAACAGACAAAATTCATCAAAAACACATCTAAAATTTTGAAAATTCCCAAAAAAATAAAAAAATACATTAAAAACCTTAAAATACATTCAAAACATTTAAATAATAATAATAGAAAAAACAAAAATAATATAAAACATTAAAAATTTAAAAACATTAAAAAAAACAAACTTAAAAAATGATAAAAAATAAAATTAAACACAAATAAAATCAAACATAAATAAAATCAAACATTAAAATATAGTTAAACATTATAAATAAAATAAGTCAAACATCAAAATAAAGGTAAATATTATAACTAAAATAAGTTGTCAATTTTCGTTAGCTTACTCGGTTAAGGTGCGGGTATAGTTAGCAAGGCGACTCGAGTTCAATTCTCCTTAGGGGTGAATTAGTTGGGAAGCAACACCCAAAAATCTAGTCAAGTTGAGGCTAGTGTGGTCCAGGCCGAGTGCGATCCCCGGGTGATTTTGACGGATTAGATGCCCGTGGATCATAATTTTTTAGACTACAGGCCACTCTTACAAGTCAGAAAAATTCGAGTAAAAAAATAAATCAAACATTAAAATAAAAATAAACATTAAAACTAAAGTCATATCAAAGGGTCATGTGACGAGTGGGGTGGGGTGGGAAGGAGGGTGTGTGAAGGAGGGGAGCTCGATTCCCTCCTTCCTAGCCCACATGAATCCCTCCCCCTCCTTAACTTACGTGGCTTACTTTATTTTTAAGGATTACCTTTATTTTAAATTATTATAATGTTTGACTTATTTTATTTATGATGTTTAACTTTATTTTATTGTTTGATTTTATTTATGTTTAATTTTTAATTTTTATAATGTTTATTATTATTATCATTATTATTATGATTTAATGTTTTGAGTGTATTTTAATGTTTTTTATTTTTATTTTTTATATGATCAACATAGATTCATCTTAAACTCGGATTTATCAAGTATTGAGAGGGAATCAATTTTTTGAGGTGTAAATTTTTTAATTATTTTTTATTCGGTTTTAATTTTTTATGAGTCGATATGAATTCTTTTAATTACTTTATATTTTTGGTAACACTACGTTACGTTACGTGACAACATCTCCCCCTTATTGGGCTGTAGAGCACCTTGCTACTTCCGGTGCAAAAATTTCTTTTATTTTCAAAATTTTAGATGTATTTTTGGTCATCTCTCTCTCTCCCTCTCTCCATTTTTATATCGATTTAAAATATAGTTTTTTTTGTGGTTTCCAAATGCTTGCAATTTTAACCCAACAAAAGAAAGCGATGCTACTGGTAGCATCTCTTTTTGATTTGGGAGTTGATTTTGACATTTTCCTTGCAACGATGTTGACCGTTAGGGTCATGGTTTCAAACAAGTAGTAATTTTAGCCTTGAAAAAAAAATGGGCATTCCATGGTGATTTTGGGTGATTCCAGGAGCATCTTTTTAGAGTTTTGATTGTTGCGAATCCCATTCCTTTGAAAGGATTGAGTACTATTTGGCTTGTACCATGGAGCTATAATTGAAATTGGGGGAATGTGGTCATATTTTTTCGAAGAAGGATGGGAAATCATTGAACCAGTCCTGATGAATCTAAGGACACCTTATGATGCATTATTCTCTTCATTTCACACCAATTAGATATCACACAAACAATATGGTAATGATTTCACCTTTTATATATTTTGTGATTTATTGATCAAGGATCAACACAAATTTCTTGATGAAGGGAATCCTGGTAGAAAACACTAGGCTCACTTGCTCAAAGGCAAGGTCAAGTAGAATTATAAAGAATGTGGTCGACCAGATCAATGACCATAGTGTGTCAAACAAATTACTAAAGGGAAGAATGACGATTCTGCATCAACCAAGAAGAATTGAAAGAAGAAAACCTATCACTACTATGAAAAGGTGGGTCATGTGGAGAAAACCTATTGGAAGAAGACAAAGGAGTTGGGAAAAAATGTCAAGCATCTTGAAGAATGCGCTTTGAATGGTCCTTCAATCAACCAAACTGCATAAAAATTCAATGTTTATGTTAGCACTTCCCAGGCATTACATGCTCACACAACTCAGATTGAATGGATAGTCGATTCTGGTTTCACTCGTCAGATGGATAAGGATGCTTCTCTATTCTCTTCCTTAAGTGGAGATCCATAATAGAATATTTATTTAACTGATGATTATTCTCTTAAAGTTGATAGACGTGGCGATGTTGGATGCATGTATGGTCTAATATATAATGTCTATCATGTACCTAGCTTGAGCGTAAATTTGCTGTCAATGTCACAACTTACACAGACTAAGCAGACTATTGAGTTTTGGTCAGATTGCTTTATTGTAAAGGATATGAGGATTAGGTGACAAATATTAATTCAAGATATTTAGATCCCAAATATGGAATATACAAGTTCTGTGACTCTCCTAGGGTTGATTTTCAACCAACTCGACCGACTACAGTCATTGATCAGACTGACAACATAAGTCGAATTTGGCATGAACAACTTGAACACATGAACTTTCGAAGTTTGAAGATGATGGTAACAAATAATATGGTTATTGGTATCCCAAAGACTGTTCCACCTGATGGAGTTTGTTGAGGATGTGTGCTTGGAAAGCATCATTAGGAACCCTTTGATTCCAGGAAATATTGACGAGCACATGACTAACTCGAACATGTTCATAGTGATCTCTACTGCATGAAAAAACCCTCATTAGCAAGTGCAAAGTATATTTTAACATTCATTGATGATTTCTCTAGATTTTCTTGGGTATATTTATTGAAAAATAAGAGCAATGTCTTTGAAAGATTCAAGGAATTTAGGGAATTGGTTGAAAAGCAATGTGTCGAACCTATCAAACGCTTGAGATTAGGAAATGGTAGAGAATATGTGAGTTGACCATTTGAATAATATCTCTTTGAAAATGGAATTTACTGGAAGAGATCTGTCCCTTATACCCCTCAACAAAATGGAGTCATAGAGATGAAGAACCGGAATTTTGTAGAAATGGCCTGGTGCCTACTGCAGACCAAATACCTTACGACCAAATTTTGGGCAGATGATGTTTATTGTTAAAACTATCTTCTAAACCTTGTTCTGACTAGAGATTTCAGTGACATGACTCCAGTCAAGAAGTGAATGTTATGCAACAAATTTCCAATAAGAGCATGAAAAGAGTAGAAATAGATTAGAAAGAGTACTCCACGACTTGAATGAAAAAAATAGATGAATAGAAAGCCTCTTTGAGGGGGAAACCTCCTTATACAATGTACTAAGTACACAAGACAAGACAAGAAAATACAAGATACTCAAATGAAAATATATCCTTCCTATATATAGGAAATTATGGGGTACAATTACAACTTACTGACCCAAGCTGGCATAACTAATATAACCATACTAATAATAATTACCACTAATGGACCAAATCCGACATCAAAACTAATGTAATGCAACTCAATATAGGGGGGGATTTGCCCCCATTTAGGGCTTAACATGTCCCTCTCCTTCATAAAAGTGTTTTCCTCAATGCTTGATTAGTTGTGGATGCTTCTGTATGAAGGACTCAATTTCCCATGTTGAATCTTCCATTGACATGTTCTTCCACTTGATGAGGTACTCAGTAATAGCCCGATTTTGCAACTGTTTGGTCTTTTTTTCAGTGATTTGTTCAGGTTCCAATATGATTTTTCCTTCTTCATCAAGCTCATGTAAGATTTTTTGAATTGGGATCTTGTCTCCTATTACCTTATTTAAGCAAGAAACATGGAAAACCGGATGCACTCTTGAAGATGAAGGGAGCTCCAATTTGTAATCCATACTACCAATATTCCACAACACTTTATAAGGACCATAATACTTGGGTGCTAATTTATTGTCCTTATTTAGTTACTTGAGGGACATCTGCTTATAAGGTTGTAGCCTCAGAAATACCCAATCCCCTTCTGCGAAACTCCTTTCACTGCGATGTTGATGAGCTTTTTGTTTCATCCTGTTTTGTGACATAGCGAGGTTGTCCTTAAGTATCTGGAGAACTTCTTGCTGGTGCTCTATGTGATCTTCCATGACTTGAAATTTATATTTTCCTTTTGGGGGAGATGTGATAGAGGGCAGCTGGTACCCATAAAGTGCCATAAATGGAGATATTTTGGATGATGTATGGAAGGAAGTATTGTACCACCATTCTGCCAAAGATAACAATTTCACCCACTTTGTTTGTTTGTCATATGCAAAAGTAACAAATATAGACTTCCAAACATTTGTTCACTATCTCAGTTTACCCATTAGATTGAGGATGATAAGATGAACCGTGAGTCAATTGGGTACCCAAACAAGAAAACAATTCAGTCCAAATTTTTCACTTACAATAATCTTCATATTTCCATGTAACTTATGAACTGTTTCCATAAAGGTTGCAACTACTGTACTTTAATCAAAAGGGTGAGAGAGTGCACAAAAATGTGAATACTTTGTGAGTCTATCAACAACCACCATAATAGCATTCTTTCCTTCTGACTTGGGTAGACCCGTGATAAAATCCTTTGAGACTTCCTCCCAACGCTGACAAGGTATGTTTAATGGTTGTAGAAGTCCTGGGGTCTTAACTGATTCAACCTTATTCTGTTGGAAAACCAAACATTCGGCCACGAACCTTTGAACATCAGATTTAAGGCCTTCCGAAAAAAACTCCTTCTTGACCCTGTGGTAAGTTTTCAGAAACCCAGAATTCCCACCTATAGGAGAGGTGTGTTATTCCAAGAGGATCTTTTGTTTGAGTTTGTAATTTTTTCATAAATATAAGCGATACTTATACCATAGTGAATCATTTTTCCACACAAAAGTATCTAATACACTAGGATCGTTCTGTAGCTTTTGAATGAGCATCCACACAGATAGGTCAGTTTTCCATTCTTCCCTTGATACTGCTACCCAATCAGGTTGTAGAATGGAAATTGTACAAAGTAATGCCCCAACATCTTCATCTTTTCCGGAAAGCACATCTACCACCACATTCTGTTTCCCTTTTTGATATATGATTTCAAAGTCATATCCCAACATCTTGGTTACCCATTTTTGTTGCTCCTCTGAAGATAGTCTATATTCCAAGAAGTATTTAAGTTTATCCTGATCTGTTTTGACCTTGAAGTGCCTACCTATTAGGTAAGGATGCCATTGCTTAAGAGCATGTACTATTTCCAACATTTCCTTCTCATAAATGGGCTTTTGTAAGCGCTTTCCCTTGATTGGATGACTTGTGAAAGCAGGCGGGTGTCCTTCTTGCATTAGAACAACACCAATGCCATTTCCTGAAGCATCACATTCTACAATAAAGGTTTTTGTGAAGTTTGGTGTGGCCACAACAAGAGCTTTTCACATTGCCTCTTTAATTTGTTCAAAATCTTGAGTTGCCTCTGGAGTCCACGAAAATGTATCTTTCTTCAATAATGTTGTTAGAGGTGCTTCTATTCTTCCATAGTTCCAAACAAACTTGCGATAGTACACTGTCAAACCTCAGAATCCTCAAATATTCTTCAGGGATTTGGGAATCGGCCAGTCCATTATGGATTTAATTTTGTTGGGGTATACCTTAGCACCTTCATGAGATACAATATGACGCAAATACTCTACCTCCTTTACTCCAAAGAAAAATTTGGAAGGTTTTTCATATAGTTGTTGCTTCTTTAGTAGTTGTAGTACCCTGTCAACACGTTGAACATGTTCTTCCCAAGACTTGCTATAGATTAGTATATCATCAAAGAACACTAGCACACATTTTCTAAGGAAAGGATTGAAAATGGAATTCATCAAACCTTGAAATGTGGAAGGCACATTTGTGAGACCAAATGGCATGACCAAAAATTCATAACAACCTTCATGAGTTCTAAATGTTGTTTTTGGGATGTCTTCATCCTTCATTCTAATATAATGATACCTAGAATGGAGATCCAACTTGGTGAATAAAAATGCTCCATGTAATTCATCTAACAATTCATCAATGAAATGAATAGGAAAATGATCTTTAATGGTAATCTTGTTGAGCTCTCTATAAATTATCTAGACACATACACCGTGATCCATCTGGATTGTGTACCATTATCACTGGTGCAGAGTAAGAACTTTGGCTAGGTCTAATTATACCGACCTCTAACATTTCTTCAACCATACGCTCAATCTCACTCTTCTAGACATAGGGGTATCGGTAAAGTCTGATCCATAATACATTGAAAAGGCCAAGAGAAACATAGCTAGGTGCAAGGAAATTTAAGAATACCTATCCATCATGCCTGCCAAAAGTTATTGGAGTATCCACAAATATAAGTGAAATTCACGACAATAGAGAGTATATGAAATATTTTTTATTATGCTGCACTAATAAGAAATCATAGGCATACCACACAATTTCTTATATCGTTTCATTAACTTGAGAGAGAAGAACGATGCAAGTCCAAACAAAGAAAATAAGTAATAAGTTTTACTTCATAGAATGTAAAATCCTGACAAAATCAAGCTCAACCGAAACCCTCGAATATATTTCTTCATCCAACAATTACCACGGTATAAAATGAATGGGAATAAAGGTAGGATTGAAAGTATGTGAGGTGTGGCTATTCTAGTACAAGAGTTAGAATAAAGCTGTTAAGATTTAATATGCTAAGATAGATAATATCAGTATACAAATCAATTTCACAACAATAGCATATACGTGATCACTGAAAGAAAAAAAATCACAAGATAGACACATATTTATCTTGGGAAACCCTCTAGGGGAAGAAAACCCAACAAAAAATTCCTCAATATAGATGATCAAAAGTACAAAGACAAAACCCCAAACAAGTGCTCCTTCTCCTTACAGATATATATATCTCTCTCTCCTATGCGAATTACACAAGTGAGTGTGTGTGTACAAATGAGGAGCACATCACTCCTATTTATACTTTATCTTCCACTTGACTTTTTCACTAACTAGGTCGTCCCCAACAAACTTAAATTGGCCGAATTACCTAGGAAGATTAAAAAACAATATAATATTACTTTCTAGAGGGTTATATCAACCCAACTTACAAGGGAGGTTTTACCTCATGACTCTATGATGACCAAATACAATAATAACATCCCAACGGAGGAACAAAACATCTCTAAATAAATTACAATAATAAAATACAATAGAATATTATTCGAAGTTACAATATTTCAACAAAAACCCATTATATATATATATATATATATATGTATTTATCATTTCATGTTCTCAAGGTGAAACCCAACTATATATATATATATATATAACTTCCTATAGTTGGGTTTCACTTTGACAAGATGAAATGATAGACACATCCAACTTATCACTCAAAATAACTACACTAACATATTAAGGTCATGAGGTAACAAAGTCCCGAAAAACCGCTGGCGACAAGTTGTGAGGGTTTCAGGCGACAATGGAGATATCGGTAAACGGTGAGGGTTTTTACATCAGCGAGCTGCCAATATACGCACATAATGGTTGAATCACATAGCAGATGGCGACGACGTAGTCTGAACAACAACTGCTGGACCACATCCCTGTCAGGTTATAGTTTTCTAATAAAAAATTATTAGGTTTTCTTGTTTTTTGAAGTAGGTGGCACTAATAAGGAGTGGTGCCCTTATTCTTCGGGGTTCCGTGAGTTGGTTTGGTGCATATTATTCTGAGGTTTTCTAAACTGTTAGAGGGTTATTCCGGCTTTCGACTGCTTGAACTCGAGAATACAAAAAACCTTGATTTGTGGCTTTGAACTATCGGAAATGGGTGAAAACATGCCGAAAATAACCGTCCCAGTGGACAATAATCTGAACATTTCGGATTTCATGATTGAGGAGGCCGGTTTATTCAAACCGGATGTTTTCTTCAAAAACCAGTTGAAGGGGAAACGGGCTCATAGTTCCGGCGTGAGACATGTGGCTCCATGTGCCAAGGCGACAAAGGGACCTTTGACCCTGGGGGGGGATCCTGTTGACACATCTGGTTCGGACCCATCAGTTGGTAGTGCTCGGCCAGCACTGCGTTTGGAAAATAGAGGCAAACCATTGCCATCCTCCCGCTCTACTCATCGACTGAAAGAAAAGTATTGTTGCAGACCCGGAGAAGTTTGGCTGACGGTGGGTAGAGACATTGGTATGGAAGAACTTGTGGCATTCAACATGATGGTGTTGGTGGGAAAGTTCTCATACCATGCTATGAATCGCAAGGACATTGTAAAATGGGTAAAAGAAAAGTGGAACCCCATTTTAAGCTACACTCCCTGGGTATTTGCCATGGCTTGTGGCTGGTATGGTTTTAAGTTTGAATAAGAAGCACATTGTACCACCATTCTGAATAAACTGTGGCTATATGGAGCGGGTAGTTTGATGCTGCAGAAATGGGAAACAGACTTTGACCCTGATACAACATCTGTGCATTTGCGTCATTTGTGGGTGCTCCTTCCGGGTTTCCGCTGGCACTCTGGAATCGTGGGGCATTTGAAGCCATTGGCAACAGCATTGGTCATTTTCTTCATGTGGATGAGGATCATCTTACTGGTTTCGATCGTTGAATTGGCCGGTTGCTTGTTGAGGTGGATATATCGTTGGGACTTTTTGATTTACTTCACATCAATTGGCGTGGCCGAAAGATTGCACAGATCATTGATTATTGGGGCATCCCATTTCGTTGTTCAAATTGTAAGCAGGTGGGACATTTGTGGCTTCAATGCAAGTGGGTTTCATCTTTCGGTCGTCCAAATGAGGGGGGACCTTACTAGTCCTCAGATGATGGTAGCGATAAGGAATTGGATGCGTCGGGTATGCTGGATGGCTTCTCCAACAGGGTTCCCCTCCTATTTGCACCAAAATCAGCGTTAATCCGTAAGTTAAAAAAACAGGACCCATCTTTCTACCACTCGTTAAATGAATTGGATATCTCCTTTATAAATTCTCTAGATTTGAATAATGGAAATAATGGAAATTATATGGGCCGTCGACAATAC
Organism: Larix kaempferi; assembly: GCA_027924585.1. Taxonomy (NCBI): domain Eukaryota; kingdom Viridiplantae; phylum Streptophyta; class Pinopsida; order Pinales; family Pinaceae; genus Larix; species Larix kaempferi. Next base: position 19,793,917 of record BSBM01000613.1, on the reverse strand, counting down.
ACTCCTCTGCTGTCAAACACCACTGGGTCCTAGAAAGTGTCCAATGATTCGTCTGAGAACGATGACCCCGTCTCTGAGAATGAGCCACCCAATGTGAGGTCAACACTTATCAGCTCATCTATCTCCTCCCCTGTTCTGTCTGACACCCCCGGCATACCCCTATCCTCTTCCCCGACTATCCTTATATCCACTGATTCTGAGTTGCCTTATTTCGGCCCTGATATATTGTTGGCGGGGGGTAATGATTTAACTGATCCCGGGCTGCATTCTTCCGGCCCTAACATATTGATGGCAGGGGTTAATGAATATATACCTGTGGATTTGTCGGACCCAAAATGTCCCCCTATGATGCCCGCTGGGGTCTCAGAATCACTGGATAAAGTTATTCATATTCCATCATATTTAGAAATGGTGAAAAAGATGCCCATACCAATTTTTTACAAGAATTGGGTGTTAGTGGTAAATGATCTGCCTAATGAGGATTTGGGGGTTCCCACGGCTCATAAGACCTTGGCGCCGGCGGTGGTCAATGTAAAAAACACTACTGAGAAACCTACCCAAACTCTGGGTGAACAATGTGTCCAAAAAGGGACACATATGGGTGGTTTGGCTCCGGATTTCTCTCCATTAAAGACAAGAAGTGCAAGGAATAATAAGAAGGTCACTTCTGTGGGGATGGAGGATGACCGCTGTATTTTGGATACCCCCAAATCTCTTGATACCCGGGCTCTTGGAGGAATTAAAGCCCTTGCCAGGGTTCGAAAATGATTTTTTTCTCTCAAAATATCCAGGGTGTGGGGGGTCTACCTAAACAATTGGCCCTCAAACGTGTTCTACATATTATCAATCCTGATTTGGTCCTCCTCCAGGAAACTATGGTATGTGGGGAGAAGGCCCATATTTTCTTTAACAAAATTAAACCTGGTTGGATGATGTGCACTGTGGATGCTGTTGTCTTTCTGGTGGACTCTTAGCTGCTTGGAACCCAAAGGTTCTGAGGTTAAATCCATCTATTATCACTTTGGGTATTTTATTGTCTGGTAATTTCAGAGGATCGGAAAAAAACATAAATATTGTAAATTGTTATGGCCCTTATTGTGATAGGGTGGCTTTCTAGGAGCTGGCTGTTTCGGGTCATTTGCTGGAATTGGAGAATTTGGTACTTGTAGGTGATTTGAATTTCACTTGGGGGGATGAGGAATTTTGGGGAAATACTGCAAGGAGGGATCCCCTGGGGTTATATTTCAGAAACCTCTTCTCAAAATTTTCACTGATTGATGTAGCTCCGAGGCCAATGGCCCTGACTTGGTCTAATGGTAGGAAGGATGGGACCCTGATCCAGAAACGCATTGATCGATTTTTAATATCGGAATCACTGCTAAACTGTTTTCAGAATTATAGATCTTGGATTCAGCAGATACAAATAAGTGATCATCTCCCCATTATATTTCAATTTGATGCTGAGTCCTCCCATCACATTTTTCGATTCAAATTCAACTCCACATGGCTAAATGATGATGATTTCAATTCGGGTGTGAGAACAAACTGGTTGCACATAGATTTATTGGGGGAGAGATCTGCGATGGAAAAGTTGGCGGTGAAATTAAAGTCTATAAAAGACTTTACTATTATGTGGGAAAAAAAAATGATGCAGGGTGCAGAACTCACTGAGATTGAAAAGGAAATCGGTACATTGATGCATCGGTCTGTGAGATTTGGTCTTTCACATATGGACCGAGAAAAACTCTCATTAATGGAGAGTAGGAAATTGAATATTCTACTCATACAGGAGGAAACATGGCGATTAAAGAGCCGATCTATCTGGCTCAAAGCTGGGGATCTGAACACAAAGTTTTTTCACCATTTTGCGGATTCTCGGAGGATCCATAATACTATTTGGGATCTTAATGATCACTTTGGTCGGCGGATCAGGGGGGACGTGGAATTGATGGATGAGGCAACTCGTCACTTTCAGGAGTATTATAGTGACCCCCAAAATAGAACATTGACTGAACAATTCAAGATTATCAAGGAATAACCTCGGATGTTTAATGAAATGGAGGGTGACAGTATTTTTGAGGAGGTAACATTATTGGATGTGGAATGCACCTTGCAGGGGTTTGCAAAGGATAAATCTCCCGGACCGGATGGGTGGATGGTGGAACTTTTTCCTCCATTTTTTTGACATCATGGGGGAAGACCTCCAGGAAGCCGTGGATGAATCTCGGAAATTGGGTCTGGTCTCTGGGGCTCTAAATTCTACATATCTATCCCTCATTCCGAAATCATCCCACCCAGAGAATTTTAATGAGTTCAGGCCTATTGTTCTTTGTAATTTAGTATATAAGATAATTTCCAAGATTATTGCAGTTCGGATCAAACCGGTCCTTTCAAGGCACATCTCTATGGAACAGTATGGATTTTTGCAGGGCCGCCATATTCATGATGCTGTGGGGGTGACACAAAAAGTTTTTCACAGTATAAAACAGAAGAGGTTTGATGCACTCATTCTACAATTGGACTTAGTGAAATCTTATGATTGGGTTGATTGGAATCTAATAAGGTTAATTCTGATTCAGATCGGTCTGCCATGGAAGGTGATGAAATGGATAATGGCTTGTGTATCATCAGTTAATTTTGCTGTACTCATAAATGGACAACAATTGGACTACTTTAAATCCTCCAGGGCCCTTTGTCAGGGGTGCCCACTCTCTCCTCTACTTTTCCTGTTGGTCATACAAGGACTGAGTCTCACTATACATAAGGAAAAAAGGGAGGGACAGATTGTTGGCATCAAGATTACAAAAGATATATCTGTTACACATTCACTATTTGTGGATGATGTTATGCTTTTTGGCTTGGTCATCCTTGAGGAGTGGTTTCAATATAAGAAGATCCTTGATTTCTTCTGCTTGGTAACTGGTACGATCATCAGTTATATTAAGTCACTCTTTTTGAAACATTCCCTGTAGGCTGATGTGGAACAGTCGATTAGTTCGATATTGCCTCTAAAATTCAAAGAATTGGCTGAAGGAACGAAGTATCTGGGGTTTTTTATTAATCCTTCGAATTATTTTGAATGACTGGTCCTGGCTTGTTAGACATTTTGAATTACGTATTGGCCATTGGATTTTACGACACTTATCCATCAGTGGAGACTTACGCTGGCAAAGGTGTTTCTACAGAACCTGGGGGTTTACTGGTTTTCACTTTGTAAAATTCCAAGATCCATCCTTAGAATTATTCGAAGGAAGATATTCAGTTTCTTATGGTCTGGAGGAGGGGAGAAGGAAAAATTCCACCTAATAAAATGGTCCTTGTTGGCTTGACCTTGGACTATGGTAGGTTGGAATATAAAGGACCTGGATCATTTTGTCTCACCTCTACATGCAAAAATTTTATGGCGTACACTTTTTGACAATTCTGATTGGGGGAAGATTATCAGCGTCAAGTACTTGAAAAATTCTACAGTTGCAAATTGGTTTCGAAAGGGTCATCCGACTACTATCGGTGTCTCAAATATTTGGAATGGATTAATGGGCTCATTCAATGTTATATCTCAATGGATATCTTGGATTCCTGGTAATGGTCGTGACATAAGGCTGGGACTTGATCCTATATGAGGGGGACCCACTGCATACATCTTGTCTCCGAAATTAAGGGCACATCTCAAGGCAAAAGGGTTATTCACACTTGCACATGCGACTGGCCTCTATAAGGAAGGGCGTTCAAGGTGGATCTTGGATCCTCAGCTGGGACTAAATGGTATAATGGGGGTTGAATGGGAAGATTATATCAGACCCTTTTTCCAGTCAAATATTCAACTATCTGAGACTCCGGATAGATTAGCTTGGTTGTGGGATGTGGCTTGTGGCTCGGTTTATGCTAAAATGGCGTATGATTCATTGTTTGCTGATAAACAACCTGAGACTAATTGGAGGCATAATACTGTTTGGAAACTAGCTCTTCCACTAAAAATAAAATGTTTTATTTGGCTGGAACTTTGCAATAAAATACTTACATGGGACAATTTATGTCATCGGGGTTACAATGGCCCTGGAAGTTGTCCTCTATGTTGCATACAGGAGGAATCAGTTGACCATCTTTTCTCCTCCTGTACATTCATACAAGGGCTTTGGAAACAAATTGCATCTCTCTCTGGTATTCAGATCGTCTGGAGACCTTCCACTCTTAGTGACTATCTTGATTCATGGTTCCAACATTCCATTTCATGTTTTGAACTCCCTTGTTTCATGATCTGGGAAGTTTGGAAGGCTCGGAATTCTCAAATTTTTAAGGATTCTGTGCCTCTTCGGGATTGGATATGTTGTCAAACGTTGGATGCTTTCAAGGAATATACTTCTCTTCATGGACATGGAGATGGAAGGAATGTTATGAACAAGAGTTGGCATTTGGCTCCTCTGGTCTTGATGTACCCATGTGGTTTCTTTGATGGGGCTGCAGACGGGGGGCCTGGTATGAGTGGGGCTGGTGCTTTATTACACATTTCCACCACTTGTTTTTTCCTTATTAGGCTCAATTTGGGAATTGGATCCAATACTCGCAGTGAGTTATGCACCCTTTGGCTCTTGCTACTTTTTGCTCGCTCTCGGCAGATATCTTCACTCTTGGCACTGGGTGATTCTTTGTCTATCATATCATGGGAAAATGGAAACACACCCCTCAATGTTCTGCTTCTTTCACATTGGATGGATGTAGCTCAGAAGTTAATTCTTGAATTTGAACACACTCATTTTTCCCATATTTTCAGAGAGGTGAATACTGAGGCTGATATGCTCTCCAAGCTGGCTTTGACCTCACAGGCGGGGATCATTTTGTGGGAGGAATGGCGGGAGGACCTTCTCTTTTCCCATGGTTCTTATCACTTACATTGGACATGATGCTATTGTCTTCATTACTAGACTGGTCATATTGTTTATTTTGGCATTTTTGCGGTATTATCTTATGTTTTTTTGCGACTGTATTACTATGTGCAGGTCCTTAAAAGCTACAGCCACCAACTCCTCGTTGGTTTTCCTGTTATAACCTTTTTTGCGGCTATTATTATATATGTCTATTTTAGCTTTTGTTTCTGGCATATGGACACTATTGATCTTGACACTCGTGCTGCTGGGACTGCACGGAAGGATTACTATATCCAGTTTCCGTCATTGGACAATGTTTGGGCCATTGTTATTCAGCCGAGTGGAAATTTTATGACATTTTGTTTTTTGTTTATTATTTTATGTAATATGCGGAGGCATATATGATGTTATTCTACAGGGTTTTCCCCTGTTGGTCCTTGGATACTTTGTGGCTTGATGAACTGATTATATCGGCCATGATCGGGCTCTTAGTTGACACTTTTATTTGGGCATGTATTTGCTATCCATGTGATGGTAAACACTGGTGTTTGTCTGGACAGGTTTATACCCTTTGTACTCTTGTGATAGTTGGACTCATTTACTATTTCACAGTATTAATAGTGAGTTTAATTTTTCAATGGAAAAAAAGACACATCCACATATACTATCGTTAATAGTCCTCCAACTTGGGAAAATTGAGAAGCCATAAGAAGAAAATAAATATTCCACCAATAAAAAGAATTCAAGACAATATGAATGTGGATCATATATATATATATATATATATATATATATATAACCACTATGGACCTCAACCATCCCAGAATAACCTCCCCATCCAACCAAGAAGTGAAGCTAATGAAGTTGGTTTTAGAGGAGAACATGGCAGCCCTGATGTTGTTAAAAGTTGCGAGGAGCATAAATCTCTCTAGATGAAAGTGCTTTACAAAAAGAGCACATAAAGCAAGTAGAGAAAAATAAATATTTAATGGGACTAGTGAAACTCATTATCTGATGGTAAAGAAATTAAGGGAGTATGAAGGGCATGCTTGATGTAATCTCAACTATTTATTAATAAAAGGAAAGATTGATAACAACAAATTCATCTTAATAATAGAAAAATAAATATTTAACGGGACTAGTGAAACTCATTATCTGATTGTAAAGAAATTAAGGGAATATGAAGGGCATGCTTGATGTAATTTCAACTATTTATTAATAAAAGGAAATATTGATAACAACAAATTCATCTTAATAATATAATCTCCATAATGGTTTTTATTGGCATAGCCTAACATTTACCAAAACCCTCCCAAGACAACACCGAATAATCATTCTACCAAGCATTGAATTGAAAGAGGAAGCAAGTTAAGACATGTATGATACACAAAAGCTACTACGTGAGCTCTAATGGCATCCCCTGTCTATAGAGATGCAAGGGTTATTGAATAGTTGATAAGACCAAAACTCGAGCTCCTCAAAGAATAAAATAAATATGTATGCGCATATGAGGACAAAAGTTTAGATCTTAATAAACAAGGATATAGCAATAAATGGGCATAAAATTCAATGGTTTTACAAGGTTTAACATGGAAATAACATAAAAAAAAACCTTGCTGACCTAGAACACTCCACATCATTGGAAGGAGGTGTGAGCTATAGACAAGGAACCCCATGCCTCTAGATAGTTAGATAGTTCGCCCATGGCCAATTCGCCTCACACCTTTACAACGCGGCCTTGAATAAAACCCTATTATTGAGTTACAAAGCCTAGCAACTTTCTCCATCATCATGAATCAACAAGAAACCCCAAAAATAATTTTCCATCTACCACAAAGAATCCCATATTACAAAAAAACCCAAGACCAATAATTCCTGGTGAAGTTGGGCAGACAATGAGAATAATTCCTATGAAAAGAGCAGCTATGGATTAATGCATGCCCCTCTGTCTCTTGTCGTGTTGTAAAGTTAAGAAGGCATGCCTAATGCGTGGCTGATTCTTTTATGTGAACCCACTGGATAAGGGGTAGAGCCTTTGTCTTTTCCACTATATGAGATTTGGGTCTGGTAGTGGAGTAGTCAATCATCCCATTGAATTGGACCTTGTAATTATGGAGTAATAAATCATCCCATTGAATTGGACCTTGTGATTATAGGCTTCGAATCGAGCTTTTAGGATTACCTCTTCACCAGTTGAATCAGGATAGTGTATTACATTCTCTTTTGATTACCACTTCAAACCCTGGAGTAGTATGCTCTTCTTACTTTCTTTCTTTACGCGATTGAGTTGTTTTGTTAGAGAGAAAATGTTAAAATAAGAATTAAATAAAATAAATGAAAAATATGTAACGTCCCCTTCCATTCAATCCGATTCCAGGAAGGAAACGTGAACCAAATTTACTGGGCTTATTGGATAAGCTCAGCCCCATACCTTACTAAGAAATTCCTAAATAAATAAAACTTCATGTGTGCAGGTTCAAACTAAAATACATAGCGAAATGAAATCATATTTACACACACACAAACAGTAATGCATCAAAATAGCTATCATAAGTGAATAATGATTCAATGTATAGAGAATCAATCCCCTTCTCATTCTATGCACAGACTTCATATCAATCCCATTAACATGAATATTTATCATTCAGAATTAACACATTGTAAAACACATAATGCATATAAATTAAACCACAGAGAACACTTATTTTGAGATGAAGCTGCCCAAACAATTGGCTATGTGAGAGCAACGTTCCACCCAACCGTAGATGTCTGTCCAGCCTATATTCTTTCAGCTGAGAGATCACCCCTGAGCTGGGTTGTCTTTCCACTAAGGAGGAACTAGCTGGGCTCACTCACAGCCATGGTTTCACTCAACAACTATGCTAAGCCAACACACAGTTGGGTTTATCAAGCATATGGAAGACAAAGGAGGAAAATGCTAAGCCAGTGAACTCAACCACAGAGCTACATGCATCTCAAATGAACTCAGCAATCATGGCACCCACAATACCTACCTCACCCAACACAAGGAAGGTCCCCTTCTCTGCTGCACAGTCCCTCAGGTGTCCCTTCCCTCCAGTGCTATTCAGGGTGGGAATAGAAAGGTCCAGCTGCTAATTCCTTGAGATTCCATCCTTCATTGGGTTTATCAAGCAAACCCAACCTCTGTTCAAACATTCACACTTGGATTTCTCACAATTCTGTCAACAAATAACTCAATCCCGTCATTGAGTTTCTGGGTTGTAAAAACTGGGTTTTCCAATGGATTCTGGGGTATCTAATACTCTCAATTTCACCCCAGTCTTCATATCTATGGATTCCCCATTGAATTTCACTTTCAAATACAAATTCTGGGCGTTTTTGGCACTTCAAAACGTGGGTTCTTTCAAAGTTGCGATTTCTGGTTTTTCTCACTGCTGGGCATTCGTTTTTGGATGGAACTGATTCTTCATGATCAACAATGGAGTGGGAATGAGGAATAAACCATTCCCACGAGGTAGAGTGAATTGTGGTACAAGAAAAACAGAGCCCATGCCTGCCATACGAATTTCTTGGCTGCCCATGCTCCATTGAAGCCATGGACTGAATTCTTCAACAACTTCCTTACAACAGAATTAAATGTCAGCAAGGAAAGTCAAATGGGTTCTCAAGATAACATTTGGCAGCATATGGTTCCTCCCCACAACCCCCCTCACCACTCCCTAGTGGAATACACATGGCCCCTTCTCATTCGTTGCTCCCATAGCCAGTTTTGGTATTTTATTGCAATATTAATATTTACAACAATTTACAATATTCCATGGCTTAATAGCACATGGGTAACAAAATGTCAAATGCTTGTCCATTTTAAATAAAATACGAACATACACTAGCGGGGCCTTGGCCTTGAGCTCCACGCTAGGGAAACATACATCGCATGTATACAATATTTACATTAAAAACAAATATAACATAAGGGTCAAATGAGGATGAGACTTGCTTGAAGCTATTTAGATAAAAATACATGCCACGGATAATGAAAAGGCATTGCACGATTCCAAATAGAATACTAGTGGTACAAAATGAAGCAATGGTTCACGAATTTATGAACCAGTGTTAATATCACTTATATATGTACGATAAGGAATGAAGCAGAGCATTGGAAGAAGCACATGGAAGATATATGGGGAAGTTATTGAAACACTTCATTAGAAGCATTTTTATGGAGATGGTTTTAATCACAATGTAAATGGGCATATGATTGTAAGAATCGCTTAGGCATGCATACCCCTAGTTTATTGGGTCACCTCTAAAAAGTTTAGACATAGATTTAGGTAGATTGAAGAAGTAGGGGGGATGTTGTATTCTGAGTTAGATACGTGGTTAAAACTTTGAGGCCGGGTGTTCTTTATCCCAAGTCAAATTTAAAGGGGGAATGTTAGGTTAATCTTGACTCATTTAAAGAGTCAAAGGTGGACTTACCATTTGTGGTTTACGGGCCCATGGTTTTGGGTGTCCCATGGTATTGCACATGATGAAGCTTGCCTAAAGGCTTGAGTAGCTCCATTTTAAAGTGATTGATGCATCTTAGGATGACACATGAGCATTAGATCATAACAATTGAAAATGTCAAATAACTACATATTTTCTCAAAAGTACAATCAACTATATAGAGTAACTGTCATATATATATATATATATATATATATATATATATATATATCCTGGTGGGTTAGATTGAGTGGTTGAGTACTGTGAATTGCAAGTAGGAGGTCACGGGGTCAAGTCCTCGGGATGGCTACCTCTGTGATTATTGTGGGCTATTGCAAGGAGGCTCTTTAAAACCACAAACCACATATTCATCTATTGAATATATAATGGTCTCAAGGGATATAGTGAGAGAAAATCATGATGGATATTGTGGGCTATTGCAAAGAGGCTCTTTAAAACCACAAACCACCTATTCATCTATCGAATATATAATGGTCTCAAGGGATATAGTGAGGGAAAATCATGATGGCTCTCTAGCGCTTCTAAAAGATCCAATTAGGTTTCTCAATGTTCCAATGCCACAATATCCACCCAAATTTTTGGGTTTAGTGTTGGGAATTTCTTTAGGTGGTTATGGTGGGATTAATTTCTACTATCATGTATATGACCCATGAGAATATAATTTATAGGCTATAATTGAACAAGAATAAAAAAGTTATTTCCTTTCTTAAATTTGTAAAGTTTAAGAAGTGTAAACCTAACAATTAGATGTATAAACCTACCTGAAATTTGAAGGAATACTAGAGAAAATATATCTACCACTGTAAAAAAATAATGAAAGGGGTAAATGGAAACCTCCTTTTTCTGGGCCTCACAATGAGATGCATGAGATGCACTAATCCACTGCTCCAAAACACATCTTATTATAAAAAACACACAACAATTTCTAATCGATGAAGAAGTTCTAGCCCTTTTTTATTTCATAGATAGAGAAATGCATGCACACTTAGGAACATGTGTTCCTTATTAATGAGTGCACATTCTTGGCACTTGCATGTTTTCATTTAAATCCCACTTGTCGAGTTTGTGTCACAATTCCAAAAGGCCTAAGGATAATTTAAACATAATGTGTGTATTCTTTTAAGAATGCATGTGCATTTTTGCATGAGTGCATTCTAACATACATCCTCACCCAATTGATAGGTTTTTACCCTTCAATTTCATTGGAGTATTTCCAACATTTCTTGAATATATGATTTCTCATATATCTTATTAAGCACTATGTTTCCTAACAATAACCCTCTTCTCCTCTCCCTCCCCAATTTCCATTTTTTACCCATCAACTTCATGGAGCATTTTCATAACTAATTTACAATACATCTTATTGTTATGACAATGAAAAATCTTTTTTTTTCTAGGAAAAAAAAGTCATATTCATTGATCATATAGAGCTCCGAATACATTCCTTAGGTACTTTTCAGTACTGTTAAAAGTTCAAAATACTGCATATTCAACATTACAAAATTTAATCAGCAAGTTTGTGTTGCCAGGATATATGTCTAATATAAAATTGAGTCCAAATGACTCCAAATGTGCTCCTGTGTTCCATGAAAACAAGTTGTAATTTTGCAAGAGCCTTCTTCCTCCAATAATTCATCTTTAGAGAGCCTGTTAGCCCTTTTATTTTGTTCTCTGTAGATATGGAAGAACTCCACCTTCCGAAACTTTTGTACATAAAGATCAATCCTCTCACCTAGATTTTGCAATGGAGTATGAAAGGTGATTTCGCTGTTCATTCTTTTTATCCATAAATCAGAATCCCCATATATTCTGAGCAATTCCACCTTAAGAAAATCGGCCTGTTGTAGAAGAAGGAGAAGTGCACATCCTTCTGCTCGGTTGTTTGTCCCATTACCTCTGTTTGCTTGAAATGAGACTTCCTTCCCACTGTGAGTGATATAACCTCCCAAACCACAACCTTGATTTACACAGGCTCCATCGAAAAATCCCACTGTATCATCTTCTCCATGGTTCATCAGCTTCATAACTCTCATTTTTTTGATCTTATTATGTCCCTGAAAAAACTTAAAGGTCGAAAGAATTTGAGCTGAGACAATAAAACTTGGGTATTCTTGATCTTCAAAAATAGCCATATTATGTGTTGTCCATACTTGCCACACCACCAAAAATGGGAGACTTCTAAAGTTTTTAAGTGCAACTTCATCAAACCACTTCTTAAAAAAGATTTCAAAGCTATTACCTTCCTCTGGCAGTCCCAACTAAAGAGCCATACTAACCTCAATCCAAATCTGTCGAATAAACGAACACCTTAAGAAAAGATGTCCTACATCTTCATCCGCCTCCATGCACAAACTGCAATGGCTCGGTCCTTACAAATTCCTTCTTTTTAAACTGTCCCAAGTTAGGACCTTATCATGCAGGATCAACCATATCAAGATCTTATTCTTGTGTGGTGCTAAAGTACTCCATAGCAGTTTGCCCCACCAGGGCTTATCCTCCATCCTGTATTCACTAATGCCTCATATGCAGCTCAAACTATGAACGAACCCCTATCCTTAATTCCTTGCCAATTTAACAAATCCTATTCCAACCCTATTCTAGCAAAACCGTGCTTCAAGGCAGCAATCCACTTGCTCCAAATCTCCCTCCATCTGTCTGGAATCCTCAGTTCCTCCGCTGAAACCCAATGTTGAGATAGACCCAAACCTGGCATAGCCACATCTGCGAGGACTAACAACCCAATCTCCTGCAGAAAAATCAAAAAATCCAGGGGAAAAAAAGGTAATTGCTTAACCCCCAGATAATTATCACAACCAATTCTAGCCGTCTTTCCATCACCCACCTTCCGCACCAGATGTTCCTCCACTACAGGCATAGCTTCTATAATTGACTTCCAGAACAAAGAGCCCCCACGACCATTCTTTCTCAAATTCCTCAACCAATCAACGACAGAACCATTGCCCAGATATTTATAATGCAAAATCGACTGCCACTTTCCTTCTTTAGATATAAATAGCCACGCAGATTTAGAAGACAACTCCTATCCAAACAAGAACAAGTTTTTAAATCCCCAACCTCCATCCTCTTTTGGTCTGGAGATCGACTCCCAGGAAGTCCAATGTATCCCTCTGTCTTCTTTGCCCTTCTAGAGAAAACTGAAGAAGAGTTTTCTGAGTGAATGAAGAATACCCTGAGGCAACTTAGCATTAATCATCCAGTAAACTGGTAATGCACATAGAACACTTTTAATCAGGATAGCTTTACCACCCCTAGAGAGGAACTAGTTACACCAAAAGTGTATACGCCTCTCCACCTTATCAAGAAGCCACTGCCAATCTTCAGTGCCATAACCATTCGGTTTCAGGTGAAAACCCAGATACTTAAACCCCAAAGAAAGTGAGCATATCTCCATAGGCAGTACCTCCAAAAAATCAAGAAAATATTTAGGGTCCAGGTTATTTATATAACAAGCTGATTTTTCAAGATTCGCCTTCATACCAATCGCCTTACAAAACAGCTAGAAAAGGTCTTTGAATGCCCGAGATTCAACAGCAGAGTTACCCAGGAAAAGTAATGCATCGTCCACAAAGAATATGTGGGTAATCCGAGTAGTTCCAAAATAGAGTCCTTCAAACAAATTATTCACCATTGCCTCCTAAATCATTCAACTCAATCCATCCATCACAAGCAGAAAAAGGTATGGGGATAATGGACATCCCTGACGAAGCCCACGAGCTGGCTTGAAGAAACTAGAAGCAGATCCGTTGATTAGAATTGCAAAATTGACAGTTGTTAAACAAGACCATATCCAATTTACCATAGTAAGTCCACAACCAATGTGGATAAGTACCAATCTGAGGTAATGCCAGCACGTCGGGTCATAATCTTTTGACAAATCCACCTTCAACACTTTGGTCGGGATCTTACTAGTCTTTATCGAGTGAATAACTTCCTGCGCACAACCAATAGCCTTATGTATACTCCTATCCGGTAAGAAACCATATTGTTCTTGAGTAATATGTCTAGCCAATATAGGTTTAAGCCTCTCAGCAATCAATTTCGAGTTGATCTTATATAAAGCATTGCATAATGAGATCGGCCTGAAATCTCCAAAGGATTTGGGCCCGTCCACATTAGGTATGAGTACTAAAAAGGTAGAATTAATACAAGGTTTTAAAATCCCCGAAGTTCTGTTCTGTTCCACCACCCTTAGCAAATCCAGCTTTATCAGATCAAAAAAAGCTAGATAGAACTCCAAAGTCCATCCATCAGGACCGGGACTCCTATCCTTTTTAAGTTTGGAGATAGATGACTTGAGCTCGTCCAACGTAACCGGCGCATTCAAGACAACAGAGTCTTCCTCTGTTACCCATTGATCAAACAGAGTAACCGTTTCCGCCATCTCAAGTAAATTAGACCCTTCAGGTTATTTATAAAAGGAAGAGAAAAAATCGACACCCCCCGCAGCCAGATGTTCAAAACCTTCAATTTTCACCCCACTGTTATCCTGCAATTCCCAAATGGAATTAATCTGTTTCCGATGATTTATCATCTTATGAAAAAATCCTGAGTTCTCGTCCCCCTGGGCTAACCTTACAACCCTGCTTTTCGTCCTGAGATCTGCTTCCCTTTCCAACAAGATAGCATTTCTTTTAGATTCTAGCTTCATTAGCTCATCTAAAGCCTCCCCCCTAGGATCCCTCCTTGGCTCGCATAGATTTCCTTTATCCCCATTTCCGTCCTTTTCAAACGTTCATCCAAGGAATTCCTCAATTTCCTTGCCTAGAGGTCAATAAGTACTTTAATAGAATGCAAATTATGAACAAACTGATCTTCACATGAAACTAATAAGGACTCATCATAAGGATTCCAATTATTGTGCACAAGATTAAAAAATTCATCATTATGTAACCAGAACGGATTGAACTTAAAGGGTGTTCCTGGTTTATACCCTCCTTTTTCCAGACTGCATAAAATCAGTAGATGGTCAGAGCTACCCCCACAAACTCTCCAGGACTTTATCCGTTCCACCTTATTGGTCAGAGCTCCATTACATAAGAACCTATCTAACCTTTTAGAGATGGCTTCCGAGCCCGACCTACGATTAAACCAAGTAGGTCTCCTATCCTGTGGTTCAACATAAAAAAGATCTCCCGCCACCAGAAGATTCCGAAAAAAACCCTGTGCCGGGTCCAATCTCGCCCCCCGTCCCCACACTTCCCATCTTTGAATAGTAAAATTAAGGTCACCTGCAATCATGTCAAGGTATTCCATCAGAAAGTATTTCTTAAAGAAATCATTCCAAAAAACCTGCTTCCTGTTGTAAGGTACATAAAGATTAAACAGGTTGAAAACCAGTCTAATCTCCGGGCAGCCGAGGGTCGTACCTAGTCCAGAACGGACAATAAAACTGTTAAGAGGAGTAACAATGCCCTTCCAACCCGTAATCAAACCACCTGACAACCCTTCACTGTCAACCCAGACAAAATCCCACCCCGAACAAAGTAGCTTCAGTCTGTCCATGGCTTGGGCCCCATCACACATCATTTCTTGCAGAATAACCACATTCGGCTTGTTAACTTCCATCACCCTCCCCAATGCCAACAATTTCGGGTTGCTGGCTAACCCTCTATAATTAAAGGATAAAACCTTCATGGGGGCACATTAGATCTAGCAATTCTCTAAGAGCCTTAATACTAGGAGTTAAAGGTGAACTATATCCAAAGTTTGCCCGTAGATTCTTCCTAGGGCCGACACCCACCCTTAAAGGAAAATACTTGGTTCAAGGGCTGATAAGACCAATCCCTATCTTACATAGAGAGCATAATCCATAAGAATGGTTCGAATCACTAGACACGCAATTGCCTTCCCGATCCCCAGAATCCCAAGACAAAGAAATCCCTCTTCTCATAATATTTTTACAGCTCCTCAGATTCAAACCAGGACTAATAAAACCTAACTTGGACAACGGGATGAAAAAGATCTTACTATCTAATTCATGTTCCTTCAAGGAATTTAAAGAGATCAGGTTTTCAGACATACCGTCAAAGCACTCCATTTCATCAGTAGCATCAATTAGAAGCTGCCTAGCAAGCTTATCTAACCGGTCCACCTCAGCCAGACATTCTTCTGAATTAACAAACCCTAAAGTCTCCTTCTCGGAAGCCAAGAGATGCTGCACCTCAGTCCCACCTTCATCCCCATTCTTCGAAACAAAAACGTCAGTAAGGCTAGGCTCTGTCCCTAAGCTGCCCGAGCCCAAAGCCACGACCGGAGGAGTTACCATCTCCTCAACACTTAACACTTCAACATGGGTTCTTTCGTTCAAAAGCTTCCCCGTAACTGCCTTCTTGACCCAAACCCGCTTGGTGAAGGGTAGATGACAGTCAACAATAACGTGTCCATATACATGACATCAACCACACCGAAATGGTAGATTAATAAAATCCAGAACCTGTCGAAAACAGTAACAGCCAACCCTTACCTCAATAACTTCAGGTAAGCCTAAAGTTGTATCAACCATTACCAAAACCCTGGCCACCGTCCGATGAGCCAAAAATTTATACGCTTGATCGACCAATAGGGTCTTTCCAAAACTATTTCCGAAGTCCGTGAGGAAGGCATCATTCCAAAACTCCAGCGGAAGGCCAGGGATCTTAACCCAAATCGGAGCCGTAGTCTGTTGTTCACGTCGGGGATCAAAACAAGGGTGCCAAGGTTTCAAATTCAAGACCGTTTGACCCCATGACCAAGTTCGCCTCAGTGTGAATGCTATGTCTGACTCCATCTTGAACCTAAACCCCAACCAACCCTTTGACATAATAAAGAACTCAGGTTCATACTGTAAGACCGGCTCCCACTACTCCTTAATCCAGTTTCTCATCGGGTCTTCCATTATCCGAACACCATAGAATCTCCCAATCAACGTTTTACCAACCAGTTGCAGGATGCCCTCCACCCTAACATCCTCGCCAACCGTTAAATGAACGCCATGTCTTTTCTTGATGACCTTCTTGGCCTTCTGAACTCTGATACCTTCAATCTCTGAAAAATGCTGCTTGTTCAAAACCCTAACAAGACTCCTCTTGAAACCCTCCTCGTCCATAGCCGGTAATGGAGAGAGATCTAGACGGGCTCCATTATTCACATCAATACCTAGGGGAAGGTGAGAGCTTGGGGAATGGTGAGACACATCACCCAAAGCCATTATGACCTGCCTCGAAAGGCACCCTAAATAGAGTTAACGTACTCCTTCATCATTGCTTCTTGGTTTTAGATGTGCTTTAATTCTCACTGCGTGTACTTTTAAAATTGTACATACCTTATTATTAAACATTGCAAAAATTTGTGCATTGTATTTTTCTTTTTTTATAAAAAATAATAATATATTTTGTGGTTATCTCTATCCCAAATACCTATTAATTTCCATTTCACAAGGAATTCAAAATGTTTTTAAAAAATAAATATAAGTTTGAATATTATCTTTGTTCTTTGACCATATACATATTATATGAAATATCTTATACTCCATACTTTTTTACATCAATGACCAGCCATGATGGTTGTGTAATTATTCACTTTAATTATATAAATATATTCTTAATACTTTCCTTTATATTTCTAAATAACTTTACATTTCCTTATATCAATATATTTATAAACAAAATTTGTAATAGCTTTTTTTATATTTCCTAGCAACTTTACATTTCTTTCTATAAAACATGACAATTCATGTGGAAATTATTTTTGTTAATCTCTTCTAGTTAGAGTTACACTCTAATTTATTTTCCTTAATTTCTTCCTCTAACAATTCACCCATGTCATACATTATAATTTCTTCCTCAAAAATATTAAATGTCTAAGAGCTTCATGATTATAGTTTTTATAACGTGTGATCGTGGGAAATAGTTTATTTTTTATTTTTAAAATTATATATATATTAAAAGAATGAAATCATATAACGTTGGATTACTCATGACCTAAACAAACGAGTAAAAACACGACTGGAACGTCGTAATAATTATCATTTCCATGGAAGAACACGCTATAAAAATCATTACAATCAAAGAATCAGAGTAGAACAAAGACAGAATTATACAGCCTGCCATGAAGAAGTAACGTTCCTATGGAGATTTGACTCTGTTATTCCACCCCAATTATTCCATTTTTATGTAAACGCGTCTAAGAGATCATGTCTTTATTCATTCACTATGCGACAGTTCTTCCTTACTTCACCAGTCACGAAAGTTAGAGGATTCACTATATTTCCCATCTTCACAATTGAATCCGAGAACTGCTTGCCAAATGCCAGAAAGTCACTGCCATAATCTTTCACAATTTGGGACGTTAGTACGCTTCCCAGGCCGGTTGAATACATTTTTTGGTCAGAGGCGAGGAGCCCTTCTCCATTTAATAAGTTTTTGTAATACGAATTGTCGAACAACGTGGGGCTTATATGATCCATCGGCGATATGTTGTTATCTCCACCAGAGGGAGGGCAGGTTGCTCTCAATTCAGAAGCATACACTTCATTGCCTGCATTCTGTCTGTTATAAAGCCTTTGCCTAAAACTTGTGCATCGAGCTTGTCCAATTGTGTGTCCGCCTGCGCATTGAACAACCCTAAGGCTTCAATAAAACTTTGTCTCCAACACAAATCAATATCTAAAAATGCAACAAAGTTGGCGTTTACATACCAACGAGTGCGACCATATCCGTGACTGACAGGCCTTGCAATAAAAACTTTCGAATGATAGTCTGGATATTTGAATTGGGCGTGGGAATATTGTTGTTTGCCTCTTCCAAACTGGCGGTTGTTGAGTCCTTTCTCCCCAAGGGAACGTCCCAATATGGTCCTCCAACCTTAGCAAATACAATTAACATGCATATATGATTATTATTAACAAAGCTAAACCTGAATCTATGGATATTATTAACAAAGCTAAGCCTGAATCTATGGATATTATTAACAAAGCTATGAATATTAATGTGAAGATATTATACCAGTACTACTCCATCTCGAGCGGCGAGGGTAAGTATGTCGGCACAAGACACAACACCGGGGCACACTGTCTCCAGTCTTTGTTTGATGGCATCTATAACTTCAAATCCTCTCAGCGAATTTGCATTTGCATTTGCTGTTTTCTCGCCTTTAAAAGTTGGTGTGTCATCCAGCAGCACAGACGCATCGCAGCCCTGCGTTCATTCCAAATATTATTACAGCAATGGATAGAACTCGAGAGTAGAGTAAGAGTAAGATATGAAAAGAGAATGGATACCTGGACAAAGCAGTCGTGAAAATGCAGGCGAAGTATGGAGGCTGCCATACGAGCTTCTTTCAGCGTTGCTATTTGCATCTCCTCGCTTACAATGGGAACTACAAGGGGGCATGACTTCTCGTAATAACCTGCAGACAACAATGGAATTGGAAATTCTGCAGGAAAAGCGGCAATGGCTACCGAAGACACAAGCAGAATCGCTAGGAATATCTGATGTTTGCCCATTTTCACAGACCCTCTAATAGAAGCTCTCTTAGCAATATTGGAGGGCTGACGGAGAAGCTTAGTGCTGGGTATGTAGGATCTGGCCATTTTATAGAAGCGCTTAATACCAGAAGTTGACGAATCTTGAACAAGAACCAGCTAAATTGCAGAATTGTAGTTGCACCCGTTAACTTTGACAAACTGATCAACCACACCAACGTACACACTCAAGTAACTCCTAAGTACGGACTTGCTTTCTACACACGTCACGACATATACCGTTGGGTAAGTGGATATTAATATTTTTTTATGTTGGTAAAGTTATTTTTTTAAATTATTCATTTTCTAACCGTGGTAGTGGTTGACTAATTGGTTTTCCACTCCATTGATGTAAGAAGTCTTGAATAAGGTTCTTAGTTGGACGGTTTTTGTTTTTTATTAAATAAATGCACATAAGATAGAAATAACACCACCTTGGTTCAAATTGAATCTCAAGACGACCTTGGTTCAAATTCAAAAATTCCCCACAATTTTTTGTCAAAATCTTATAAGCAGTCACACTTGAATGATGTTAGACAAGTTAATTAGTTTGTGTTTGACAATATGGCATGTAGTCGTATTATTTGCAAATATAGATGGAGAGTAAGTAAACCTTGCGTTGTTGACCAATGACAAATTTTTTATTTGCTTCACCGTGTATCACATTTTTTTATAGTTGTTGCAATTATAGGCTACATTGTATTTAGGGTTATATGAGGAAAGCAATGAAGTGACATGTATCTCTTAGGATCAAAATTACATTATAATTATACTAGCATTTGCGCTTGGAGGTGCAAAAGTGAACGCCGTTAGGAAAAGAGCAAAGTTTGTAACAATCTCGGAATATGCGTTGCGGATTAGAACAGTTAGTCGATTCATCGACCATCACATTTGTGGATGGAGTTGAATAGCATAGATGGTGACAAGAAGTCGACAGAACTCTAAGTTGGTTGATAAAGTTGTCTCGTCGATATGAAATGGTCGACCTTATGGTCATTATTATTAAAAGTTGTCGGCCAAATGGTGTGTCGACCATCTCGACCATATATTTAAGAACCGACCAATAAATATCAACTAAGGAAGCATCGCTGGAAGCTTGACCACTGAGTAATAATATCGAATATTTGCAAATTGGTTGATAGCGATTAATCGACCTCATAATCCCATCATCCAAATTTGACCATTCAATGATGTCTCTTACCGGGTATAATGCTAATTTGCATGACTTTTTCGACCTCTGACTTGGCACCATCGTCCCCGAATTGAGAAGTTGATTGGAAATGGAAGACTCTATCATCTGGCCAAGTGGTAAATTTATTAATATATCAACCTATATTTGAGTCGAATTATAAATATTACTTATAAATTTAAGAAGGTCAAGACATTTTAAGCTGAATTCAACATATGGTTGAGGAAGATCTCCCGGTGTATTTGGAATGTGCAAAAGTGGTGAGTTTGGTGTTAGCCAACAACCCAAAATTGGCGAAGGATCATGCAGCATCACTCTTAAATATCATGTCTTTGAAGGTTCTGGATCTATCTTGTTGCACCTTAATAACATCATTGGGGCAAGTTCAACAACTTGAGTTCCTTAATTTGACCGGATGCTATTGTCTCAAGGAATTGCCGGAAAGCATATGTGGGCTTTCTCGTCTTCAGTTTTTTGAATCTTCAATGTTGTCAATCCCTGCTTTCTTTGCCAGACAAGATAGGAGAGCTCCCTCAGTTGATGACAGTAGATAGGAGAACTTGTGCGTGGTCGGTTGGGTTCTTTGGTTGATTGGTGGGAAATGATCGACAGTTAGTCGGCTATGTCGATCACATCCATTGACGATTGGTTGACTTACTTATGACTTCTTTATTCTACGGTGGTTAGTTCTGCTTTCTTACATTCAAGTGATCTTTATGGATGCCTCGGTCGATAGAGCTTGAGAAAGAAATATTCAATATTGACAAACAAACTTTTCACGTCAACTAGAAGGATGGAATAGTCGACATCTTCCCATAAAATTTGTCATGCATTCAATAAGTCGGCGACCTGAACATTCATCCATGAGTAGCAAAGTTTACATCCACGAATAACTTATGGTTGACATCCTTCAATTATTTATCTCCGTGCATCCAACATCAACTTTATTCATTCGCCATTTGGTCGAAGGCAATCGGTGTATTGGTAGCCAAGCAGTCTTGTACTCCATTTATATTGAAGGAATACAAAGGATGACTATGGCCATATGATAAAATGCGTTGCCAAATATTGATTGTTGGCATCGAGGGTACTCACAATGCATGGCAGTGTGCATACTTGATAGCTGAGCCATGACTAATATCAAGAAAACAATCAACAAGGAATGAAGGATCAAGGAGCAAAATGCCGTCGACCGCAATAGAGCCATCTATTGACCTGGAGAGCTTGTCCATTATTAAGTTCACCGACTGTGCCTTTGGATCGAATGATAACCGACTGGTGCACTTGGACGTCGCATTGTGTAACAAGATACCACCAAACAGAAAAGCTCGATGGTCAAATGAGGAAATTATGCTTTAGAAGGATTATATTCTGGAAGGATAGCATCAATGTTTAACCTATCGACTATATTGATCATGAAGAAATAATCATCTATTGTATGCTACATGTTCATTGGATGGGATTTGTCTAAAGCATTATGTCGATGTCAATCAGTACTGGATAAATATTGCAGTGACAAAGATCAGTCAAAGCCGTCAACAGTCGCCTTCTCCATATTAGATCTATCGATCAAAACAAACTTATCGCCTAGATTTCCTATCGATGGGACTAATTGGTCGACGTAGTCGGCTATCGACCAACAACAGTTGTGATCAACAAAAACTCAGGGTCTGTCCATCGGGCAAAGCAAAGGCTAGTTGGAACTTGGGATCTCTTTACTGCAGTTTAATAATTTTTTGGTAGACTCGATTACAAATTAAATGGATCTACGGGCCTTAAAAGGCTATATAGCATATTTCCCATCTCCAAGGGACTTTACGGGAAAGTCTGGTCTATAGCAACACCTGCTGCTGCATTTGAGCTTGACACAATATTTTCACTTCCTATAAGGTGAATCCCATATTTCTGTTTTGATGATGATTCCCATGCTATGCTAATTTAATATTTCTATTGGATCGATTTCGATTAAATTAAAATTTTCATTTTCAATTATCTTGTCACTTTGAAGGTCCAATCTCATGTTCATGAATTGCATTTGAATAAATTTCGAACAGGTTTTCAATTGAATTAAGATTACCATTTTCAAGTATGTTGTCACTGTGTTAGTACTACTTGGAATAAACTCCAAATATATTTTGGGAAATGTGAACTCGCATTATTCACCAATATGTAATGTATAGATTGTCATTTGTTTTCTCATTGGAATCAATTTGTTTGGAGATTAAACTGATTGGAATCAACTTCAAATAAATTTTGGGAAATGTCAACTTGTCGTATCCACCAATTTGGGAGAAAATGGATAATAGTCATGGAGTTTGATAAAAACTTAGTCGTCTTCTTTTTTATTTGTTTATGGCTCACTTATTAGTATGTATATGGCAGAGAGAGGATTATTTGTTAGTTTATGTATTAATATATGTTGCACATATTTTTAGATATTATTTTGATTGTATATCATTTTGTAAATAAAAAGTTATTTTTTAAAGTTGTTTTATAAAGGTTTTTAATTTTTTTTTGAATTAACTCTTTTTAAATTTATTAAGTTAGCTGAAAGTTTGAGAAAGAACAATATTAAAGTCATTTTGGCTGGACATGAATAATTTCATAGCCACCTAGATGCTGGTTGGTTTCGTTGAACTCATTGCATAAACAGACCACAAAATGTATAATAAGTTGATCTTCGATGAGACGATCATAATGAACACTAAGCCAAGTTATTTTTCCCAGCTCCGGTCCCAATATCACGATTCACGAAGCTTTTCATTTTTCTCCAACTCCAGGTATGGGCGTGAGAATTTTGGTGCGACACTAGTACTATACGCACGGAACAATTTCACACCTACACCCACATATATGCCAGTTTGTTGAATTCATTTCGTACACGACCACAATGTGTACTGATCTTAGAAGTTTCAACTGGACCAACCTCCATCGAAGTGTTGTATGTGTGCTGAATTGGAAACCTGTCACGACTTGTCGAACCGAAATCTGTTGGGGTTGGTCGAGTTGAAACCTGTCCAATCAGAACCTGTCGGGAATGAAACATAAATTTCCTGAACTAACGTTACTTGCAAATAGTAAATAATATCTACCCTTTTGTCAAATTCGTCAAATTCATTGGTGTTGTAGTCGTTTGGTAGGTAAATAATATCTGTTTGTTGCAATTATACAATTTTTTGTACTCGCTCACTTCTCCCGGCAGAGGTCATAGAACTCGATGGTCGGAGATGACTGTTTTGGAGATAATAGTTGGTCGACTGCTTCCTCGATGGTCAGAGACGATTGTTTTGGAGATAATAGTGGGTCGACTGCTTCGACGACCATGACACATATTCTGGATGTTCATGCTCGATCACTCCATTGGTAGTCGGTTATTACAGTCGATGGATGAATACACCTAGTCGACGAGATGACACCTCTTAACTATATTTTAGAAAGCCGATATCCCCATGCAGTAATACTATGCAGGTCATCTTATCTTTTTTTTTCATATAAGATAACGAAAGGGTCAATCCAGGTCGACAGCCCATTTAAAAGTAACAGAATGATATCAGTGTTTTATCTACCCCATCGAATTATGAAATGGAAGAATACTGGAGCGACAGAAACACAACAAAAAAAAAACGATAAACACTATATATTTTCTCTTATTCGGAAGAAAAAAAAACTATAAACACTATATATATATATTTGAAGGCTCCACACTCAAAAATGTTTCATGGTCGATATCCAAATTGGTGGACAGAAAAAATGGTCGGAACTATAAAAGTCGACCGAGCTAGTCCTCAACCACTTTTAAAAAAAGTAATGTAATAGTGGTAAAAATAAGGTCGACCGAGATATTACGTGTTAAGTTGATGGTCAAGTTAAAAGAGTCGGAGGAGTCAGGAAAAAAGAAGTGTGAAGCAGTCAGAGATTTCAGTTGTTATTAATAGCGGTCACATCCTTTGATTAATACCCCATTCTTTGTTATGTGTAAACAGAGTTTAATATTTCTTAGTGAGCACTATCATCTGAAATTTTCAGAGCATTTTCCCAATTGTCAAGGATCTGTCTAATATGTATGTTCCATCAAAGACTAAAAGCTTCGGTACAGGACAAAAGAAAAACTTTTCATATAAACCTTCATACCATCGTTTCCAATAGTTTTTAATTTTCTCAAGATTTATACACCAAACATAGCACTCCCTCTCATCATTCAAGGCGTAAATCTCCAAAACTATTGCAGACATCGATTGCAAATTAAATCCTTATTGACCGAGTGTTTTTCCAAATAGATCCATAAATAAAATTACAAAAAATCGATTTCACCATTCAATTAAAATTATACCCATTTGGTTATTGTGACGCTTCTTCTACTGTGAGCGATAATGCTCTTTCTCGTATACTATGTCCAACAAGTCGATTTTAAGCTTTACTACTCTACCTGAAACATAAATTTCCTGAACTAACGTTACTTGCAAATAGTCTAAAAATGCTTCATTACCACGATGTGATTCTGTAAATTCTAGGCATGCCAGATTAGTTATACT
Source organism: Larix kaempferi (assembly GCA_027924585.1). Lineage (NCBI taxonomy): Eukaryota > Viridiplantae > Streptophyta > Pinopsida > Pinales > Pinaceae > Larix > Larix kaempferi. Next base: position 19,769,320 of record BSBM01000613.1, on the reverse strand, counting down.
AAACAGAAGCTCGGACAGGCCATTGGAAACATTGGAGCCATCGGAATTTCGACATCAAACACGGAGTCAGTGCACCACAATTCCTCTGAAATTTGAATACACAAAACTTTGTCCAAAGTCTGGCTTCCAAGGTTTCTATTGGTTTGGAGACTCAAAAGGAGAAATTCATTGTTCTGAATAGACGAGAAAGGAATTATGTTTTCAAACTTCACGTCGCATGGTATTGGTCCTGAATTTGTCACTACTGGCATCTCTTATACACTTCAGTCACTGGCATCACTACGAATCACTAGAGATGCACTTCAGTCAGTTTTTGAATCATGATAATGAATGACAGCTGGAGCTGCACTTCAGTTAGTTTTTAGAGATTGACTCAAAAAAAATATGCAAAAGGTTATTAATGAAGCAACCAATGAATCCCATTTTAAGTGTTGATGAAAATTCTTGGTCGACGACCAGTGCAACAGAACATCCGTCTAGAGTTTAACAGTGACTCCCATGCCGTCTAGAGTCTAACATAACTCTTCTGTCTGTCTAGATGTTCCACAAATTGGTGGATATGGCGGAGACACAAGATGGATTCCTACTCTGCATATTTGCATGAGCGGAAAAAGTCTCTGAGAACATCTGAATCCATTTTTTTCGTCTGAATCCATTCTTTTTCGTTTGTCGACTGTTTGTTTCCACCGGAGCTTTGTAGCTTTTGAATGGTGGTAAGGAGACAATCCACATATTTTTATGCATATTGAATAATTCCAGGTAGCAAGATAATGAGGAGATCCTCGATGCAAGCAAAATGATACTTATTATGTCTATATAAACTAAATACTTGTTCATCAGAGTTGCGCACTAACCTAATTTCTTTTTCAAATATTTGTAGTTTTGCCTAAGTTTGAGTTTGAAATTCATGGAGAACTGGAATTGTCAACGAATGGATTATAATTCACACATGTCTTGCTATTCTGGTCAACGAATAGACTGTAGAGGTCAGTGCTGACTCAATACCAAAGAGGAACCTCCTGTCAACGACTTCAGTTGGTAATCTCCTCCAGTTGACAGGAAATTACTGAAGAGGAACCTGTCAGGGTTGGAAGGAGGAATCGACCAAAACAATAAAATATGTCGATCTAAAAAAATATAATATTGACCATACTTTTTGAAAACACATGTGTTTGCACAAACATTCATCGACCGATCCATGGGCGTGATTGAGAGTCGTATATTAATTTTTTAGCATTAATTCAACATACTCTAGGATCTTTACTCAGAGAATAAAATGTACAACATATCAAGTATAACAATGCATATCAATCACACCAAGCAATCACATGAGACAATAGACACACAAAGTTTCACTGGGGAAAACCATAAAGGTGAAAAACCCCACAACTTCCTCAGAGATAGAAAGAGCAATGATACAACCAAAGTACATAGAGATTTTCCTCCTAGCAGCTGAACCTCCTCCTCCACTAGTACGCCACTTTTCGAGTAGTGTAGAAGTGAATAATGAGATGATCAAATAGAGTGCCTCCCACACTTTATTTATACATGAACTGATCTACCTAATAACCTAGTAGGGCTGATTGGTCTACTCAGTCTAATAACCCATGGTTATACTAATCAGGGCCGACCCCACACTCGGTGGTCTAATAACCCATCACAACAAGTTACGACACTTGCGACACTTGTCAATACAAATGACGAAACTTTCATATAGAGGAATAATAACATCTCTATAGGAGTACAATATACATAGGTGAAATACATTCCGAAGTTACATATACATCAACACTCCCTCTTAACTAGGAAGGTATTTCTCGACACAAATATGCTAGCACAAGTCTTCTTCTCTAGATCATCGTCACTGGATCATCGTCATCGAATCATCATCATCGAATCAACATCATCATCACTGCTGCTTCTATCTCAATCAATCTTTGATCTACTTGTCATAGGAAGTTCTACAGAGCCAGTCCTTTTTCATACTGGATGTAGGCCTACCACCTGCAGGTCTTCATCATCTACAGAGCCAGCCCTTTTTCATGCTGGATGTATCACAGAGCTAGCCCTTTTTCATGCTGGATGTGACCTAGAACAAATCTAGGATTTCCACCACAGAGCCAGTCCTTTTTCATACTGGATGGGACCTAAAACACATCTAGGATTTCTGCCACAGAGCCAGTCGTTTTTCATACTGGATGGGACCTATAACACATCTAGGATTTCCGCCACAGAGCCAGTCCTTTTTCATACTGGATGGGACCTAGAACACATCTAGGATTTCCGCCACAGAACCAATCCTTTTTCATACTGGATGGGAACTAGAACACATCTAGGATTTCCGCCACAGAGCCAGTCCTTTTTCATATTGGATGGGACCTAGAACACATCTAGGATTTTCCACCACACAACCTCGAAAGAGCATCCCAAGACTTATTACGGGCACACATCCCAACCTATCGAATCTCCTAGGACTGCATTACATGTGGTCATGGAAAAACCTCGAAAGAGCATCCCAGGACTTATTATGGGCACACATCCCAACCTATTGGATCTCCCGAGACTACATTACATGCCATAGGACAAAGCCTCGAAAGAGCATCCCAAGACTTATTACAGGCACACAGCCCAACCTATCGGATCTCCTAGGGAAATATTACGTGTCCTCCCAGAGCAATGCCTCGAAAGAGCATCCCAGGACTGATTACAAACACATAGCCCAACCTATCAGATCTCCCAGGTCAACTTACATGCTCATCTACCCAACCTATCCACAGCCATAGAGCATCAACCTGATACTCATCATATATCATCCTGATGTACATCATCACATGATCATATTGATCATCATCATAGCATCATCCTGATGCATATCATCTGGAGCAACATCATGAAGCTCGTCATCCATGATCATCATGATCATACAATGTATCCACCTGATACATATACAAATACATGATCCAACTGATCATAACAAGCATCCAACATGATGCATACAGAGCAGTAACTGGAGCATCGTCATGATGCTCATCATACAATGCTTACATCCACATCCATGGGAAGGATCCTTCTCTCACCATGCTTGGAATGGCTCCTGCAAATGTGTCCATCACTTCTTCCTCGAAGTGTCATCAATCTGAAGAACAACAAGCCTCTCTTTGAAGTACTCAAACTTCACCCTGGCTAGTGGTTTCGTCAACACATTTGCAACCTGCTCATCCGTCACAACATACAGGAGCTTCACTGCTCCTCTCTGCACCATACCCCTGATATAGTGATATTTGATCTCAATGTGCTTCTACCTGTCGTGGAACACCGGGTTCTCAAACAGCTTCACACAACTCTGGTTGTCACAATAGATACTAGTAGCATCCAACGAGAGATCAAATAAATCAGACAGTAGCTTCCTCAGCCATACTGCCTCACAACTAGCCGAACAAGCTGCAACATACTCTGCTTCGGCTGTACTCAGTGCTACGTAGGACTGCTTCCTTCTAAACCAAGAGATCACACTTGATCCCATACCGAAGCAGCACCCATAAGTGCTCTTCCTATCTGCAGCACTGCCTACCCAATCTGAATCAACATAACCCTGCAAGTTAAAATTTTGATTCGCATCATACTTGAGCCCATAATCAATTGTACCCTTCAGGTACCTCAAAATATGCTTTACAACAACCAGGTGAACACCTTTGGGATCCATCAAGAACTGGCTCAATGTGTTCACCGCAAAGCAAATATCTGGTCTTGTGTTCGTCAGGTACATCAAGGATCCAATCATCTGACGATACACAGTGCATCAACCGGATCAGATGAAGCATCACACAGAAGCTTTAGGTTCGATGCCATAGGTGTGGCCATGGCCTTGCAGTCCATCATCCTGAACCTATTCAGGATTTCTACTGCATACTTCCCTTGTCCAAGGAAGATTCCATCTGCACTTTGCCACACCTCCATACCTAGAAAGTAGTGCATCATCCCCAAGTCCTTCATCTCGAACTTGGTCGCAAGCTTCCTCTTCATGTCAGCAATCAGTCTATCCTCACCCGTAACAAACAGGTCATCCACATACAAGAGTAGAATCACATGATTTCCTTCCTCAACCTTGTAGTAAAGGTTGGAATCCGATTTACTCTTGGTAAAGCCCAAACTGGATAGAAAACTGTCCATCCTACCATACCAAGTGGCTGCTCCACATATACTTCCTCTTCGACTACACCATTCAAGAAAGCTATCTTGACATCCATCTGGTGTATCTTCCATTTCATCACTGCATCCAGAGCAAGTACTGTTCTGATGGTAGTGTATCTGGCTATAGGTGCAAAGGTCTCTTCATAGTCTATTCCCTCTTTCTGAGAGAAGCCACGAGCTACAAACTTTGCCTTGTATTTCTCCATGCTCCCATCTGCAGCATGCTTGATCTTATAGATCCACTTGGAAGTCACAATAGACTTCCCTTCTGGTCTTGGGACCACATCCCAAACATCATTCTTCATGATCGATTGGTGTTCCTCAACCATGGCATCCTTCCATTCTTTCTTTTTTGTTGCTTCTTCATAACTGGAAGGTTCTTTGTTCATAATGTCATAGAGAAAGGAAACATAGCTAGTGTGTGACCTTGTCCTTTCCTTTCTCTGTGTTCCTCTTCTGGAATACCATATCTTAATACATCTTGGATGAGCTCTCTAGCCCATGCAGGTTTCCTCTTATCAGAGTTCTTCTCACGGGGTGAATCTATAGGTTTGTGTGGATCTTCAATCTCACAGGTTGCTTCTAGAATTGCTTCATTCATAGTGGTATCTTGAAATCTGATTTCCTTTGGTTCTTCATGATCTTCAACAGGTGTCTTCCTTGATTTGATATAAGCTGAGTTCTCATCAAATGTTACATCCCTGCTGACATCAATCTTCTTGAACCCTGGAAAGTATATTTTGTAAGCCTTCGAGCTTTCACTGTACTCCACAAAGATGCCCTTCTTTCCTAAAGGATCTAGCTTAGTTCTCTTTTCCTTTGGAACATGAGTATATACTGGACAACCAAATATTCTAAGATGGTTGAATTTAGGTTTCTTACCAGAAAAGACCTCTTATGGTGTCTTGTTGTCCAATATCTTGTGAGGTGTTCTATTCTGCACATATACAGCTATTCTAGTTGCTTTTGCCCATAGATGCATAGGAAGATCTTGGTCATGAAGCATTGCCCGTGCTGCTTCCATGATAGTTCTATTCTTCCTTTCTGCAACTCCATTTTGTTGTGGATTGTAGGGAGCAGTCAACTCCCTCTTAATACCTGAATCATTGCATAGTATTTTGAAATCACCTAAAGTGAATTCTCCACCATTGTCAGATCTGAATGTCTTGATCTTCTTATCAGTTTGATTTTCCATCAAGGATTTGAATTCCTTGAACTTATCAAACAATTCATCTTTGTTCTTCAAGAAGTAAACCCAAGTCTTCCTAGAGAAATCATCAATGAAAGAGACATAGTATACATACCCACTCAGAGAACTGGATGACATCGGACCGCATACATCGGAGTGGATGATTTCCAAGATTCCTTTAGCTTTGCTTTCACTGCTTGGAAATGCCTTCTTAATGTTCTTTCCTTTTGCACATCCTTTGCAAACACCTTCATGCTTTGTCTTCATTTTAGGAAGACCCTCAACAACTTTACTTGCAATTGGTAGTGCTCTATAGTGCACATGTGCAAGTCTTCTATGCCAAAGTTCACTTGGCTCCATAGATTCATGCACCATGGCATGTTCAGGTTGTCCCTTCAATTTGTACAATCCTCCCTCTTGCTCTCCAATCACCATTGCATAATCTATAGTTTTACCCTTTGGCCACATTAGGACTTGGCCATTTAGAAATTCAACCCTCATGCCTTTTGCATCTAATGCAGATATGGAGAGTAGGTTCTTCTTGATCCCAGGTACATATAGTACATCTTTCCTCTTCAAAGACTTTCCAGAGTCTAGGTTGTAGGAGGATTCACCACTTCCCTTGATGGGATATTGATAGTCATCCCCAACTTTCACTTTATGGGGGGACTCATGTTCGGATAGATTTACAAAAGATTCTTTAAACCCAATCATGTGTTTGGAAGCCCCACTATCAATAAACAAATCATTACATACATGAGAGATAGTACCTGTGAGAGTAGAGATTAGAACATATTCATCTTCACTTGATGAAGCATCACTTTCTACCCTAGCCTTCTTCTTGGGGGGTTCATCATCCTCGGCAGCATGAACATGGTACATCCTTTTGCTGCCCTTCTTCATTTTGTTGAAATTGTTGTCTTTTTTTTTCTTGGGACAATTTACAGCAATATGTCCCTTCTCATTACATGTAAAACATATTCTCTTCTCTTTATGCTGATGGTGGTGAGAAGATTTCTTGAAATGAGATGGATCTCTCTTGGGATTTTCTTTCTTGGTGTGTGCTGTGAGAGCTTGATCTTCATTCCCCATCTTTTCTTCTTGGGCCACTAGCCTTGCTTCTTCTTGTGAGCATTCCTCCCACAGTCTACTGAAGGAGATTAGTTTTCTTCTTGCACAGATTCCTTGGATAAAGGAATCCCATGACCTAGGTAGGTCATTCAAAGTGGTCATAACAATTTCACTATTATCCACCACTTCATCCACAACTTCAAGTTGTTCCTTGATCTGAGAGACCTTAGAAAAATAAGATTGAATGGTCTATCCATTTTGAAGCTTTACCCCTTTCAATTGGTTCCGCAGAGTCATCTTCTGATTTATGTTCTTCCCTTCAAATAGCTTGGTTAGGGAATCAAACATCTCCTTGGGTGTCTTTAGAGATGACACATGTGGTATGAGATGGTCTTTGATAGAATCAACAATGATCCTCTTTGCCTTGACCAAGTATATTTTATGTATGGCCTTAGCCTCTTCTCCCTCTGGGACAGGGACCTCTTCACTTATGTAAGTGTCTAATTCATTTTCTTCCAGGATTAACCCAATCCTATACTTCCATGCTCGGAATTTATCAGCCCCTTCAAGCTTATCCTTAATCTTGGTGTGGTGAGAAATTTTAATGAGAAAATCAAATGGAAATAAAAGATTTAGGTCTTACCACTTGATTTGCAGAAATCTGGATCTGGTGCTGGATTAAGGTTTGTCAGAGAAACCCAAAAAATTCAAAATGTGAATTTCAAACTGTTATCAGACAATCCACTTGGGCGGACATGAGCCGGATATCCCTAGTTCAAGTGAATCTAGAACAAATGGAACAGAATAAAAAACTCATTTCCTAGATCTAGTTACAGATCGAATACTTAGATATCATACCTTTCAGATCGCTGATCCTTCTCCTTGTTGTTGCTCCAAGTCTCACGGTCGTCAGATCTCCAGCTGCAAGATCTGTCAAGACAATATGGAAACGATACAAGCAGTACAAGATATCTAAACAATAACTGATCTAAACTAACAGTTGAGGAAGAAAGTTCTAAACATCATCAACGAGACAACATTTATGGAAAGAGATTATATTAACTGTATAAACAGTGGGAATACATAGAAAAGATGGAGATACAACCAAAACCTCAACATTGCATCCTCCATCCAACATGCCCAAGCCAAGCCTCCAAGATGGTACAAGCCTCCCAAGATGATTAGGGATCACCAATATCCTACCAACATAAGGGTACCATAGACCTTCCCCCTTTTGGATCGGAGTGAACCTCACTTATATAGGACTAAGTGGATAGGGTATAAATATGAGGTTGAGAGATGGTAGGAGAGAGATATGGGATCCTCCCAAAGAGTTAGGGGTCGAGTACCAGCTCCCCTAGAGGTCAGGGATAAGCCCCTAAATGGACAAGTTTCGAGAAGGATCTCGAATAGACTATTTTTTCCCATTAACAGACCTCGTTGCACCCTGCGACGTTGCATGTTGCTAGTGTGCAACCTACGAAGACCTCTCAAAAGATTGCAGAACTGAGTGCGAATCCTCCCAGGATGATTACTTAGTCCAGGTATCTTCAGGGGTGTATACACAATGGTCAAGATGACAACATTATCGCAATGGTCATGATGAAAACACTTGGTCATAACGACGATACTTGCAACGGTCATGGTGACAACACTAAGTCAGGATGACGACACTTGCAACACTTGTGACACTTGCACAAGGGTGACGACATTTTGGTGTAACAGAATGCCCCCCAAAGAATGAAGCTAATGGAATGAGACAGGTGAAATGGTAGTAAGAAAAATGGTAAGGACTTGCTGGTTGGAAGGAGTTGCTGCAGAAATGACCTGAGATCCACAAGTCTCATACAACACAAAACATGGCTGCTGACCAATACATTGCAGATCCATGATACTAAAGACCGACTGAAAACAATCATGGCTACTAGACACAATCGTAGATCCATGATGAGATGATAACACAGCCACAACTAATACAAAAGTGGATCCGTGTAAAATGACTCAATACAAACTCCATTGCAACCTGGGTAAAACATGACTCCCCAGGGTCTTCAAGCTGAACCCGCAATGATACGAATCTATCCATGTGATTACAAATGTCTTGACGTCGAACATGGTAGAAACCACTTGATTACCAGTCATTAATGTATAGCGTTAACAAGTGCGAGGGAGATCACCATTAATGTCAATGATTCCCAAGGTATCACAGTACATATCATCAAGCATGAATAAGTGAGTTGAAATCGAACGCGAGATGAAATCTTTCAATCAAGAGTAAATGATGTAAAATCATGATGAAAGCGAGGCAACCTACCATTGAGGCATACAGGGCCAAGGTACTTGGTTGGTTTCTAGATTCAATCCTCGGATGATGAGTTGATGTCGAAAAGGATGAATCCGTCGAAGGAGGGCCATGATGAATCCGCCATCAATCGACACGAAACATGACAAAAGATGTGTAGAGTAGATCGGATGGTACAGTAATGTGCAAGACTGATTCAAGGTAGACCAACATGATTGAAGGTGTACTGACTGCAAATAATGAGGAACAAATGTCTCTTGAACATGGGCATGGCATGACTTGGCAGTATTGACATGACAATATTGATACCAATCCCTAATGCAACTGATGGTGGAAGCATTCTTTGGCTGATCCAAAGGAGCAACACAACTCATGGAATTGACAAGACTCGAGGACAAAAAGATTATCCAAGTATTGAATGCAAATGCAAATGAGTGCCATGTTCAAGAGTGACTATGTACTGCCGTAATTAAGATGTAACATTAAATCTTCCCTTTTTCCCCATCATGATTGATGAGTGCCTCATGTGTTTTTGACGAGCTTGATGAGGGTAACCAGATGCTCGGTATAGCTCATCTCATTGATGAGTCCAATCCCAAACGTTTTACGAACTTAGGAAAGGAGGGGTTCGTCCCATAATGGGCCCTTCAATGTTTAAAATTTAACGAGTCCATAGAAGGAAAACTCGGTGTCATTTCATGTTTAGAGAGTTTGAAAAGAACTAAAGGAGACTCCAACGGTCCTTTTTCGTAAAGTTAGTCTCTTTGCCCAGAAAAAGGTAAAACAACGTGAGAGAGAACTCTTCCAGCCATGGTTGGTTGGAGTATTCCTTTTTCGTAAATAGTACTTCCTGGTCCGAAAAAGGGGTAAACTATCACCAGAAAGACGATCATTCAAATGCTTTTAAAAGCGTGAAAGCATCAAGTTTGCTTGGCAATCTTTTCCTATTTAGGGAGTCTGAAAAGAGCTTAAAAAGGACTCCATGAACAACTTTGTCATGGTAGATGACCGAATATGACAAAGGAAAAGTAAACTCGACACGGTTCCTTTTCCGTAAATAGTCTAGCGAGGCCGGATAAAGTGATAAACCTATACTCGTTAGACACACCTTTTTAACTCAAATTTTTTACGAGCATGAGAATGGTATCAAAAGCACTCGGAATCTTTTTCATGTTTGAGCCAGAGCATGAAAAAGTAAAAACTAAGCTCAAACCACTTTTCATGTTTTAACCAGAGCACGAAAAAGTAAAAACTAAGCTCGAACCACTTTTCATGTTTTAACCAGAGCACAAAAAAGTAGAAAGTAAGCTCAAACCACTTTTCATGTTTCAACTAGAGCACGAAAAAAGTGAAAAAGTAAGCTCAAATACTATCTTATTGTTTTTAACGAGCTCGAAGATAGGTTGGAAGAATTATCATGATGTCTGCTTCATTTTTTAATGAGCTTGTAACAAAAAGTGAACTATGCTCGGGATAATTTTCATGGTTTAATGAGATCAAAACGTAAAATGGAAAGTATGCTCGAAAATGTTCCCAATGGTGGATTTCTTCCCGTCATGAAATCCAAAGGTTGGTACATGCCCCCAGCATGATTGCTAGAAGTAAGTGACTTAGCTCCAACGTGTTGTGGAGAGGTGATCGAGTTGACTTCAACGTAAATTCCAGAGGTTGAAGACATGCCCCCAAGCTTCATTTCATCCGCCTAAAGCATAGGCGGGTGAAAAGAAGGTTTAGGTACTAAGTCTACGAGGAGACTCGACTCAAAGAGAAAGCACATGTTTCATTTTTTAACGAGCTTGACACAAGATTAGAACTCTGCTCACGGGAACCTATTTCATTTTTTAACGAGCTTGAAATAGAATGGGAACTATGCTCATGGTTAAGGTCCATTGATGGGTTCCTTCCCAACATGATGCCCAGAGGTTGGAAAAATGCCCCCAGCATGATTGCTAGCGGCTTAACATGGTGGTGATCCTTCAACATGCTTGTTGATGGTACAACATGTGGCATGCCCCCCAAGCTTCATTTCGTCTAAAAATGATGCTTGCTAACCCAACTACCAACCTGGCTACTAATATGAAAATGTTCATCAAGGGGGGGAAAACGAGAATCAAATGAAATGAAGGTTCAAATTCTAGCGAGAAACTCGAACCAAAGGGAGGGAGATCTATTTCATTTTTACACAAGCTTGAAATAGACAATAATTATGCTTGAGGGGGCCCATCTTATTTAATAACGAGCTTGAAATGGAATAAAACTATGCTCAAGGGGACCCATCTTATTTTTTAACGAGCTTGAAATGGAATAAAACTATGCTTGAAGGGACCCATCTTATTTTTTAACGAGCTTGAAATGGAATAAAACTATGCTCGAGGGGATTGGTTTCATTTTTGTGCAAGCTTGAAACCAAAGGTAAACTATGCTAGGGTGGTTGGTTTCATTTTTTAATGAACTTGAAACATAACATAAACTGTGCTCGTATGAACCTATTTCATTTTTTAACGAGCTTGACATAGAACGGAAACTATGCTCATGGGAAATGGTTTCATTTTTATGCAAGCTTGAAATAAAAGAGAAACTTTGCTTGAAGGTTGGTTTCATTTTTTAATGAGCTTGAAACAGAACATAAACTATGCTCATAGGGATGGTTTCATTTTAATGCAAGCTTGAAATCAAAGATAAAATCTGTTTAGAGGGGTTGGTTTCATTTTTTAACGAGCTTGAAACATAACATAAACCGTGCTCGTACCCCCCATCCTCATGGGGAAGAAACCACTAAAACATGTGGAACATTCAGGGAAGTCTGATGACTAGGAGTCATATGATGAGTGGGTGTCACGAAGGAAAGCTGATCAATGGTCACAATATTCCCATGATGAGGAAAATACGTCACTCGAAAGAGCGTGGACACTACAGCTTTCATAGCATAGACAAAATCATGTCCAAGGAGCATATTGAAATCTAAAGGACCTTGGACAACCATGACATCAACATAAACAATTTTACCTCTCAACGTGATAGGTAACTGCGGGAGAATCCCTAAAGGTCCGGTAGGCCTTCTATTAAAAGCCAAAATCTGGTCAGTTACTGGCACAAGCTGAGGAGAACCTATAGCTTTCCATGTGGTTGAGGATAAAATACTAACAAAAGCTCCCTCATCAACTATCGTACGAAAGATTTCTTTATCGAAAACTCCTAAAGATATTTGAAAAGGAATACTCAAAGGAAGACGAGATTCTGTTAGACCATTCCAATCAAAGGAAATGACCTCAGTACTTGGAGGGGGTCCTGTAGAAATGGACAAGGTTTCCCCTTGCCTAGGACATTCTGAACTAGCTAGGAAAACATCAGCGGTTTCCAATTCACTCTCAGTTGGAAGATAAGAATGAGACGAAGATTGTGTCATGGTGACTGCTTCAGTCTGGAATTTCTCCAATGAAAGAGAGGGATCGAGTGGAGATGAGATCGAATCGATCACTTCACTCTCGAAAGGAAGAGTGGGATCGATTACAGATAAAACTGAATCAATCACTTAGTCAACCAGCGGGGGATCGAGGGGCAACTGACTATCACTTGTTGGAAGCACATGTCGAGAACTAGTAATATCTTCCAACCACTGTGAAGCTTCATCCATGCTTGGACAAAGGTAAGTACGATGCATTCCCTTGCATATCCAGCAAGGGTCTGCAGCTCTACCCTTATGACCTGTCACCAATGGGTCACTAGTCAAGGGAGTGTCATCAACATGATGGCCAGAGGTTGATGATACAATCAGTTTGGGGTTCTTAGACCACACTTTTGACAAATGGGGAAGACCGGTACAATTCTTGAGAAGGTGATCACCCTTGGAAAGTTTGCAAGGGAACTTGGGCTTACGACGCGTTCTCATAGAATGAGTGCCATCATAGGGAGATGGTTGACGCGTGGTCTCTTTCTTAACCTTCTTCTTTTTAATCTTCCTTTTCTTCTTCTTCACACCCGCCTTCTTACTAACATCAGAGTTTTCAGTAGGAGAAGAGGAAGAGATGGAAGCCGATTCAACTTTCGACGGAGAAGGAGAAGGGTCATCATGAGATTGATGCTCATGTGGTGAAGGAATTAGGTCCGACACGATTGGTGCAATTGGCGTAACTGGATTGGAGAATAACCATACCGGTAATCTTATCGTCAATCCAAGAAGACTCAACGTATCCATAAAGGGAGGACCAATAGTTCCATAAGGGGGAATAACAAATGGCATACCTTGGAAAGGTGCCTCCTGGTTGGTAGTCCCAGAAGAGTATCCCATATCTAGACTTCCTAAGAGTCTCTAAAGTACCATGCAATTCAAACACTACTCAAGTCTAAAAGCAACAAGAAAACTGTGTGACTGGGAGTGGATTCAAAGTCTAGAACCTCACGGGATTATCAAGGCATCGCAAACCACTATATACTGCAAGGTCCAACAATATGATGCGACAAGGAGGATTGGGAGCGTACCCTTTCCTGCATACCCGATTACCTGGATAGTACGTGCATGCTAATCTCCCCGAGTGCTGTTCTCGGTGTATTGCTTTTCCAAGACAGCCAAATGGTTAACTCGGTTGGTTTCAGGAATCCTAATGGTGTCTCCCGATATATGCAAGGTATGTGGGAGCTCATATTCGTAGTGGTGCTGTCTAATGCACAGACGTTGGCACGAGACCTTCCAATATACGTGTCGAGTACCTGATACACCCTTCGATATATTCCAAGTATGGATTATGGTACTTGGTCGGTACGTGAAGGAGCTCGATATACCGATGTACGTGGAAGACTACAATACCCCCGGACTACAGTGCTGGAAAATAACGACAGCTGCCATGCTTAACGACGTCAGAACACGTCTCTAACTTACACACAGTTACTAAATGATTTTAACCTAAGCTAGAGTTAATTTTATCTTGTATGGTTAGGTGGATGCATGAGATGAGTACATAAATGTAAACATAATGCAATCCTCAACTACATGATAATGCACATTTTCCTTTCCTTTTCAATGAAAACTAATTAAGGTAAGGAGAGATATTTTTTCTTTCAAACCAAAAGTACTTAAGTAGTAGCGAAAAGAAGAATTCCTTCCTAGAGTGCAATAATTCTAACTTTCTGCAATAATCAACCAAAAAGCATAAAGAAAATGAAAGATGCAGCTAATCTTAACAATGTATAAGACAAAATGATGAAGCACTTTCAATTTTCAAATGCATGTATCAAATATGGAACTTGATAACTAAACACTTTTCATATCTATATATAGAAAGTGAGAGAATATCTACCACACTCTAATCATTCAGAAATTCCCAAGGAAAAATGGCAAACACCCAAACAACTCAAAGGCACTCAAGAAAGGCTCAGAATCTACCAAATGCAATAATTATAACTCATTTCCTATCTTTTTACACTTGAAAAAGACACATCTAAGCTACGAAAAGAAAGATCCCACCAACGTTTCCAATTAAATGCAAGACAAAGAAAATCACTTTACCATCTTATCTAACTCAAATGCATACAAATCTGAAACTAATCTTTTCTTTTTCTTATGAGTGTAAGACCAAGAATGCCAAATGATCAAATTAAAGCAAGAAGAATACTTATGTTTTCCAATTTCATGAACATAGCAAAAGAGTGACAAAATCAAGCTCTTCTTTGAACTAAAGTGGAGACAAAGAATCAATCTTCCTCAAAAATGATTGAATAGCTCAGCATGTAAGGGAAACAATATGCATAACCCAAGAAAGAGAGGCTCAAAAAGACATGGATATCCCACACTCTTCAAGTCTTTAAAACAAGCCAATCACACTCAACCAAAAATGATCTCAAAACCTTGAGATGGGTCAAAATGACTGAAGAATGCACGATTCATGGCCCCCCTCGGCCATGAGGGGGAATTTTTTTTCAACAATAGAACCCATTTCGCTTAAAAATGCAAGCAAAACACTAGTTTTTACTCAAGGGGCCAAACATGAATCCAACACTCAAAAGACCCAAAAACCAATACAAACAAGCCAAACAAAACACTACTAGACAAAAGGGTCTCTGCCTAGAAGGTACAGTGCAGAGGAGTTTGCACGCAAACCAAAACTCAAATTAGAAATGGAGAAGGGGTGCCTGTATGGCAATTTTGGCAGATCGACGCACTCTGTGCTTGTGCACAGTGTGACGTCGTAGTTCACCAATGCGGGAAGTGCGATGACGTCGCAGTATACCAATGGAAGGGATGCGGCGATAGAGTAATACGCTAAGAACAGAGATAAAAAAACACACAGTGTCGCTCTGGGTACACTGACTAGGTGCGACAGGAAAGATCTAAGTTCAAAAATGAACCAATTCTCCAGATAATGAGCAATGAAAAGGTCTGAAAATGAGAAGTACAAACTCAAAGGAAGGCAATCGGACTCTTCAAAGCGAAGATCTGATGGTCAGTGGGCTTAAGAAGCAAATGGCCAAAGAGATGGCTTGGAAAAGCAATCAACTGAAACTGACATTCAGATTGAAAACAACAATGTTCTTCCCTAGTATGGTTGCCAGATTTGGTATCGGACAATCCACTCGGGCGGATACAAGCCATATCTCCCTAGTTCAAGTGAATCTAGAACAAATGGAACAGAATACAAAACTCATTTCCTAGATCTAGTTACAGATTGAATACTTAGATATCATACCTTTCATATCGCTGATCCTTCTCCTTGTTGTTGCTCCAAGTCTCGCGGTCGTCAAATCTCTAGCTGTAAGACCTGTCAAGACAATATGGCAACGATACAAGCAGTACAAGATATCTAAACAATAACTGATCTAAACTAACAGTTGAGGAAGAAAGTTCTAAACATCATCAACGAGACAACATTTATGGAAAGAGATTATATTAACTGTATAAAAAGTGGGAATACATAGAAAAGATGAAGATACAACCAAAGCCTCAACATTGCATCCTGCATCCAACATGTCCAAGCCAAGCCTCCAAGATGGTACAAGCCTCCCAAGATGATTAGGGATCACCAATATCCTACTAGCATAAGGGTACCATAGGCCTTCCCCCTTTTGGATGGGAGTGAACCTCACTTATATAGGACTAAGTGGATAGGGTATGGATAGGATAGGTTGAGAGATGGTAGGAGAGAGATAGGGGATCCTCCCAAGAGTTAGGGGATCCTCCCAAAGAGTTAGGGGTCGAGTACCAGCTCCCCTATAGGTCAGGGATAAGCCCCTAAATGGAAAATTTTCGAGAAGGATATCGAATAGACTATTTTTTCCCATTAACAGACTTCGTCGCACTCTGCAGTGGAGCAAGCTGCGACGTCGCATGTTGCTAGTGTGCAACCTGCGACGACCTCTCAAAAGATTGCAGAACTAAGTGCAAATCCTCCCAGGATGATTACTTAGTCTAGGTATCTTCAGGGGTGTATACACAATGGTCAAGATGATGACATTATCACAACAGTCATGATGACAACACTTGGTCATAGCGACGATACTTGCAACGGTCATGGTGACAACACTAAGTCAGGATGACGACACTTGCAACACTTGCACAAGGGTGATGACATTTTGGTGTAACAAAAAATTCTGAAAGGATAGAAAGATGCGCCTTGATGAGATGATCATCCTGGTGTATTCAGAATTTGAAATATGCAAAGTTTCACCCTTCAGAAATGCCTTTCAATCTCCCGGATTCACTACGGAGGACCTTGAATTAGGGTTTGAGTTTCCCGGAGCTTCACCCAACCAAAAATCTCGATCCAAAGCTCTAAACTTTGCCTTTTCCAAGGAGCTTCCAGCTATGTCCTCAGAATTCAGAAAATCCTATTTTTGTGGAAACCCTAATTTGTAGGGCCAAAAATGAAAGTGCCCATAATTGAATTCTAATTGGATAGAAAGATGCACCTTGCTGAGGAGAGTCAAAATACTCTACTGCCTTTCAATATCTATGGAGAGAAACCCAATAAATAGGAAACCCTAGTTTCCACAATTGCATAGTGTCTTCTTCTCAGGTTAGCTCTGATACCATGTTAATTTTTGAGCATTAATTCAACATACTCTAGGATCTTTACTAAGAGAATAACATGTACAACATATAAAGTATAACAATGCATATCAATCACACCAAGCAATCACATGAGACAATAGACACACAGAGTTTCACTGGGGAAAACCATAAAGGTGAAAAACCCCACAACTTCCTCAAAGATAGAAAGAGAAATGATACAACCAAAGTACATAGAGATAGTCCTCCTAGAAGCTGTACCTACTCCTCCACTAGTGTGCCACTTTCCAAGTAGTGTAGAAGTGAATAATGAGATGATCAAATAGAGTGCCTCCCGCACTCTATTTATACATGACCTGACCTGCCTAATAACCTTGCAGGGCCAACTTGTCTAACTCAGTCTAATAACCCATGGTTATACTAATCAGGGCCGACCCCACACTCGGTGCTCTAATAACCCATCACAACAAGTTACGACAGTTTTCAATACAAATGACTACACTTCCGTATAGAGGAATAATAACATCTCTATAGGAGTACAATATACATAGGTGAAATACATTCCAAAGTTACATATACATCAACATCGTAAGTTCGACATATGTGGACTCTAAAAGAGTCATAAGTTGATCCAGCAACTTCTATATTGGAAACTTCCTCCTTCCAACCCTGACACCTCCCAGTGGGAAATCGCCAAGCTCCTTCATTCCATGGAAATATTCCAGATCAATAGCTTCTTCTTCCAGGTATTTCGAGTGTTATGCCCATTCAAGTGCGGAATTCATGTCGAGGAAGTTTTATAATTTGGAGCAAAACTTCCTCATTACGATTCTTCCTTTGTAATGGAAGTTTAAATTATAAAACTTCCTCGAGATGAATTCTACACTTGAATGGGCATAAAACTGGAAATAATGATATGTTTACCCCTCAACGAATTCACTAAATGAGTTTCATACGTGGTCGAGGTAAGACAAGTTGTCTGAATTGCACAAAGACTTTGTTTGAGAATAATTCATTGACGTCTGAACGTATATAAGACTAATATGCATAGTTTTGATATGGTGACTAATCTAGTTAATGGGAAGTAGGTGGAGGAGAAAGTAGACGATTAAGTTGCATGCTTAGTCACAGTAGTAGAAGCACCATACCGACCGAATGTAAGTGCTCGACTATACAGTTCTCACCAGGAAGATGATTTGTATGCTCAGTCATAGTAAGGTATGTCCTCCGTGAATCGAAGGTAAGTGCTCTCCTAATTACCTCTCAACAAGATACCTTATACTCATTATGTATGAAAGAAAAATCCTCTCATTATGTATGAAAAGAAATCCTAAGTGTTTTGGGTACATTACATTGAGGAAGGCGTCGAATGCATGGCTGAGTACGTTATGTTCTACGTTTTAAAGAAGATAACATAGAGGATTAGTATAGTCTAAGATCCATAGAAGGAGTTATCAAAATGAAAGGAAAAATGTAAACATTTCATAATTAAAACTTAAATATGATTACCTGGAAATTAGTTGCAGATGGCCATGCTCGATTGGTTTCCTAGAACGCAACCACGACCACATCATGTTGAAGCCATGCCTCTTGAACCCCAAACCCCATGTGGAGAAGAAGATGGAGATCATTTGATGGGTTCCTAAAAAAGAAGTGGAGGACCTTGCAAGTTTGGAAGGAGTTTTTGTGCATGGTTTCAACCTGATTTTTCGTTTCACTTTACTGGCCCATTCTCCTGTAAAGGGCATTTGCTAGGAGAAATTTGGTTGATTAGGGACATTAACCTGTCGTGGCTGGTTTGACATCCAAGTGATATATGATGGGGGAAATTCTAATGGACATTCTCTCGGCCTCGATCTCTTCAATCACGCCCGACACTACTTCCAATGCAAAACGGCCACCGATTTTCCAGTGACCCACCATACTTGTCGCGCCCGTTGTTTATGCCATCTTTCATAAACTGGTCAATTAGATGACTGTGGTCGGAGTGGATCTCAACGCCATCGAAACCTACAGCTAGATTGATAATAATCAACTTGGTGTTCTATGAATTCCTTATGCAAATGCAAAGGCTAAATCGTTGGAACCTATCAGGGTTGGTGGAGTTGGAACCTGTTGAATCGAAACCTGTGGGGATTGAAACATAAATTTCCTAAACTAACGTTACCTGCAAATAGTAAATAACATCTACCCTTCTGTCGAATTCATCAAATTCATCTACCCTTATGTCGACTTCATCAAAGTCATTGGCATTGCAGTCATTTAGTAGGTAAATAATATCTATTTGTTGCAATTCTACATTTTTTTGTACACGCTCACTTCTCCTAGCAGAGGTCATAGAACTCGGTGGTTGGAGAGGACTGTTTTGGAAATAATAGCTGGTCAACTGCTTCCTTAGTGGTCGGAGACGACAATTATGGAGATAATAGCTATTCGGCTGCTTCCTCGGTGGTCGGAGATGACTGTTTTGGAGATAATAGTGGTCGGTGAAACTCAAAGTGTTATTTTATTGGAATTAAATATGTTTGAATTTAGATTAATGTGTTGGGATTCATAATTTTCAATGGGATCTTGGTTTTGGAATGGTGGAATTCGGTGTTCGTGGGACGAGGAATCGTCGCGGAACCATGAATTTCGTGTCAAACAACGAGAAAATGAAGTTTAGTGCATCAATTAGCTGCCACCAACGCGTCGACGAAATTGTTAGTCATACTGCTTGAATTTCCCGGTAAGATATTGTGTAGCTTTGGTTTGTGTCAGAAGTGTGATACTTTTTATGCTTCTTTGACTTTTTTTTTTTCTGCTTATTGGCGTGTGTTAAATTTGGGTGAAAATTTTGTCTGATCGAAGGAAGCGGCTTTATTCCAAGTAAGAAAGACTGAATTTGGGATCTTACAGTAGCAATATCATTGGAGATAATATTTGGTTGACTGCTTCCTCGGTGGTCGAAGACGACTGTTTCATCACATCCCTGTATCATCACATTCCAACACTCAAAAGAATTTTTCTACAGATTAGATAGTTCTAATAGTTTCAATTGATAATAACCCACCAAGTCTTAATTAGTTACTTGCAGCCATGGTGTTTCTGGTGGCCTGATGGAACTGCTGGACGAAGAGCATAATCTCTGAGACTTGGAGCACTCTAGGATTTGAATAATTGCCCAAGGATCCATCCGGGATCCTCTTTCTCCAACCGCAGCAACTTCAATGATGAGCAATCCTCCAGGAGTGGTTCTCTGTGAATAAAAGTGAACATGGGAAACCTGAGGAACGTTATTTATTGTTTGGCATCTTGTCATTGGAGCCAGCAAAACTCTGCAAGTTCAACCGTAACAACTTTGTCAACCAAAATTAAAGCCGTAACAGTCAAAAGCGAAAAAACACGAAAAAACAGGCCAAAGCAAGAAAACACGCGGCAAGATTCCATTGGATTTATAGACGAGGAATCTTTCCGAGGTGGAAGGTCACGCTTCTCGTTGGTGAACACCTATAGCGTAATAAATTAAAGAAAATATGTAATTTTCATTATTATTTATTTAAAAAAAAGTCAAATTTCGTTAGTTCATTCTTTTATGGTATGGGTTTTATCAAGTTTAATTCCATTTAGGGGTAAACTAGTTTAGAGGAGACACCCAAAATCCAATGAGTTGAGGATTGGTGTGGCTCAAGCTGGAAAAATATACATTTAACTCAGATAGAGTGACTACCCGGTATAATGAGTAAGAAAATGTTGTAAAGACTAGCATTTACACCTCATTGAGGTATTCACTTAATAATGGGCTTCCTTTTTATTTCACAATATAAATATACATAAATTCCTTAAAATGCAAATTTATTTTTAAGTTTTGTAATCTAAAAAAATAATTACAGGAAGTTAAGATTGATTTATAATGGCTTATTTTATTACAACTATTTATCATTTTTATTTTTTAGCTTTCATTTTATTAAGTTGACTTTTTCTTATTTCATTTATCAATGTTATAACCATAAATCGTGACACATGGCCATTGATGCATCTAATTACTCTCCTTGCAATACAATGCATTAGTCTAAACATGCTAAACATATTAAGATTTTGATATTTTCTAATTACATGTTTATTATTTTTGTTCAAAACTAAGCCAAAAATTGAAAAGAGTTGCTAAAATTATAGATATATTAGTTATTGAGATTGTAATATAAGTGTAATAAGGGATTTCGAGGCATTGAATTTATTTATACATTCAAAAATGCAATTTCAACAAAAAAAAAATTGCAATTTGATCAAAGATTTTATAGCCAAATGGATAACTACTTCATGGTTAGAAACAACAAAGAAAAATAACAATACCATTTGAGTATTATTATTATTATTATTAAGATATCATATTAGGCCAACATATGCTTACAATATCTTCAATACTATGATGTAGAATTTAATATAGATATATTTAATAATTGTATTTTTATTTATTAATTAAAATTTTTAAGCCCACATGCAATGGGTTACATGCATGATACATCTTGCCCACTTAGATATAAAAATCGCCCCTCGATACAATAATAAATAATATAAAAACATTTTTTTATTAGAATTCAATTCATATATATAAGGATATTAATAATCATTATCATCATCATCAATAAATAGAATGTAATACATAATTTATAAGTTTAATATGGAAAATTTTGTAATTCAAAACAATTTAAAATGGAAACACATCTAACATTGAGCACGTGTAAAAAGGAAAGAATTTCTAATGATAACTCTTGAGTTAATAATTTCATTTGAGATAGTTTTGGACGAGAGCGAACAAGGGTTTTTAGTCTCTATAAATAATAGAGGAAATATAGGAAACTCTCCATGGAAGTGGTAGGAGGAGGGTTTTACACCGCCTCTTTCAAGGAGGCTCTCTCTGGTGAGAAGAGATGACATGTCCAACTCAATCAACAATCCATGAAATGAGAATACTTTTCCAAAACTAAAGAAACCTAAGAATGTAGATCTACGTACAAAGAACATAGTATATACAACCTTGGATGATTTATCCCTAGTGAAGTCAAAATTCCTAGGCATGAAAAAACCT